>JARYHS010009186.1:142336220-142375001 GCA_031002005.1 Vandiemenella viatica | reverse complement strand
AGACGAGGTATTAAATATCGTTTAGTAGTAAAGCAGACACGGAACCGAAAGATGAGAATTTAAAGAGGAGGACAACGATACCCGAAATCTATACTGGAAACCACATTCGGAGAGATGGAAACTGCAGTAGATCAGCAATTGCGGAAAGAAGAGACGCAAATGCGTGCAAAGAAAAATGTAAATGAAATCTGAGAATTGCTGAAAACGAATGGAACATAAAAAAAATGGTTGGTTAAAAATGATATTACTGAAAAAAAAGTGATATATCTTTGGAGATTGCGTAAAACCTCCCAAAAACCGTGATCTGGCCTGCCAATGTGCAGATGTATCAGGACTCAATTCTGCCCCTCAAACCTGCACGAACCAGCGTGCGGTGTCTAAGCGCACTAAACCACTCTGGCGGGTAATTTCATTTCCGTTAACTCTCTGAGGTACTAAACTGTTTAACATTTCCCTCAGATATTTATTGTAATCATTGTCTGCCTTACATAAAAAAGAAAGATTTCCAACTCTCTGACATCTGCCAGTTTGTGATCATGATCTTCTCTTTATCACTTCTAATTCTCAATAGGAATATACACCCAAGCATCATTACCAGGCGACTTCTTTTCCACTCCAGCTCTCTCTCTTCATCTGACTCCTGCCTTTCAATTTTTTTTTTTTTTTAACTGCTTAACGTCTCCTATAACAACTAGGTCTTTAGGAGACGGGAAATGATGGGGGGCAAGGAATGGGAAGGAATTTGGCCATGGCCTTTTGAAGGAAGCATCCCGGCATTCACCTGGAGTGATTTGGGGAAACCATGGAAAACCCAAATCTGGATGCCCGGACGGGGATTCGAACCGCCGTCCTCCCGAATGCGAGGCGAGAACGCTAGCCGTTACACCACCACGCTCGGTCCTGCCTTTCAATGACGCGTCCCCTCTCCCCTTCCTCCAACCCAGTATCTTCATATCAGTTACTGGTTGCGTTCTATGGCATCCATAAAGTGCATGTCATAGTAGTCCACCGTACTCGAACAATTACAAAACAAAACTTCCATTCTCACACTTCCTAAAACTAACGTATATTTCAAATACTGTCGGAGAACATGTGATTTCCCATAAATTATGGCAGCATTCACTTCGGGTGTGCATTGCCATCTTGTAAACATGCTTAAAAAGTAACATTAATACAATCCATAGCTGCAGACAATCACTCTAACTAGGGAAACGATAACAGTCCTAACTCCCCATGTCCTATCCGAAACCCCTACAAATGATTCATATAGCACATTATAATCGGATTAAATATAAAGTGAATTGTTCTTAACTAACAAACATTAAGGGGCTACAGGTATTTTGTTTGGTATGGACATGACTTTTCTGAATAGTAGGAGAATCAACATGATTAACATTCTTAGTAATCAAGAAATATAAGAGGTCAGTACCACCAGAGCAGAAGGAGTCAACGTTCTAGTATTGTATGCTTTTAGGGAGGATGGTGTATGACGTAATTTGAAGACAATTTTTGAAACTGAGTTCGTAAAATAATCAGAAGGCAAAAGAACGATGAGACGAAAATTTTTTAAGATTTTAAATTAGGAATGATGAAAATGGAACAGTAGAGGATAGCATGGTATAAAAACCAAAAAATTATTGGATAGAAGATAGTGGATGATACGTATTATACTTCGTCGGAGAAGAAATTGCATACTCAGAAGACCATTAGGACAAGGAGTACATCAAGCCTTTGTTACAATTGAAAGAAAGGCATGTCTAGTAAGAAAGAATGCAGGATTCCGTATTGCGAACTGTGACTGATTTCACACACCCACTAATATTAATTATATAAAACCAGTCGGATTTATAAGTTTGTTTGAGTGCTGCCTTTCTAGTGACATCTCATCTACGACCCACACTGTTGTTATCCCTAATATGATGCGAAATGTTTCATAAATCCGCATTCCAATAACAAGACAGAAAAAAAGTATAAAGAGCTGAAAAATTCACAGACATATAAGGCATATGACATCGCCAAACTTAATGTTGGAAAAGTGTGCCAAAATCGAGGAATATAGGGTGAAAATATAGAACAAGGTGCTTGGCGATTTTCAGATCCATTTGTACAGTAACTAAACGGCGATAATAAGCATAACTTCGGCAAAAGAGAAACCTAAAACGGAATGCAAAAACAACAACTCCAATTGCGAAGACGAACTTGTATCGCTTCCCCTGAACCGGTATCTGAAGGACAACAGAGATCGCACGGAGGAAGAGAAAACCCTGTCTTAATCCCGTCAAGCTGTGCTTATCGCTGTTGGTGCAGAGACTGCCATATGCCGTTGTCCACTAAGCCGACGGCCATCGTCGACAATGGCTATGTTTACATTTATTAGGCCGGGGAATTTTCCTTTAATCCTGTGCGATGTTTTGGAGGGCGGGACAGACTCTATGTAGATGCAGGGATTCACAGAGCAAAGAGATAGCGGAGGAAGAACTGCCATTCTTCTTTCACTGTACTAAAATGAATAATGTAACTTCCACCGCACATTCAAGACCTTATTGGACATAGGGGTAAACGGAGCAGTTTATTTAAATCTATTGACGTAACAAAGATTTGGTTCCGAAAAATATTGTAGTTTTTTCACAAAAGTCGTTTTTGACGTTTGACAGTTACCAGAGTTAAAAGTAAGTCTAATATTTCTGCCAAAAACATCAGTGCCTGAATGTCTTGTACAGCACTGTATGAAAAGAGATATATTACTAGCTGACCCGGTCACGCGTTGCTGTGACTTACTAATTATAGTACGTTGGATTAATGTTATTCTAAACTTCCTCAAGTAGTCAAATTAATATTCACTAACAAACACAAAAACATTGTAGTCGATTTGGAAATTCAAATGTAATTGGTAAAGAGTTACGGAGAGTTGAAATTAAGGACAAACGATCATAAAAATTTTTTGATTTACATTTCATTACAAATTCCTTAATTGAAATTATACAAAATTGATATTTATAAAAAAATTCTTATTTATTTATATAAACTGAAATTTCAGTTATAACTTCAGTCATTCTGTTTTAATATTTTTTCCCACAAACTCGAAGGATTGTGTTTGGATAACATGTTGTCAAAATAATTGCAAACAGTTTGACGAATACTATTCGGGCGTGGCTGTCAACGCTGCATCAGCAAGTATCAGGTCCCAATAATTGTCGTCTACCAGCAGCTGCAACTCGCGACATGCATCTTGACATGTATTGAACACTCTACATGTATTGAACATTCGACCATTAACTGTTCGTAAACATTCGAAAGAAGCTGATCCAGGAAACATTCACCAATAACAAACGCTGAAAGAAACATTCACGTTGTTTTGGATGCAAAGTCTTTGCTTTGAATATGCCTGCGATCGAAGGATGTGGTTCTCCTTGTTTACGTGGCTACCATTTTTTACCTAATTTGTTCCATGAAAAATAGCTTGGAACATCGGTATATAATAATGTTTTTGCGTATTGGCCGAACACATCAGATTTTTGACACAATGTGAAAAATTTCAGTTTGTGGTTTGTCGTTTTTGGTGGCTCAAGTATTCTTTGGAAAATATTTTCTTCGGTGAAATATTCACGTTGATCGTTTTCAAGATGTATTGCAAGATGCTGGATGGAAGAGTCTCTTTCATGAATGCGAAAACTAAAAATATGCCAGATAGCTTCGTTGCTGCTGATGTATCTACCTATTTTCGTCATTTTTATTTACATTTTGAACTTCAAATACGGCCAAATCACTGCCTTTATTAACATATTTTCAAACGTACTTAATAGATTTTACAGAACTGCAAAACTCGACATTAATATGAGCCTTATACGTTTTTGAAAGCAATGGTGAGTATGGTACGACCCACTGATTGTCAATTTCAACTTGGTTTCTAGAATTTGACATTCGCGTTGTAAATGTTTGGCCACCATTCTCGGCGTTTCTGCGGCGATACAACGGATAACCATCAATATCCGTAAGAGTATCATTCGTATACTCCTTTGGAAAACGCTTCTTACATTTTCCACCTTCCATGCATGGCGCTGTCACGTTAAAAGCACCGCACAGTCCGTGGACCGAGTGACTGGTAACAATATCAAACAATTCTTGATCAATTAATGGGTCCGGAATTTCGGCTGAAATTATTTGATCAATTTCTTCTGGATGAAGCCACATCAAAATGTGAGAATGAGTCAAACCTCGCGTTTGCCACTCAACCAAATACAGATAGCAACGTGTGTTACCGAAAACTGAATGTTTTACGATTAAATCAATCAATGATTTTAATTTTTGTTTGAACACACGTGCCGTGACATCATGACGATGCATTGATTGATGCCTGGTAATAGCAAAGTTTGTATTTCCTCCCATTTCGGATTACATGTAAATGTAATAAACAAATCTGGACGACCATAATGACGTACGTAAGTCATCGCATCTTGTATATATTCCTGCATGTTCCGTGAACTGCCGATGTAGCTTGAAGGTAAAATAAATGCATTACCGATATCATTGGCGTTAAAATTTTCATAAATATTGCCGATAACAGTATCTCGTAAGAGGATGTATTCCTCCGATCGTAATTTAACCTGGTTGTATCGAATAAATGGCAAATACTTGTTTTCAACCTTGGCGTACATATCCACGACGTATTGAAGGCACAGTTGACGATATCGAAGGATATAGTTATCCTAATTACGTCTAATCATCAATCGGGGGACGTAGTACATCATTGAAATAACTTTTTTATTTGTTTTATTACCTGAAAAAATAATAAATTAAATAGTAAAAAAAGAATAAGAAATCAATATAGTGGGCCCGCTATAATCCGGCCCCTGGTCGGAATACTGAGGGTCTACTGTTCTAATAAAATAACGAATTAAATAGTTGAATATTAAATTTACCTGCAACTGGATCACGCTGTTTGATGTTGATGTGATATTCATTCTGCCCTTGCCAGAATATCAGTGGATACTGGAGTGCGTCATACGAACGGTGTAGATCCGAAATTATACTAACAGTTCTATCTTGACGTGTGACTTTAATCAACTGAGTCACCAACCATAAAAACTGTAACTTCATCTACGGTTGGCGCGTTGAATCTGCCAGCGTATTCTCCGTATGGTAATATTTCAGCTTTGATGACAACTTGATAGTTGTCATTTTTTTAATTGTGGCGACACAATTGAATAAGTTGATGATTATTTTCCAAACAATTTCCAACAATACCACAATTGCTCTCTCTTCTGCTTGTTCGATGAAATTATACTGGCACCTAGTTTTCAAGCGTTCCTCACAATTTCCAATAGATTTGGAGAAACTTCGGGTCATCGTTTGGCATCGGTATCAACGACCCAATCTTATGGTACACCTGGCCTTGTATTTTGAATTTAGTTTCAAAATGACGTCCATCAGATGTAAGATCGCAAATTTTTGTTGCCCCAAAAGACGTCATCTGGAAGCAAGAATTGAATTTGAGTGTCTTGCGCAGAAACAATTTCGAATCGTTTGATTCACCAGCAAGAAGGATTGTAAATGTTCTGGCGGATTGGGTAGTGGTAATAATACATCTTTTCCTGATGCACAACACATGCCGGCTGCTTCATTGTAGAATTTCAACGCCTGATAATACTGGCATATTTTGCTCACTGCACGGATTGCAGTTTTTGAATGTACAGAGTGCATATTGGAACGCAAGACGAACAAATGATACACGTGTTAAAGCACGGCTGATTTGCTGTTTCTCTCGTTCTCTTTCTCTAAATGTAGCTATGTGCTGTTCTCGTGCCGCTCTTGTTCTCGATATATTCTGTCACAGACGTTCATCACGCTGTTCTTGAGATTCTTGCATACGATGCTCAGCTGTCCTGATTCTTTGAACTTCCTTACTTGCCGCGATGTGTGTTTCTGATTGATGAGCTCTCTCGTCGTGCGTCTTGCCTCTCTGTTACACGCATTGTCGAGGTTAGATTCTTTGGCGACATTTCACTGAAAAATATTTGAATTACAACAAAAAGTGCCTTTCTGAAAGCCTTAAAATAAGACACTATAATACAGTGGTGAAACCGGAATTTTTTGGGTCCATTGAAAAATACAGTAAAATGGAACTAATGAGGAAATATAAAATAACATTGAAAAAAAATAACAGAAAAAGAAGAATGATATTTTTTGATACATTTATAGCATGGATGACACCAGGCTTTCAAGAGGTTTAGGAAGATTTGAAACGAAATAATACCAGTGAACCGTATGGAAAGAAAATTTTTTCGATAGCAGACTTTGAATATGGCAGGATTAAAGGTAGAGAGGAGTGCAATAATGAAGGAGTACTGGGGAGGAAGAAAGAAAAAACAACAGGAGAGGAATTGAAATTGACACTTGGAGTCTAGCTGACCATAACAAAAATAAAGAAAAATGATAAGTTAGCGAGAAATGCTTACACGATTCGAATTTATCGTAACGTTTTCTTCAATGTTATATTCATGTGTGTAATTAGTTTATCGTTAGGCATAAGACACACAAACGATGAACACCAATACAGTATAATTATAACACAATACACAGCACAATTAAAATTGAAGAAACTCACACATATGGCGTGGAATAGACCGTAGCATAAATAAATCGAAATACAACGCATCTACTGGATGGTTCGATAAATTAACACACCGCCATCTGTTAGGAATAAACTGTAGCATAAATAAATTGAAACAGAACGATGTACTGGATGATTACCCAACCTAGCTAACCAAGTGTTGTATAGATAAGTTAACATATCGCCATCTGTTAGAAACTTATGGAACTATAGTAATAATTACGTGTGGTCGTTATGACCTGGTGACATGGTTTCTACTGGCTGGGCATTCTGCCCCTGTCGTAGCCGCCTTTACCTAGCCCGCCCATCCTGCCTGGGACAGGGGACCTACATTTTAACGTCGAATCCGAACCACAGTACCGTCCTGGCGTATTTCACCTCATACAGTATGATGGGCCAGGGGTTAATGCCGTGTTAAGTGTCTATAAAAATCCTCGCCGAGACAGGGACTCGAACCGTGAACCTTTCCATCTCCAGTCAGATGCCCTAACCACTTAGCCAGCAGACCGCTTAGCCTTGGTGGCTTACAAATAATTACAAACCATTGTCCTATGACAAACATTTTATGAACATTTATTTCGCAAATAATAAATATTGAGGTCTATAATCCAGATAAAAACTATCCTATCTTTTAAGTTGGACTAAATCACACACATTAAGCCAAATGTCATCTAAATCGGTTATGTAGTTTCGGAGTTCATCCCGGACGAACATCGTGACACGAGATTTTTATATATATAAAGATTAAACGTATTTTAAGCGGTGTGACAGACACTTGCTTTCTAAACGGTCGCTGCTCTGGCCCCGGGTTCGAATCCCGGTTGGCGAAGCAATTTTCAGAATTGTGTTTAATCATATGAGCTACGACAGGACGTTTCCTGGTTGGGAATCCACGTTAAACTCTAAGTCCCATCAAGGGTGCAATCCTAGTTGCAACAAGATGTGTAATAATGTACAGCTAACTTCTAGCTAAACAAAGACTTAACATGGTTTTAGTTGACCCTAACGAACATACTCTATATACATACAAATGAATATCAGATCAGTTGTGTCTCAAATACGATAGAGAACGCACTGGCTTGCTAGGCAGATGGTATTAGGCATCTATATATTTTTTTTAATTTTAATAAAAGCGCTAATGGTATTATACAGAAAAAAATAGTGCCCGTCAGTGAAACATAACATTATACATGTCAGTCACTCTTTCTGCATCCCCGATTTTTATCGTTGTGCCTGTCAGGTTCATCACAAATTTTTCGTTGAGTTTTCCTCTTGCATTCTGGTTGTCTCCACTCTGTTGACAAATAACTACCTATGTGGTCTGGACTTAACACCTCGTCGATGTCGAGGTCATTAGAGGCGGGATGGGAGCGGGAACTAGGAACGGGAAGAAATTTGGCCATGGCCTTTTGAAGAAAGTATTCCGGCATTCGCCTGGAGTGATTTGGGAAAACCATGGAAAACCCGAATCTGGATGCCCGGACGGGGATTCGAACCTGTGTCCTCCCGAATGCGAGACCAGAGGGTTAACCACTCTCCAACCACGCTCGGTAAGGCACTGTAATCAGTAACTGGCTTAGATGGTTTCGAAACCAGACAGTGGAAAAAATTTCACCACCATCTCTCAAGTAAATTGTGGACCGAATACTTAAAGCACTGGAGATAGAAAGGGAGAATTAAACTTCAAGGATAGTTGGGTATCTTTCGAAAGTGTAGATCTAAAATAGACATAATCGATTTTTACACTCTCCTTGCTTTCAGTTTCATGTGCAGCACGAACAATACACTACAAATCTTGCAATCTCTTATTATTGTCATACAGTAACACTCAAAACAACAGTAACCATACTGCTGAATGTAAGGGGACACCATCCTAGATAAATTTCTAAGGAGAACCTGTATGGAAAGGTTAAACCCTTCAGAATAACTAGCCAGGCCAAACATACGATACATGTCATGAAACTTTGAATTAATTTTTAATTTTTCAATAATTTCTAAGATATTATTTCATTAATTAACCACGGAATTAAAATTTTATAATTTAATACAAATGATGACTTACAAGTTGCCTGTTTCCTTACAAAACACAGTTTTCTCAAGAATATCAGTGATGAGTTGGAAAGTTTGAGATGCAAAGAATTACTGACGACGACAGTGTGGTTGATATAATCTCAGCCGATTTCTGTATTCGTATCGTTGGCGCCATCCATAAATGGGAACAGTTTCAACTATAAGCAGCATTTGTTGTACATGATCTATCATTGCAGTAGATCTGCGTAAACAAAGTCGCGTTCTGAGAATGAATTTATTCGGCAAAGTGCTGCGAGTATGACGACCGGGAGCACTCCTGCAAATTGCTGGCTACGGTGCGTCCGCTCCAGATGCTGATAGGCCGGCGAGATGAAGGCGTAAATTGCGCAGCTTAGCCGAGCAGTTACCACGCTGTGCGATGGAACGATTGACTACAAATGCGTCGTTGGGCCGAACCGTTGTGAACCAATAAACCGCTTCCCCGCTGCTGGCGTTAAACAGATCTGGGCTGGGAGGGTCCTCCATGTCTTACGCTGCGAAAGAAGCGATTCACCCGGAGGGTTGGGCCGGGCTGCAGAGAGCTGTTCAGAGTTTAGGGCCAACGCAGGGGGACCAGGATTGCAAATGCAGATGAGAGGCTCAACTAGATCAGATTTTCCAGCACGATAGAACAAACGCAGTGATTAATTAACTAGATGCATCTTGCTAGCCAACAGACAACTGGCTGACTCAGTTAATTGCTACCACTATCAACAGTGTCTTGCAGCATTATCTCATAAATATTTTGCGTCTTCTATCCGTGGAGATATCAAATTTTATAGAATCTTGGCGAGAAGGCGTAGTTTAAAATCGATGAATTGTAAAAAACTGCTGACTCCGAATCTCTGGTTGTAGTACCAGTTACAGTAAAAATGGTTTTGAAATTATTATAATCGGAGACAGGTACGAAGAGGTTGGTCTGGCTCATTGTGTTAGGTAGGTACAATGGAGTCAGGGATGCGCTATCAACCCTTCAAGCACTCTTATTACAGTTTTGAAGTTATTTTCCAGTTCATTATTTAAGTGTCCCAGTTGGAAACCACATGAAATTTCTCATTTAATGAGGATGGTTAATTATTTAACTGAAATAAACTGTGTGAGTGATTCTTTGTCCTGACTGACCACACACATAAAATGAATGGGTTAAATGAAAGAACATAAACATTTGTAATTAATTACTTTATTTGTCAAGTAGACAAGTTCATTGAAAGCAATCCATTTAATGGATCATTCGAGGCCATTGGGGTTTCTTGTTCTGAGTTTAGAAAATAATGAACAACGGCTGTGGGTAAGATCAAAGCCAACTAAGAAAAAATAAAATACAGCACCTGAAATTACCATTCCCTTGTCACAAACACTGTGTACAGTTGAGGACAATGTGTATCAATCAAGTGAAATCATCATTACTTGTCAAAAACAATCGTGACCTCTAGTGCATCTCTAATCTCAGAAACTCAATATATCGATCTAAACTTCTATATTTTAATGAAATATATTAATAGTTAAAAGAATAAGATGAAACTAAACACTTGGCAAGGGCAATCACTGTCCCCAAACCAAAGGAGCTTGCCTCGCTTCTGCCTGAGCGCCTCGCAAGTGTTAAGGAATTTCCAGGCGAGTCTCGGAATGACACTGGGTCCCCCTTGGCACGAAGCCTTTTGTACTTCCAAATCTCATTACATTTAATTACTCGGCGCCGAGGTTTTAACTGGTATTGAGTTAAATTATACTCTCCCTGGCGGGGGATCCTAATCGACACAATACAGTCGACGTCCCCCGTAGCGATCATAACATCTCTGCCGGGAGTGCTATCTTCTAATTTAGTCGGAAGGCAATCGACGAACAATTTGGGACCGAGTGTAGTGTCGTTTGCACTAACCATAGGAGCACATCTTATGGCGGCAAAATAATAGAATATTCAACCTCATAGTGACACGTACTGAAGGCTTATGCAACCACTTACAGGTAAACAGTGAGGCCTGTGTGTAGAATAGCAGATGATCCGTCTGGTTAGCATGCAGCGGCTAAACACGGTTCAAGGTAACACCGACGCACCTGCTGCACACGCTAATTTGCTTTACTTCAGACGTTGTTTCAGATTTTCCAAGTTAATACTATCACAAAGGACTGAAAACTTTCATCTACTTTAATAAATGATAGCAGAGTCATAGCAAAGCTGTTAAAATTTATGCTCATTCTATTTACGTAAGTAGGTAATAATTCTACTTTCGACTGTTTCCAATTAATTCTTCGAATTGATATCTTTTAACTTCCACAAGCTCTTCAACGAATTTTTCTCATTAACAGCAACTAAATACACTATTTATAGGATTTTTATCAGATTTGGTAATTCAGTTAAAAGCAAATGTACAGAACGGGAAAACCGAGTGTGGTGGGTGAGCGGTAACGCTCTAGTCTCGCATTAGGGAGGATGCTGGTTTGAATCCCCGTCCCGGCATCCAGATTTGGGATTCACCAAATCATTCCAGATGAATGCTGAATGCCGGGATGCTTCCTTCAAAAGGCCGTGGCCAAACTGCTTTTCGTTCCATGTCCCCAGTCCTTTCCACCTCTAATGACCTCGACTCCAATGGAGCGTAAAGCCAGTTAGAAAAAAAAAAGTAGAACTGAAAATTGTCTTATCGTCACATTTTCTTCTCTTCTGATACTCAAGTATGATCGTCTAACTCCCATCTAAACAGTAGCAGTTATTAATGGTTCGAAGAGAAAAAATTTCTAGCACAGGAGACAAAGGTGGAAGAAACCACTTCGCATTAATTCATTTCCAGATTTTCTTTATTTTGCAAAAAAAAAAAAAAAAAAAAAAATGCGATGAATACTTGCAGTAATTATAGATAAGAGCAAACGTATTAATTTAAGGTAAGGACCCCTGTCTATAACGCCTCAGCGTAACTTATAAGCCAAAGCCGTTTTTCGCAATTGTAGGCGGATATAATGCAGGATTGGGTAAACTAACCAACAAGTAGGCATATCTCGAAGAGTGTGGAAAGAAAATTGAACTAATACGGTGAGTAAACGATTCAAGTGGGATAAATATGATGGAGACTAACTCACGTTTAAGATGGCAATTGCAAAGCTCACATTTCAGGTGATGCTCCTGAAGACTTTAGTCTGATAATCCATGTAAAGTAAATAGGAAGAAGAGGTCCGGATTTGCGTCCAGGTCGTTCACCTGATGTGACCACATTTGTTCTCCCCTCCCCCTCTTCCTTGTGGGGTCGTCTGAAAAGTTTTCAGTGCCAGATACCCGAAGAGATTGCAAATTATTTCTTGGAATACATTCTTGCTGTCTGTGACAATGTAGGAACGACACTACCAAGACTGCATAGAAGGCATTATCAACAATTTTGTTAAATTTATTTGCAATTTGTGTCAACAACAAAGGTAAATAAATACATCTACAAAAATTCGTAATTTCTCTAATACCACTCTCACAGGAATACAAAACTTTCTTAACTTATTACCTGCAACTTAGCCGTCTTTTTATCTCAAACCGATACATTTCCATGTCTTCAACATTTCCGAAACTCTGTATCATTGTCACGGAAATATCCTGTATTGGTAGTTGTTTTCTGCGACACAGTGCCACATTGAAAGAAATGAAAATGCCCTTTTTTAAACAAAACAAAAAAAGTCTTTAAATCGAGTAGTCTGGTGATTCAGTGGTTAAGGCGACTGACTTTACATCGAATAGTCTCGGCTGTGACTTTCAAAGGCCCATAAAATCCTACTTAAACCTCTGGCGCAGCTTTCTGTGCAATGTGAAATACGCCAGAACGCTTCCGTGGCCCAGATTCGAACGTAGGTTGTAGGTCCCCCATTACAGACAGGATTACCGAATTAGGTTAGTAAGCCACTACATGAGGTGCATAGCGTTTCGAATCAAAAACTCTGTCACTTGGCGGCCGAACAATCCTTAAGAATCTCCCGACCAACAGTGCCATACGATAATTTTATTTACCTTTAATTTTTTTTTAATTTGAAGTTATTTTTCGAATACACTAATGACTTCTTTCGTTTCTTAAAAATTAATTACAAGAAATTATTTATCGGAAACATAAGATACGATGTTACAAAAAAGAAAGTATCTGATTTATACTGTAACTGTCATGTATTTCGAGTTGAATTATTTTACTAGTGATGTGATTTACAATTCAACTGACCTGAAAAATAATTATGCCGCGTACCGTAATGACTCAACATCTTGCGTTGGAGAGACATCACGAGTCAACTTGCGTAACACGGAACGGTCTGAAAGGAGCCAAACAGAAGACTGCGGAGAGGTCTTCGAACCATTATTATAATTCGGCGCGAAATTAGCTATTTTGGTTGGATGAATAGATTGCTAACCCGACGAATGAATCATCCAGGCAGGTTGGTAGCGATGAGGGCTAGCTTCGCAACCCTGCTTGTAATACCAGCAGCAGTCACGTCGAAGGAACACACATGAAAAGATTCCTGTTGGAAATTCAATATATTTTCTCTCCAGCACATTTTGTTTTTTAATATAACAGATTTCTAGGTCACTGTTTTTCCTCGCCTTAAAACAAACTGCCTATAAATCCATTTGACAAACTTTCGTTATACAACAACATGGACCTAAGAAAAACATAGCACGTAACGGTTATGGTTGACTGAAACTAGAACACTAACATATAACAAAATTCAGTAAACTTACGTACAACTCTCCGTTTGCAAAGCATTCCAGTAACAGGGAAAAAAACGTTTGACGTAACAAAACACTGCCCTTTAACATCAGATTGCCTTTTGGTTGGTTTTGTGCAATATTGCTAACGGGTTACACAAGTTAGAAAGCATGAAAGCGCAAAGATTATGTGAGGTAACTAGAACCAAAAGTCAAATTTGTATAATTCACACTGCAAACTCGTATCCTGTCAGGTTATTGTAAAACAACCCACTAAGCGCCGAGTTGACATTCTCCACACAAACGAAGCCCTCTCGGAACGTTATCGAAGACAGAAATAGTATTTTTTTAAATTAAAGATTAGGGTTTTTCATATTATAAACACTTGAAGAATATCCCGGTATTTAGGATTTGTTTATTCACACGATACTATAAAAGAAAAAGAAAATTAACTTCTGATATGTGAATAATAAAACTGAGAGACATAAACCAAGTAATTATGGAATGAATTCAGATTGCTACTGAAGCTAAGTACGGTTCATTAAGATTGAAAAACACTGAGCCTTTATCAAGCTGAATGGCAGCGAGCGATTCTACCAATATTAAATTGTTATATTCTAGAAATAATTAATTGAATTATCTGGGAAAATGTAGACATATAAAATTTACTTTGGAATTTACTGAAACCAGACTTTTATTCTTTTGTTTATTGTTTTCTGGGCTTTGGCCAATTTATCGCGTCATGGTACATTATTCCGCATCAAACTTATTACAAAAATTTAAGTATATTACCATTGAGCATCTATACAATTTCCCACAGCGCCTAACAACCTCCACTCTACAAGACCTGCTTAACTCTAGTGACAACGCTGTACAAGAAGTTATCTATATTATGAATTGGTTGTTGTTTATCGATATCCCTTTTATTCTTTTTTCTATATTTCTGTTCTTGTTAATATTGTTGTTTGTATTTCTAACAATTGTAACAAAAACGCTTTTCACATGAAATGAATAGAGTCAGCTAATTATATACACAGATAAAAACTAAAGATTGATTATGTTTATAAGGTAGGCGAAAAATTGATTGAAAACTGGATATGCGAATACACTGGCATAAAATTTGATAACAAATTCAACTGGGCAGGACACATTGGTCAGGTAGTAGGAAAAGGTTACAAAACCCTTCACTTGTTGGAGAGAGTGACGAAGATATGTACTAAAGAAGTAAGGTAACTGAGTTACAAAACGTTGGTCTGACCGTTTCTTGAATATGGTAGTGTAGTATGGGAACAAAATTTTGGGTATCAAATACAGGAGTACGATGGTGTGCTAAGAAGGGCTGCTAGATTTGTCTCTGGAAATTACCGCAGTACACAGTCAGTAACTGATACGATAAAGGATCTGGAATTTGTTTCATTGTAAGACAGGAGGAGGGTGAAGAGAGTCATGAGAGTGTACAGGGCGTATACTGGTGATGAGGAGTGGAAAGATGTTGGTGGAAGAATTAGGAGATATACATGGAAGGGAAAATATGACCATGATCACAAACTGGAATCAGATTTCAGATATAAGGGCGTGGGAAGTTATCCTTGTGTAGGTTACTTGTTCAGGGATTGAAATAAATTACCAGGAAAAATGACGAATATTCACCAAAAATGCTAAAAGAATTTAAAGTTGAAATTAGTATAAAGAAAACGTAGGTGGGAAAAGGAAAGAGAAAAAATGGGTGTGTAGGGAAATTGTCACCGGAGCAGGCGCTCCATCGCAATTAAATTATTAAATAATACATAATCAAGCTATATATAAAAAAACATAATTTTGCAATACGCTCATTTAAACACATATAATAGGATAAATTATGCATCCGTCTTTAAAAAAGAAAAAAAAAACATTATCGAGCATCAAACGCTTAGATACAGCTATGATAACAGTTTTTTTTCCACACATTATAATTCATTTTCTAGCTATCTTTAAGCAAAGTTTTCCACACAGGCATCAGACTATTTTGAAATAGAGTATAAACATATAACATAACTAATGTGGAGACGGTCTATTTTAAGAAACAATACCGGTAATCACAAGAGGATATTAAATAATCTGAAAGAAAACCGAATCCTAATTCCAGGAGCGGTATTTGAGTCGGGATTTTCGTAATATCATACAAACGAATCAGGAATCATATTGTTGTTGGTATTCCTCCTTTTTGGTCAGCAGAAAAGCTTATCATTGACGATTCCACTTCAAGACTGTTAGTACTGCTGTCAGCGATTAAAGCTACGCTTATCTTATTATTGTTTTCAATCTCAAAGAAAATTATTTAAGAAACTACATTTACACCGCCAATGTTCTGCCTCAGCCTAGAATTAATAAATCCTGGTCGTGTAGTATTGGTTCCGTTGAGCAAACTTGTGGCTACCTCAGGCCGTAGTGTTGGTGCAGGTACCTACACGCCTCGTCCCTTGTCTTGCGCTGTTAAGTGCCTGAGTTGGGCGGGCTTTGCGCTGCGGCCCAAGTTGGAGAGCCTCTGCTAATTACAGCCGCCGAGTCTGCTCCGCGACTGCCAACTTGGAACCTCCTGCGGCACCAGTCCAGGTGTTTCCTGATTGATCTCTGCCTCGTTTCACTCCATAATAGCGCTGCGACCACTCTATCTACCCAACTCACCAAGTGACACTAAACAAAATTTCTGAACTACCGATAATTTTCCCCCATTTCTACCGCTAGTCATATTTTTACGGGGTTCTGCATTCCAACTCTTGCCGTATTGCAGCACACCAAAATATCTGGGTTTAACACTGGACAGAACTCTAACTTTCAAGCGGCATCTCTCAAACGTGGCTGCCAAAGTCAAAACAAGAAATAATATTCTTCAAAAGCTTGCAGGTCTTACTCTGTTGCTGATTACCGCTACCCATCCTGGATCAATAGTGCCCACACAAAGAAGATATATGTGCAATTCATTCAGGCGATGAGGATAATTACGGGATGCATTCACAGTACGAACATCATATGACTTCCAGTGCTATGTAACACCTCACCCCCAGCACTAAGAAGACCAGAAGTTCCCTTAAAAATCTGGAAAAATATCCTGAAGAACCCTCAGCTGCCTATACATCAAGACATTATCCAAGCAAAACAACGCTTGAAATCAAGAAAACCGCCATGGCGCACAGCAATCAACCTTACAAGAGTCCTCTTTCAACATCAACAAGCTGTGGACAACTCAATGGGAGGAGTCATCAGTAGCCAATAAGAATCTAGTTGAGATCCCCTCAGTACAGTTACAAGGTTTCGATCTCCCGAGGCAGCAATGGAGAATCATTAATCGGATTCGAACAGGACAAGGCAAATGCGTCTACTTATTACACAAATGGGGTTGGGTAGATTCTGCAAATTGTGACTGTGGAGCCACCTTACAGACAATCAGTCACATCGTTTCCGACTGTCCTCTTCGGGCCAAGAAGGGAACAATGACGGAAATACATGATGCGTCGATCAGTGCAGTTGACTGGATTAAAACATTAGATCTAGAGATATGAAGTTGCACAAGCTTGTGATATGTACATTTCCCATTGTGTACCTTGTTATATAATCATATGATAAATAATAAAATTCCACCGAATGTAGGGTAGCCGCGGACACTTAAAAATAACTACAGATAAAGATAAAATAAACAAATTTTCTGCCTTTATTTTAATCTTGAAATTATACTGGGAACTTCTACAGTCATATTAATTAGAAGTTAGAAACCATAACTTTTTTTTTCAACGAATTAAAATGACAACACTTTTGCCTTAATTTTTTGGTAACACAAAAGTTGTCGGGTAGCCCCCGGATATAGTAATAAATGGTGGCCTAACCGTTTTTTGGCCTTACAAAAATCACAATAATAATGGTTATCTGAAGAATCTATATAAATACAATCTTCTTGGGCCAAGTCTTTGCTTCATAGCACTGAATCCAGTCTTTTTGAAAAATTTCTCCACACACGATAAATTCGGTCTGATTTACTTGATTTGCTTCGGAAAGCCTTTGAATAGTTTTCTATTCAACGTCTTTATAGCGCCTTTAGTTTTTGCTTCGCCCTTTTTACCACCTTTACTTTTTTTGCCCGTAAAGATGTTAAAATCTCGCCCTTGTGGATTTTTAGAACCCGCGTTACTATGCTTTTATTTGACGCGTCATATTCAATCATCTCCAACGAATTTTGACAGGAGCGACGAAAAACTTCTGTCAGGAACAACACACACACTAGTGTGAAATTCACTGGGCTCCCAAACCGCAACTAAGTTGTATTTGTTTTTACAGTACAGGGTGTATACGATATACGAGAGTTTTGCCGATGCAGCGAGTTTGGTTTGTTAGAACTTTAAATGTTCGGGGCAACCCGCCGTCCGGGCTCCCAGACTTTCCCCTAGTAGTAATTTGTTTAGACCGAATTTTGGACGATTGTAGATGTAGAGGAAAGTAACCAAACCCCGAGCCCAGGTGTCGGAACCCCACCTCATTTCGCGTGGATGGTGGTGCATTCTGGCAGTACATATTTCAACATGTAAATATAGAGAGAAATGATGAGTTTTGAAGTGTTCTGGGCTGCGCAGAATCAAGAATCCCGCCAGTTACGCTATTAGTGCTTTCAATAAGAGTGAAAGTTTTTACACGGGTGCATTAAATATCATTTTTATAGTGTTCCAAAGGTAGACCATAACTATCTGTTTACTGTAGTGGCTCTGGCAAATACTATTCTACATCACTGTGTCATTTGTTTACTTTCACATCTAGTTAAAATTGTTTTTAAATGTCGGAAACTGCAAAGTCAAAGTCCCCTTGGTGTTTCCAATGCCGGACCTCCCAAAATTCTTTCAAATATTTCGTCAATTTTATGAAGTAATTTGAAATTCTGCTTCATGTGGCCAAACAAATAGAACCTTTGTGAGAAAAGTGATGATTTTTGTCGTTAGTGGAAGAACTTATTAGGGTAGAAACTTATCAGCTTTTCTTCCATTATAAATTATCAAATAATATGAATATCAAATAAGCTAAATTCTTTGTACCAGATAGTCAAGTGTTGAAATAAATATTTTAATAGACTTTTTCTGGTAATTTTGTTTACATTGTTAACTTTATACACCTTTTTCGCATAGTGTATAAAGTAATTTTTTACTATTTTGAAGACTATGATCAGATTTTTTATAACTTCTGTCATGCTGACTATTTGAAAACGTACCAAAGAATGCATTCCATTAAAATTAATGTAAACTCAACTCTAATCAAAGCTGAGACAGTTAAAAAACAAAAGGCGGGTCCGAATTTGGTTTTTTCCTATACTAAAAAAAAATGCAACTTCAAAGAGAGTTCTAAATAAGCTAACATTTCACTTTTATGTCTCAGCCACCTGATGCACATCATTAATTACTCTTCAATTACCTGAAGTTTGGTTGTGGAGCTATCACTGTACCGAAAACAGTTCTCGTGTCTTTAAAAAAAACTTAATTAAATGTCCTAGGCATGCATCGGAAACACAACATCTGTCATTAGCGTCTGCTTAGTTGTATTCCTGCGATCGACAATTGCATCAGACGAACGGTTGATGTAAGTAATAAACACTAGCTTGTACAAATACAATACTCATCACATTAGTACTAATCGTTCCTCAGCTATCCCCAAAACTCGTCTGTTCAAGGCTGATGTGATTAGGTTTATGAAAAAAATGTAATTGATCAAACAAAACTAAAATGTGATTCCTTAAAAGAAATTAATTTTGTTTGAAACTACTCGCGTGAGAAAATTTAGCAGACAATTAGTTGTCTTTACAAAACTAGCACCAGATACTGCGCAACTCGGAACACCCGGTACAAAAATAACAAGGTAAGTTTTTTTTCACCCTCATCAGCACATCTCATGCTATTAGCCCAATTAAAGAGCGCACGCAATCTGATTTTAATTAATGTATAAATTAGCCCAAGTTTCATCAGCTTTCGCCAAGATTTCATTCCACGTAACGGCGGAGATGCGGCGATCCTCTTTAAAACGAAAATAAAGAGAGCCTCCGCTAATGAAGAAGGGATTCTGCTGGGCCGCCTTAATGTCGCCAGAGCCGTTAAAAGAAAGTCTCCGAGGAGAGGAGACGCGCTGATCAGGATCCCCGCAATCGCAGCCGATCAATAGCAACTCACCCACCAGCTTATCCTCGTCATATACACCAACAAACGCAGAGGAAACGATCGGAATAACCAGGACGATTTAAGTAAATTTAAACAACGTATTTTGTTGCGCATTTGTGTCAACTAGACGACCCGTGCGAAAATTTCGCGAAAAAATGTGATGAAAAGTGAGGTTGAATATGATGTCACCAAAGCTGAGTCGTTGCTCTTCATACTCCTACTTCATTTATCGATTTTGGTTAGAAATCCAGGGGGGATAAAAGGCTCTAAAGACATAAAACGTACTTTAGAAATATTGATATTTTTACCGCTTAAGGATCGAATTACGAAAAACTCCTTTCTCAAAATATAATGTTACCACGGCGGAGATCTTATTATTTAATATGATACCTCATTTATCTATATCGGTTAGATATTAAGGGAGATAAATCGCTCGTGACACAAAAATGCGTTTTAGAAAATTTATACTTTTTCCCTTTAAGGGCTGATTTACAAAAACAATTCTTTCCTAAAATATGATTTCACAAAACTGAGACATTACTCCATATAATTCTACTTCATTTATCGATTTTGGTTAGAGATCCAGGGAGAAAATGGCTCGAGATACAAGAAACGCATTTTAGAAAAATAATCTTTTTTGCCCTTTAAGGGTCGAATTACGAAAAATTCCTTACCACGGCAGAAACCTTAGTCTTTAATATGATACCTCATTTATCTATATCGGTTAGATATTAAGGGAGATAAATCGCTCGTGACACAAAAACGAATTGCAAAAATATTGATCCTTTTGCCCTTTAAGTATCGAATTCCGAAAAATTTCTGTTTCAATATAGCACTTCACTAAAGCGGAGATCTTAATCTTTAAAATGATACTTCATTAAACGATTTCAGATAGATATCCAAGGAGATAAATGATTTGAAACACAGAAAACAGCATTATATAAAAATTGACATTTTTGCCCTTTAAGGGTCGAATTCCGGAAACTTTATTTCTTAAAATATGATGTGACCAAAGTAGAGACCATAAGCTTTCAAATGACACCTCATTCATTTATTTCGGTTAAGTATGAAGGATGATACAGGCTTGTAACAAAAAAATACCTTATAGAAATAACATATATGATAAACGACTCATTAATTTACAATATGCATTGTCATTTAAACCGGTAAGAAACCTGATGAGTTACCAAAGCTGACACAAAGTTTTGTATAATCATCCACTTGAATAAAATGCGTTCAACCTGGAGGCTGGACGTGACCTCGGTAACTCGTAAACCTTCGACGAGTCCGGTGATTCCCGAACTGTTAGTTCCACTGGACGCCACGACAGCGCTCCTTAGCTGACAAGGAAATTTCAAATGGATAACTGCATTGACTTTATTTGCGCTTGTATTGTTGAAAGGAAGTGTAGCTTTCAAATAAATAAATGAAGTGGATTTTATGTGCACTTAATGTGTAAATTCGATGCCAGCTAAAATGTAATTGTCTATTGTGCAGGAGATATAAAAACTATAATGCGAGGTGAGATATTGAAAAATTTATAGTGTGACGTTCGTCTAAATTTGGTATTTACAGAAATTCATGTAACGAGCATCCGAAGTTTACACTGTATTCTTTGTAGCAGTTACTGTAACCAAGTGACAACATAACCTAAGAAATTTTAGGCAGAAGATAATAAACAGGGCAGTTTATTAAAACCAAGAGAAGGTTTAAACGAAACGTATATAATAATGAAATATATCAATCAAATAAATAATACTTATTCGTTTTTGAAATTATACTTTCACACAACAATAAACATTTCCGTCATTCAAAATCAAATACACTCATTTAAAAACATCCTAACCCCTCGGAGAACGTAATCAGATAACCTTTATTCACTTCACGAATAATATCAATAAAAATGATAATGACTAATCGTTATTCGTTTTTCCTTAGAAACATTTCCAGAGAAAATTCTTACTACCATCATAGGTAGTATCCGTCATTTTCGACGGGCGTTTTAACTAGTCAATACTAATAAAAGGCCAGTTTGTCAAGCTATGATGTCACGTACGCGAACTTCTCGCGGCGCCAATAACGGTCTGTGGAAGCGAACGATGATGAGCTTAAACCTACATAAGGGGACATCCATAAATTACGTGAGGTGAAATAGGGGGGGGGGGGGTCCGGCGAAATCTCACCAAATCTCACCAGGGGGGGAGGGGGGGCTACGGAAATCTCACGTGAGATTTTGCGAAAAATTTGGGGATAGTAGAGCCAAAAAAAAGGTCTACAATTTGCGCCTAAGTCGATTTTAGGAGGGTATTTCGTAAAAAAGTTAGGGTGGGACCTAAAAAAAAAAAAAAAAGGTCTACAAAAGTTTCGAGTGAGATTTCTAGGGGGGGTTCTCACGGATCTGATCTCACCAGAGGGGGGGGGGGGGTCCTGCCAGATCTCACGAAATCTCACCAGGGGGGGGGGGTCCAGAAATCCGGAAAAACACCTCACGTAATTTGTGGATGCCCCCTAACCTACCTGAGAACAAAATATTTTACGATGCTAAAAATATTAACTGCCACTAAAGAAAAAGATTAATCACCGAGCGTGGATGTGTAACGGTTAGCGTTCTGGCCTCACATTCGGGAGGACGGCGGTTCGAATCCCCGTCCGGGCATCCAGATTTGGGTTTTCCATGGTTTCCCAAATCACTCCAGGCAAATGCCGGGATGCTTCCTTCAAAATGCCATGGCCGAATTCCTTCCCATTCCTTACATCCCACCATTTCCCGACTCTAAAGAGAGACGTTAAGCAGTAAAAAAAAAAAAAAAAAAAAAAAAAAAAAAAAAAAAAAAAAAAAAAAAAAAAAAAAAAAA
This sequence comes from Vandiemenella viatica, assembly GCA_031002005.1. Classification (NCBI taxonomy): domain Eukaryota; kingdom Metazoa; phylum Arthropoda; class Insecta; order Orthoptera; family Morabidae; genus Vandiemenella; species Vandiemenella viatica. The sequence goes on along the minus strand of JARYHS010009186.1, from coordinate 142,352,636 downwards.
AAAAGATTAATCTCTTAGCCGAAAACTTATTATTATAGAATTTATTATATCCACGTTGATCTATAGGGTATACACTTGCAAGTATTAAATGTAATGATTTATGACCACTCTACTGGTTGAATGAGAAGGTGGCGACTAAGGACCAGCGGCAATTTGAAGGCCTTAATGAGCACTTTACGTCTGGCAAAGTGCGAGTTTATGAGAACTCGTCCGTTGTTCTGATTCTGCATAAACTATACGACTCCTTTAATTGTTACGATTAGCCGTTTATGTTGGGCGATTATGACAAAAGCGGATTGCGTGGCCAACGCACGATCTGTGGGTCCGTGAAACCATAAACAATTATGGTTAGTGTTAACTTAATAAATTCACAGAACGGTATCAGTTATTCCACAGTCATTTGTTTTAAACTAAACCACTGAAGTGTAATTCTTCTAGTTTTTCCTTAGTGCTTTTCACCTAGCCGAGGGAAAGAACGGAAGAAAACTCATCCATGGTGTTTAAAGTAAACATCCCAGCATTCAACTGGAATGATTTCTCGAAACCATGGAAAACGGAAATCTGGATAGCTGGACTGGGATTTGAACCAGTGTCCTCCAGAATGCCGTGTACAAGCGTTAACAGTCACCCTTCGGACTTGATTCTAAATTTCTAGCTACTCTAGTTAAATACTGTTACAGAAGCTGCCAACCAAGTATGTAACAATAAATAACAGTAGAAACTATCCTAAAACCTTCCCAATTCTTTCACAGACCGATATGAACGTTATAAGGAAATTACCACTATAGCGCTTTCAGTTAACAGAGGCGGATCAAGGTCAGACTTTTTCATCCCCACTCCGCTGCCCTTATCTCCACGCGCGAAGGGGAAATTTACCCCTCGCCTGTATGGACACAGCGTATAGCCCTAAAGGTAGGGAGGGAGGGGATGAGCAGGTGAAGAGTGGGGCCAGGGAAGATGACCATGAGCCGCCAGTTCAGAGTGAACAAGTGTAAAGCTGTAGGGATATACATTTTTAAACCGCAACAGAAACCAACTATTTATGAATGTTTCTCGGAAAACAAACCGAGTAATATTATTTATACACAATATTTCGATATCATAAATTCTCCGTCGCCATCTTCAGGTGTAATCGTAGGACTTGAAGTTTGCCTTTTTTTATTATTTATTTATTTGACCTTAGGTCTTGAATAGACCATACTGTCAGCCTGATGAAGTTACAAGGTAGTAATATTAATAGTATGAAAAATATACAGATATATAGATACATTAAATATGTAGGTCACTGTTCTTAATTTAATCCTTGATGATACTATAGATTCTGTTGTTATTTGTAGCGCGTAGTACTGTAAGGGGGCATCCATAAATTACGTGAGGTGAAATAGGGGAGGGGGGGGGGGTCCGGCGAAATCTCACCAGATCTCACCAAGGGGGAGGGGGGGGGTCTAAGGAAATCTCACGTGAGATTTTGCGAAAAATTTGGGGACAATAGAGCAAAAAAAAAAAAAAAAAAAAAAAAAAAAAAACCTCAAATTTGCGGCAAAGTCGATTTTAGGAGGGTATTTCGTCAAAAGGAAAAAACACCTCACGTAATTTATGGATGCCCCCTAATGCTAGTTGGAGGTGGCTGCTGTGCTCGCACAAGAGACTTGATGAATATTGATTGCTGTTGCTGAAAATTAGAACAGTTGAAAACTAAGTGATTAAGGTCCTGTAGTGCCTGTCCTTTGCATGTGAAGCAAGGTGTGTTCACCGCCTTGATGCGAAAGAGATGACTACGGAAGGCGCCGTGGTGGAATCGCATACGAATAATAGAAGTAAGAAGTTTGCCTTGAGCGCGTTGTTTAAAAACTGGCATGGCAACGACAGGCCCTGTTACGTTGCCTAGCAACATCTCAGACTTCATTAGACGCCAGCGGAGCACAAAACACAGAGCGTTGCTGCCAGCAGCCTCAATATCAGGTATCCAAACATCACTTAGCTGGAAACCACAATCCCAGTTAACCAGATCAGACGCGAGGCGAATTTCAAACGATTCTGTAATGACGCTGTCCCAGAAGCCTCTCTCATGTGCCAGCATCTTGGCAAACTTCTAGTCTACACATGAAGATGGCGACGGAGCTTTATATCGCCGAAATATTGTGTATAAATAATACTATTACTCGGTTTGTTTTACGAGATATATTCATAAAAATACAACTCCGAGAAAAATTACGTTCATTTAGAAACTAACTACTTTCGCCGTAAAGATTCCTTGACAGTGGAAGGTGAAGAACAATTTCGCAGATGTAGATTACCGGATCATAGTTACCAGTTAGCAATGCAGTGTATGCAGTCTTACAGAGCGTAGAACGAGAAAAGTAGAATCGTTAATGGGCGGACAGCATAACAACCGATCGCTTCGGCCGCAACCAATCGATAGTGAATAGAATCGGCTGTCTGTTGGACATGGGTCGCTCGTTAGCGGTACATCAATGGCAGTGTAAAATCTGCAGCGGAATATTCGCCAGAAGAGCAATATTAACAGATCCGCAGAATGGAACATAATACTCAGGAACGGAAACAGTATCTAATTGAAATATTTAAGGGAGAACTTGTCCAAAAATTAATAAGAAAAATACTAATCAACCAAAAATAATTTTAACAAGATTTCGTTACTTACATACATCTGAATCTGCCTTTCCCCAACCTAACATCATTTAGAGTTATTGTCTTTTATAAAAAAAAAAAAAAAAAAAAAAAAAAAAAAAAAAAAAAAAAAAAAAAAAAAAATGCTTCATTTTGATTTTACGCACATTAATTTCATTTCAAGTAATTAAAATAACTTACTTAGGCAATTTTCTCATGGAGTATAAGATAAATAAGATTAATCTGTTTTATTTTATATGTTTTCATTCTCTACCCTTGGAAACCTAAGTTGTTTGAAAACGTAATTTATGTTAGGAATATGGACAGAAAAGTAAGACACAATTAATCAATACTAATCGTACACAGTGACGAATATACGAATTTTCCGAGTCCGGGTAAAAACCTGAGATTGCCGCCCCTTCAAGCAGGGTTTTGCCACCTCTCCTGAAGGTTACACTATAATTTTTTGCAAAGTGTATATAAAATTAAATATAAAAAATAAATTTATTAATAAAAGGTCTAGGTTATTAAGTATTGACAGAATTTTATTTTAAAAAATATCCTTGTGTCCTGTCTCACTTTTTTTTTCTGGCTTTACACCTCGTCGACGTCGAGGTCATTAGAGGCGAGAAACCACTGGGGACAAGGAACGCGAAGGAATTCGACAATGTCATTTCGAGGAAGCATCCCCGCATTCGCCTGGAGTGATTTGGGAAAAGCACGGAAAATCCAAATCTGGATACCCGGACTGGGATTATAACCCGCGTCTTCCCCAATGCGAGGCCAGAACGCTAACCGCTCACTTAAAGAACTCGTTTTCACATTTCCAATGCTATTCTGACATCTGAAACAGAAAATCTGTTATCTACCAGTATTCTATTTACGTGTGGAATGTTAAATATTTGTCTCTAAACCTATAGGACAATGGTATTCTGCTACTTATAATGACACTGCCGCCAATTGTAAGGTTATGGCAACAGGAAGTTGGAGAGAACGAATTTCCGTGCTGTTTATCTGAAGGATATGCTGCGCCTCAGTCAAGCATCATCGTTGGTGACGATATAGTATTGTGAAGGTCGCCGGTTCGAGTCCGGCCGAGGGCATGGGTGTTTAGTGTTGTGTCTGTGAATGTCTTATTCGTGTTGTAGTGTCCTTGTGTCAATACTTGATAGCAACAAATCACATTGAGCTGGCTGTATGGCCCAGTAGCCGAATGCCATTTAAAAAAAATATATATATATATATATATATAGTAGTGTGCTGAAAATAATGTATATCACTAACAAAAATACGGTTAACCCGTTCTACACTGCAGACCTAATGAGGAGAATGTACTTTGATAAATACTTATTAACTCCTGGCACTAGCCAGATATACAAAAAAACGTCTGCAGTGGTTACACTGCTGGTAGCAATTCTATTACTGAGCCGTTTAATCAAAATAATAGCCAGTCCAGAGTATAACAACACCTGGCTGTTTTTCCAAGACACCAATCAAGTTTTTCAGTCTGTACGCTACCACGTTCCGACGATCCCTAACTGGCGTCATACAAATAGATTTTTTTTTTTTTTCCGAATCACCGTCCGGCCATATAGATTAGGGTTTTCTACGGTTTCCGTGAATTACTCCAGGTGAATGTCAAGATAATTATGACAGAAATTCCTTCCCGTTCCTTGTCCCCAGTCCTTTCTCGCCTTTAATGACCTCGATGTCGACGAGGCGTTAAGCCAAAAGAAAAATATCTTTGCAAAAATCACGACCGATTTATACGGTATACGAGGTGTGTTAGAAAAGTAATGAGACTGATTTCATACTAACCAAAGTTTTTATTATTTTCAAACAACAATGTTATCCCCTTCAAAGTAGTTCCCTTGGGCAGCTATACATCGGCGGAGTCGTGATTCCCACTCTTGGTAGCAGCGCTGGAAGTCTTCAATTGGTATGGCTTTTAACTGGTCGGTCAAAGTCTTTTGAATGTTCTCTAGAGTTCCAAAATGACCTTTTAGGACATGTTTCAATTTCGGGAAGAGGAAAAAGTCACAAGGACTTAAATCAGGTGAATAGGGGGTTGAGGAACAACAGTAATGCATTTCGAGGTCAAAAATTCACGGATGAAAATGGCCGTGTGACACGGAGCATTGTCATGATGAAGCATCCACTTGTCTGCAATTTCTGGTCTCACACGGATCACTCTTTTCCTCAACTTTTCAAGGACACTTTTATAAAACACTTGGTTGACAGTTTGTCCTGGTGGAACAAATTCTTTGTGCACGATACCCTTCCTGTCAAAAAAACAAATCAGCATGGTCTTGATCTTTGATTTGCTCATTCGACATTTCTTCGTGTTCTCGGCCTTTGCAAAAATGATTTGTGCCAGCGGAAAACTTGTGTTCTCGATAAGCACTGTTCCCCATAGGCCTGTTTCAACTTTACAAAAGTCACACTCGCGGATTCACCAAGTTTAACACAAAACTTTATCGCACAACGTTGCTCTAAATTCCGATGCTCCATTTCTGTGACGCACAATGAAAACACAACTTTATTAATGGCGCTGTCAAAACTAATGTGTTAACTGTATGGAGTTGTAACTCAGACTGAGGAAGTGGAAGGGATCAACAATCAGATTTAGCATCAGCCAGTAGACACAACAATGCCAGATCTCCCGCAGTGTTGCCAATCTCATTACTTTTCTAACAAACCTCGTATTCTGGTCAATATCTGGATTATCAACATCATTTTTGAGTATGAGGCTTTTGAAAATCCGTATCTATAACTCTACATTCTGTATCGAAATATTAAGACAAAGACATTCTGGGGAACTAAATAATTTCGGAGCTCTGTCATACTAAACCAATGCCTGGTTCGTCTTCATGGTTAAAGTGTGCGATTTTATTCATCCCATTTTTTAAAAATTATTCTCACAGTCCACAGAGATTTTCTTATTTTTCTTTTTTATTTAATTCCAACCTCCTTAGGTGTTTAGAAGTACTTATGAAACATTTCGAAAGATTAGAGAAAATTGTGACTTTTTTGTAGGTCTACCAAGGAATCTGAAGCAAATCTTAATTTTTCATATGCTATTCATGAATTTACTGTAGAATCAGTCACAAAAAACACGCTCTTTGTTAAGCACCGTGAAGTGTTATACAGTGTTAAGAGGCGATATCGCCCGTGACGCTTCGTTGCGGGTAATAACTCGCCGGCAAAATATTTTATTACTCAGCTATCTCTAGGCTAATTTCAGATTAAAGTCTGAGACGCTTAAAAATTGTATACCATAAGAAATGATGTACGATTAAAGCTATTTGCAGGCGGTTTTTCTGCGGCAGCCGAGAGCAAGCTCTCTCTCTGAACAGATCGTTACAGCTGCACGCCCAATTTAAGCGCACGAGAATAAAGCAGTCATCTCTTCTCCCCCGGGCTTACAAACTCCACAATGCAACATTAATTATTTCCCGGGGGCTCGCCGCGGGACGTTACGATTCCGAGAGATTTCCTTCCTCGCTGGAAGATCTTCTCACTTTCTCGAGGAAGCGGAAGTTAAGCCCAGAAGTCGGCGTCCCCGCCCGGCAAGCAAAGCGCCTCCCCCGCGCACTGCGCTTAGCCAACAAGGAGCATCCAATTTCTGAAAATCCCTTTATAATAAGCGCGCCAGTTGAGGTTCTTTTATGTACCCGTCGAGCGCGGGACCTTTATCATTTATCATAATCACCATTCTTATGCATCTTGCGGCGCGCATGCGAGGCGGCCTTTTATGCCCACCCCTCCGCAACAGGGCTTTAGTCAAACTCCACTCGTCTCCATAATACAGCTCAGATAGACGCGGGTCCACATTCCTCGCCCTGTTAGCGAGAGATTTCCTTAAATTGGCAATTTTGAAGGGAACCATATTTCAGTATCTCTGCCCTCTCGAGGAGGCTCCTTATCTGCGCGTCCGAGGAATTCCTACCTCGACGCTCGAGAAGGGATGAACTTGACAGTGGTGAGCATATGGCGACCCTCCCCCGCCGGCAATAAAAGATAGGCAGCGTCTCCCCCGCGGCTGGGGGAGGGAATCCGGCTATCGAGATGGGGCTGCAAGACGGATGGCGGCCTGGAATGCGACGCAATGCATGCAAATTCGGCGTTTGGTCCGCCCTTTCAGTGCAACTTAGCGGAGGTCACTCCCCGGGGAGAAATGTCGGGGCCAGCGCAACAGCCGGCTGTCTACGAGGGGAGCGGAAACCTCTGTTCGCACAGATAGGCCTCGCGCCTCGCGAACAGCAATCTCAAACGATTGTAAACAGGTAGGAACACTTCTCTCAGAAGTAATCTCCGCATGGAATACAAAACCTATTAATGGGTAATTTATTCAGCAGATTGAGACCTTATCTCTGTGAACTGCTTTTTAACATAGAGGGTAAACCCGCTCAAGGAGATCGAATAAATTCTCTTACATTTTAAGAAATGAAAATTGTTTCTTTTATAATTTCAGTGGATTGGAAGGAGCAACGCAACGGAAGAAAAAAATACGTAGGAACGTACGTTTTTTGAAATTTTCTCAAGATTGACACCTTTCTTTAGAGGATTTTTTAAAAAAATCACTTTATAATGAATCGAAGAGGATTTCCTGGATGGTGACCTGCAAATGATCTGGAGGCTAAACTAATAATGAAAATTTAAGGTATTGTTAGGAAGGTACTTGAATCAAGTGTTAGTTTAATGAATAACCCAAATGATTTCCACTGAAATTCTTTCTTAAACGGATAATCAAGAACCATATTTCTATTTTAATTGTTTCTGTGGGAACAGGAGCACAAGATAAAGTTAATCAATTAGAACTGACAATTTTTTCCATTATTTTTTTTTATGTATAAGGTTATTTGAAGGTATTTAATCAGGCTTAATCGGATGTATTTTTACCATCCAATAAAGACGCAATTGAAAAACATATGTTTTTGTACCAACAGCTGTAATAATCTTGAGAATTTCTTTTTAAAAAAGTTGTGCTGTAGCAAAATTTTTGCATTCACAACATTGTAATTTCTAATACTCTAAAATTGTATCAAAAGCAATTTTCGGTAAAAAAAAAAAAAAAAAAAAAAAAAAAAAAAAAAAAAAAAAAAAAAAACAAGAGAGATATTTAGATGGTCTTTTTCAACCAAAAAAATTATGTTCTACTACGCTTCCCATAGTAAAGAAAGCATTAACGTAAGTCAAGCACAGGTTACAGGTCTCTGAATATCTGAACACTAAGCAGGGTTCGATTCACGGGCCTTTCGGTGGCCCGCCAGAGACCTTGCCACCGAAACAGCTATACAACAAAGTAAATAGCCACAAATCTCTGTTCGCACTGAGATAAGTATTTCATACGCGTTGTGCTCTTGAAGAATCGAGTTGTGTGTAATTGAAATTTTCCAGTGATTGCCGTCGATAGAATCTCGTCTCGCGGAGGGCACGTTCCGGCCAGTCCCTGTGTTTTGAGGTAATGTTCCGGCGAGTGGGTCAGCTGATGGTGAGACGTGTAGATAAGCAATTTGTGGCGATTACCTGTGAAGTCATTAATAGCGCGTCCGGGGCCTGCAATCAGGGTGGTTTTTGGGGCCACCTGCCGATGTGCTCTACTGGCTGCAAATAGCAGCGGCTCACCGCAGGAACGCCACGGCCCACGTCACACCAACCGCGAACACGACGGAGGAGAACCACTCCCTTCAAGTTCTTACTAGAGGACGCGGAGACAGATATTTTCTTTTCGTTCCCCTTGCACGTCCGTAATACCTTTTATTTTACTCCGTGTACAGAAACCATTTCTTTTGTACGTAGTTTCAGCTCCGAGAGGGCAAAAGAGTTTTACGTTTTAATGACGCAAGTCGCCTTACTTTACCTTTTAGCAAGATCTGGTGACAACACATCAAGATAGCAGTAGGCGATAACCACAAGAAAAGTTTGTGACTAAAAAAAAATCATAAAACTTGACCAAGACCACGAGGATAATTCACACTTGCACGTAATTAAACATATACTTCTTCACTCTTCTTTATTATCACCTGTAAAGAAACAGAGAATACTTAGAAAATTCTATTCTTCCTAGTTCAGAATTAATCTATATATATAAAGATGAATGTATGTATGTATGTTTGTTTGTTGGTTCGTTTGTTCTTCATACAAATCCACAGTTCTCATCCGATGTCGATGAAACTTTGCACACTTATCCTTTGAAACAAGGAGAAAAATACTGTCTACATTTGGTTGCAAAATTATCTGTATAAATAATGCATGTTGTCTCATAATTTTTGAAATATTACTGAACGTCGATAGACAGATGCGTTGGATATGGACGTCTCTGTTCTGTTTTTCCGTGTAGTGGTCAGGTAGCTCAGTAGCACAGTCGCTCGCGACCTGCCGTAGCGAGCGGTCGCATCACACTTTTCCTGCTGTGTCGTGTGACAAGTGCCTGCAGAGTAAATAAAAGCAAAGTATAGTGAAAACCAACAAATATGGAAGTGAATCAATTCATACGAAAATCAACGCTAAAGTTCTCCTTTGCGTATGGATATATGCGTCCGAAAGCAGTTGAAATCGATGAGTGGTTATATAGTGAAATAGGCTTACGAGAAGAAAGTGTACACGGTATCCAGGTGGATTTCCTGGCCAATGTGATATACGTCAAGCTACGAAATGAAGAAGAGTGTCTGCGAATACTGAAGGAAACCAACGGAGAAAGAAAATTTGTACACACCAATGGCGAGGTAAGCACCGTTTCCATATCACATGCAGGCCTGGGAATAAGACATGTAAAAATCCATAATGTGCCCTTTGAAATTAATACAGGACATACTACGAACAGCTTTGGATAAATTTGGTACAATTTTGAGTGTAACCTCCGATAAAAGATACGGTAGCAAAAGATTTGTCGTAGATAGTGTATTAGAACTGTGAAAATAGATCTGAAGTGCCACGTACCATCGTATGTAGATATTGCCGGATTTAAAGCAATCGTTATTTACGACGGACAACCACGTACGTGTGTCATATGCAACTCAAACGAACACCTCAAGGCTGAAGCACCAGGAAGAAACCCCTGCAGCTACCATCTGAGCGCTTGGCCCCTGATACAGTTTTCAGAGGCGAACTTTTAAAAGCATCATACGCTAGCGTGGCAAACAGTAATCAATCAACAGTGTACATAGAAATGATGAACCTACTCTCAGCATGGAAACAGATGACGCCACCAACATCATGATGGAAATAGAGAATCCTTATAATGACGCAGTACCTGATGAACCCCGAAGAGAAAAGAAGCAAACTATCCAACTAGACAAGATAATAACCAATACTTCTAATCTACATTTACTGGAAATATCACCAACTGAGAAAAAGAAATTATAAAAAAATGCTAAACAACATCCTGTGACAGTGCCATCATCTGAGAAAAAAGAATTATGCCCATGAAGAACGCAAGCACGAAAATACACCAAATACCAAAAGGACTGAGACTTGATAAGAGGGGAGTAGATTTGATAGCGAAAGAATTAGCTGAAAAATCCAGGAAAGTAACCACCTTACAAATGGAGACAATTGATGAAGAAATGCCCCAAAGCGCCAACTCCAATAAGGAAGACAACAACTATGAAAACAAGACCAGCGAGATAGTTGAAATGGGAAATGACCGCGGGAACAATAAAATTCTTTGGTCGGACGACTTAAATGACACTGAGGAAGAAGATAAGTCAAGCAAATAAGAGGCAAAAGCAAGATTATAAATGTTATTAAATAAACGTGAAAGGGAAGAAAAAAAAAAATAATAACTGTCTCGTTTTCAACCTTGTGTGACAACATTTGATCTAAATGGCAGACCGTAGTGCAACAACGCCCACTCAGACATACTGTGTGTCTACCCTAAATCTAAACGGAATAAAGAACCAAACTAAAATACAATGCCTCAAAGAATATCTATGGGCGGCATCTGTTGATATAGCGCTCTTACAGGAAGTTGCCTGGGAAGGTGCACTGAATGTCACCGGGTACAATGAACTGAAGAATCCTGGTTACGACCATGGTCTAGGGACTGCAATTCTAACGAAAGAGGGTATTCAAATCAAAGATGTTGAGATTTTAGAAAATGGAAGAGGATTAGCCTGCACAATAGCAGGAACACGTGTAATAAACATCTATGCTCCCTCCGGAAATCAGAATAGAGAAAGTAGGAAACAGTTTTATAAAACAGAGATAACTCAGCTTCTGACAAACACCTGTGAAAGTCTCATACTTGCAGGAGATTTTAATTGCGTTTTATCTCAAAAAGATCAGTACCCTAATTTTAACAAATGCCAGGAACTCGAGTACCTAATAAATAAACTAAGTTTGTTAGACAGTTGGGAAATAAGAAACGGGCAAATTCCCGGGTTTACATTTATAACTGAGAGTACAGCAAGTAGATTAGATAGAATTTATTTCACCGGACATATCGAGTGAAGTAACATCAGTCGAGATATGGCCAGTAGCTTTTCGGACCACAGTGCATATCATTGCAAAATAAAATTGCGGCGCCAAGAAATCTTTAGAAACAGAGGATACTGGAAATTAAACACCTCCATCCTAAATGAGAAAGAATTGGAACAGATAGTCAATAATACTTGGAATCAATGCAAGAAACAAAAAAACAAGTACAATACAACTGTCCAATGGTGGTTACAGTGTGCAAAGCCACGCCTCAGAAATACATTGATAAACTTCAGCAGATGCTTGAAGAAATGGGAAAACAAAACAAAAGAATTCCTTTTCATGGTCCTAAGAGAACTGTGCACCAACGACGTAGATAGCATCCAAAATATGAGAAAAATAAAACATACCAAGGCCAGAATAACAAATATAACTAGAAAAAAACTAATAGGTTACCAGATACGAGCTAAAACTGGATCCTTTCAACAAGAAGAAATAACTTCAACATTTCATCTCATAAAAGAAAGACATCAAGCAAACAGGAAACTCGTGACGGAGTTAAAATCAGAAGAGGGATGTATCATTACCAACCAAAAAGGAATAGAGATAGAAATAAAAAAGTATCTCTCTGAATTATACACTGAAGAGGCAATTGATAATGAAGAAGTCAGCAGTCTGTTACGTCACATAAACCCAGTAATAACAGAACAAGAGAACGGAATGCTGAATGAAGAAATCTCGGAAGAAGAAATAAAAAACGCAATTCAACGGAGTCCGAGAATGAAATCACCTGGTCTTGATGGCCTCCCAATAGAATTTTACGTATCATATTGGGATATTCTAAAATACGAATTTATAAAAATGTATAATGAGATTCTAGCTATGCAGTCAGCTCCAACCGAAATGCTAGAAGGATTAGTTGTATTAATCCCGAAAAAAACAGATAAGAAAAATGTTGAAAATTTCAGACCTCTAACTCTTCTCAATTCAGATTATAAAATATTCGGTAGAATTATCGCACTAGACTTGGGGCTGTAGCTAAAAAGATGATTGGAGAATACCAGACCTGCATTGGTGGAGGCAGAAATATAATGCAAACCCTAACAAATATTCGTGATGTAACTGCAGTCTCGAAGGCAGCAAACGTGAAAATGGCTATTTTATCACAAGATTTCCATAAAGCATTTGATCGTATTAATCATACTTATTTAAAACTTACTATGGAAAGAATGGGTATCAGCCAGCAAATATGCAATTTGCTTTACATGCTATTACACCAAGCCACATCGCGAATATCTATAAACGGATCTATAACCAATTCAATAAAAATAACCAGATCCATTAGACAAGGATGCCCTTTATCCATGTTCCTTATGCGTTTGCAGCTGAACCATATTTAGCGGCAGTGCATAATATACTTCCTGGCTTAAAGTACCAAGGAACAAAAACAGTGGTGTGTGCGTACGCAGATGATATCAATATCATCATAACCAACTTGGAAGACCTAGAAAACACACGACAGTTGGTAAATTCGTATTCAAAAGCTTCAAACGCAAAATTGAATTTAGATAAATCTGCAATACTAAACATAGGCGCTGGTATAGAACTAAACAACACAACATGGATAAAGCCATGTGACAAAATAAAGATTCTTGGTGTAGAATTTAATAAAGTTCTGCAAAAAGCTTCCGCAGTAAACTGGAGACGTCTATTGGCAGTTATTCGAAGCAAACTGCATGATTTCACCCATAGAGAACTAAACCCAATACAGAAAATATGGTTGATAAATACCACAGCGCTCTCCAAAATATGGTACATAGCTCACATATTTCAGATACCTGTGGAAATAGCTAAAAAAATGGAAACGGCAATCAGCTGGTATGTACAGAGGGGACAGATACTGAAGATTCAACATAAAGTTTTGCAGATGCCGTATGAGAAAGGAGGATTAAATCTGGTTGATATACGTACGAAATGCACTGCAATCTTCATGAGGAATATGTACAGTCAATGTAGAACAACACAAACAAACCTTACAAGACACATAATAAATGCAATGGAACCGCATAGCAACAAAGCGCCGTTGACGTCAGTCACATAAACGCTACCTTAAACCACTTCCGCTCCTTCTACATTGAAAACAGCTACATAAGAATAAACAACACAGACCAGGTGCCATCAACAAGGAAACTATACTGCTTGATGAAAAGAGAGATAAAAAGTAAACTAGAACTCACCTATAAAAGAAATGATTGGAAACAGATATGGGAGAATATTCACAGTCAATATATCAGCAGTAATGCCCGTTCCACGTGGCACAGAGTAGTACATAGAAAGATACATACCAACGAAAAACTTTTCGCACTACGCCTCTGTCCTACTCCAATGTGTTTACGCTGCAACTTGCAAGACACAATACAACACCGACTGTTAGGATGCGAAGCTCCTGATATATGGAGATGGACAAAAAGCAAACTGGCAATAATAAATAGAACCACCCCAAACAATTTCACGCCAGAGGATATACTAATCCCTGACACGAAAATATATCCTACTACTAAGAGAAATGCCCACTTCTGGTTGCTGGCCAACTACACCCATTATGTTGTACATAAAAGAGAAGAGATGACCATCGTAGACTACTGGAGCTATTTAACAAATGAACATAGCAAAATAATCAAATCGAGAAAATATAAGGAAAACTTTGCACGCTTCCTGCTTGTCATAATGCCCTACTAAGTACCAGCTGTACTTCAAGACAACGACTGGCAGAAGAGCAAGATCGACACTTCCACATCCTGAAGATCAGAAAAAAATTATTATTTTATTATTATTATTATTTTCGCCTATATCACTATTCGAAGAAGATGAATAGAAGAAATATTTATTTTAATCCAGTCTTTAGTACATTGGTGCCCACAGCACTATGATAAAAAAAGAAAAGATCTTATTTATTTTACAACAAAGAATAATACACCTAATTTCTAAACCTAAAAAAAGAAAAAAAAAAAGAAAAAAAAAAGTAGTTAAAGGGCTTGCTTAGAAATGTTTAGGTCGTGGTATTTGGTTCAAGTCTGTGTGGAGGCTAAGATTTTTAAACATTGTTTTTGATCGTTAGAGTCACGCCTGGGCCGTAGGTTATTCGGATTGAATGATAAACTGTAGATATCACAAAGTTAGGGTGCTGCAATGCGAGGCAAATCGTAGGTAGTCTTGCAATGCTGTAGCTGTACACTTCTTTACGTTATATTGATCCCTCAGGGGTGATTCGCAGTCAGTGTGTGTGATCTGCAGTAATAATACTTTTGTTACGTTTTGACAACTAAATGCCTATACCGATATTGACGGATTTTGACAAGAAAATCTGTAGGGAGGGCACAGGGCATTTTTTTTTCAGTATGATTAAGAGTTGTAGTCACGAAATTTTGAGAACTTATCAAAGACGGTTGTGTGTTAGTCTGTAATGTTACGTCGCTTGCTCAAGTTATGCTTCTCACTCGTTATGTTAGTGTATAATTTGTTAATAAATTTCGTTTATGTAAAAAACGTATTATTTAGTATAGATGTCGATTTTCTCTGTCCTATTACTTTTTGTCTGCTTATTTTGCCTTCTTTTCTGATATGCCTTGCGGACATAAACTGGCGTAAGTTGTAGCTCTAGCAGAGCACGAGCAGCTTAAGTTATTAGAACCCAAGAATCGGATGCTCATGCTGAAGAAAGAAGAAAAGACGAAGCTGAAATAAAGCTGCCCTTAGTTAATATCCTCCCCCCCCCCCCCCCCCACATCCCCTCACCTTCGTTTCTTTTTCTGTTTTTAAGTATGTTGGAAATTGATTTTCTTAAAGAGACAGGTATTAATAAAGTATTTAATAAAACCCACTCTACTGCTTGATTTTATTCAGAATACAAAACAAAATGTCCGTATGCTTCATGATAACTCTGCCTATTAATTTAATTTAATTGCAATACAGCACTTGCTCCAGTTAAAATTTCCCTACCCTCACATTTTCTCTTTTTCTGTTCCAACTTACTTTTTCCCCTCTACTAATTTTAACTCTAAATTCCCGGCATAGGGCATGGGTGATTTTAATCAAATGTTGTGTCCGTCCTGTGTTGCCATTTCACTTCTGCTCGTCGATAACACTAAAAGATTCTATACACACACTTAAGGAATACGAGAAACAAAAGTTGCTGGCTGAATGCCGAATGCTGGTCTTTTCAGCATCATCTTTAAAACCAAACCAAACTTGTCCATCCGCCTCTTATTCCGGTGGCAAAAGCAACAAGAAAGAGGGATTATAAAAATAATGTCTACTACATGTCTGCCAACAATAGGGCAACCAATGAATTTCCACAGACACAGATCTTATTGGTAGACAGTTAAAGGGATTAACAAAAAATTATTCAACTCATAAGTAATATCGCATGACTTACAATATACATCAAAACATTTCTTGACCGTGTGCACAAAATTTGCAGGAAAGTGATTCCTTGAATACTAGTAATCACAATTTTCTAATTTCGGATTTTCAAGTCCTTATATTGTTCATTATTAATTTAAGATACTTTTTAACCAGAATTAGTTTCTTGGGTTAGCTCTAGTATTTTCTAATAGGAAAACCTCACGTAAACATGTTATTTTATGGTCTTTAATTTATTTATTTTTTCATCCGGCTTTTAGACTTGTCCAGGTCTTAGAGTCTAGTAAGGAAAAATGAGGGACTGGCAAGGAACAGGAGCGAATCTGGCCATAGGATTTTGAAGAGCATTTACCTAGAGTAATTTACTAGATCACCCGACAGAGACCGAAATGCCAGGATCGAGCATTGCCACTCACCCATAGTGATCGATAAACATGAGAAGAGAGAAATTAACTCAGGGCTGCCAGCGATAACCTTAATGGTAGGTATAGACGACAGCCCATAACTGATATTTCACATTGCCTGAAGTGACATCGATCCAAACATCAAACAGTACATCTGTGAACATTTACGGGAAAAAATGCTTACAATTTCACTTCATATTTTCCAAAAACTCGTGCCTTTGATGCGACTCCGTCACAGGAGATAGCAATTCCTGAGCCGAAATCACAAATATCCCTCGGGCCCACGCGCGCTTAAAGGAGACGTGTGCGCTAGTGGGGAAAGGTACAGTCTTTGACATTACTTGTGGCCGCTGCTGAAATATTCTATCACTCTTATTTTGCACAATCTGGCATCAATGTCATCCCAGGCAACAGGAACGCAATACTGGCTCCGCCTCCTCGCAATTTCATTGGTGGATATTTTATTCAGAGCCATCTATACTGCAGATTTTTCATTTCCTTAAGTCAATGCAGGAACCAATTGGCCAACAGGTAGGAATAA
>JARYHS010009186.1:142258217-142335220 GCA_031002005.1 Vandiemenella viatica | reverse complement strand
AACATCTATGCACAGATCCGGCTGTTGGTACCCCGCATGACGTCACACCATCACGACACGCTGGTATAGTGACCACAGTGGCTTCTATTAGTACTGAGAAAACTGTAACGAAACTGTGTCTGTAGGTTCCTGAAACAAAAGCTGTTGTGTTTTTAAAATTTTACTTTGTTTGTTCCGGCATCATGCAAAAACTATTCAAAATTTTTAAAAAGGGTTAGCAAAACTTGAAAGCTTAAAGTACGATTCAAAACACATCCCAATGTATACCAACTCCTATGTAAAGATTATGATGTGGTCAAAACATTAACAAAGAAGTAAGTATTTAATTTTATGAATTTAACAACAGTATGAAGAGCATATTTCAATAAAACTAAAATATATTTACTACTCTGGTCATACATAGTTCATATGGGTCTTGTTCTTTGTCCTCTATCCTCTTCCGACGAACCGTAAAGTCCGAAAAAAAGAAAAAGTCGAACACAAGATTAGTAATTTATCACGTATTGTCGCTGTAATTACACGGAAATTTCGCTGCACGTAGCAAAGGGGGTTTAGAACATTCTTGAACGTTTCAAGAAAAGCTATTGCCTGAATATCTGACTCATTACCGAAAAGGTTTGGAAATATAATATATCGAATATCCTGTCCTTGTTGATGATGTTTACGGCAACGGAATGCAGCTAGTATAAAGAAAGTTCTGAGGTGGCTAAGCTGAATCTACCCAAGTTGCTACTTAGTTTTCCTTTGCTTCAGGATTCCCAGTGGAAACAGACCAGTACTTAAAACGTGAACACGGCTAGAAATATAGTTTTCTACGAGAAGTTAGGGTAGAGGATAACAATCGTCCAGTCCAAGCTATTTTAACTGGTGCCTTTGTAATCTCAAGGTACTGCAGCTGTACTAACGTCGAAATAAACTTCAAGGAGGCTGACATAACAGTGGGAGAGAAAAGCTTTCAAGAGGAATCTTACCTGATGGTTGAAGGTAAGGCATGTTGCCAGCACATGTCCCAATCAACGGACAAACACACACAATCAAAAAGAAGACGTGAATTTAAAATTAATATCCAGCTAGTGATAAGCTTCCTGCGTGTCCACGACGATGCCGGTTCAATCTCACACCCGGCTGTATCTAAGCCAGTAAGCGTAAAAAAAAAAAATATCGTAATAATAATAATAATTAAGCTGCTCTACATCGGACACTGGTAGGCTCAGGCTTAGCGGGTCTGAATGGGCCCCAATTCCTATCCAAAAAGCTACACATTTCACAAACATGTTAACAATTAACCTACAGAACACAGCTTACACGCCTCAAAGACAGATGACGGCGTCTTAAGCCCGATAGGTGTAGAATGAATCACATCTGGAAAAAAAGTGTGTAAATGTAGTAAGGTGGTTTAGTTAAAACAAAGAAAAACTACCACAGAAATGAAATAGCAAAAAATAAAGCCTGGTGAATGTTGTTTGGATTTATTAAATTTTGCCACTGAAAGATACGAAACGGCTGCTGAGAAAGAATATTGAACATAATAATATACGACTGCTATATGCTAAGTGAAAAAAAAAACCTGCTAATAGATGCCTATAGCTCAGAAGCAGATCAAATCATTGTTTCAGCATATCTTCATAGTTCTGAAACCTATGTGAAGTTGGTGTCTGATATTTTTTTTCAGTACTGAATCCTTTCGAAGTTAAGCTTTGATTTGATGCAGGCGACATTACCCTAACCAGCTCACGATACAGCGCTCTCGGGGGACACAAAAACTAATGTCATTAGGCACGTAATGGTCGTCCACTGCTAGCGGCATGCGAGGCCGTGATTACTGTCATTATAGGCTCTTGTTCTGCGACCAAACTGCTAATCAGCAGTCGCCTTTTGCTTAGCAGCGTAAATAAATAACCAGCTACACCGTTATTATAGCAATAACTGACAACACTTTTATCAAACCGAGCGTGGTGGTGTAACGGCTAACGTTCTGGCCTCGCATTCGGGAGGACGGCGGTTCGAATCCCCGTCCGGGCATCCAGATTTGGGTTTTCCATGGTTTCCCCAAATCACTCCAGGTGAATGCTGGGATGCTTCCTTCAAAAGGCCATGGCCGAATTCCTTCCCATTCCTTGCCCCCCCATCCTTTCCCGTCTCTAAAGACCTCGTAGTTATAAGAGACGTAAAACAGTAAAAAAAAAAAAAAAAAAAAAAAAAAAACTTTTATCAAATATATCTTCGTGGGGCACGGACGTGTTCCAGGACTGGAAGAGCAGTCCACTAACTATCGCAAATAACGATTCTCACATCTTGACTGTTTGTGTGCCCAACGAAGTATACGAGCTTATAGGGGAGCAAATTTTGATCCTTTTGTTTAAATTACCGAAACACATAACCAAACCTCAAAACTACTTTCTAATTAAGCCGAGAAAAAGATAATACATACCAAGTTAGATATTTTATAGGGTTTTTTTTTTTTTTTTGAGAACGGAACCGTTCTATATCGACGACGTCGGCCAGTACTCGTTTCAGAGTTAATATTTATCACTAGCAGATTTATTTATATGAATTTCGTTGATGTCTGATCAGGCCGATCATGCCGTGAAAAAAATCGTTTGTCTTGCCCGTCTTCCATGCTCCTTTTCAAATAGTGGATGGAGGTGTTTTGCACAAGAGAGCGCGGTCTTCTGCAAGGTAGTGCCAGGTGTTCGGGTCTATGTTTGTGCTCTTCGTGGTCTTTTTGAGATGGTCTTTGTAGTACCTCAGTGGGGCACCACGAACTCTTTTGCCAGTGTTGAGCTGACCATATAAAAATTGTCGACGGAGTCTGTTATTACTCCTACGTTGAAAATGTCCAATCCAATTCAGTTGATCACTAATGATGAGGACTTCAATGCTGTACATTTGTACCCTTTCTAAAACCGTAACGTTGGGTACATAATCATCCTCATTTGATGTTCATTATAGAGTGAGGTTTCTGCTGGTGAAATCGCTCAATTTTCTTAATGTCATGGTGGTAAAGTATAGTAACATGAACTGTCCGATTTAAATATAGAACAGGTGTCCCCCCCCCCCCCCGCCCCCCCCCCGAACAAAGTTAAAGAAAGAAAACAATATGGCTTGGGCGGAAATCTTTTATTAGTGCGATGAATTACTGATATGAAGTCTGGCTTCAAAAACTAAAGGTCCGCGGCCCGAAATATTTTACATATTTTACATTACTTTTTTAAAAATAAAAATGGCATTTGGCCTTTTCGGCCATAAAGCCAGCCACAATTGTGTATGTATACTAGCCTATCAATTTTCTGCATTATTGGTAATAATGTATCTCACATTTTGGACGACATAAGATGAGAACAACACTTGATTAAAACCATCCAAGGCATGGCGACCCTCGGTAGGTGAGGCAAACACGCTAACCTTAACACTACTGGAGTGTGCGAAGATAGTTTAAGCTTTGACAAAGCTTGCTGCATATATGCGAAATACTTTACAACTCTCCGTATTCAGATTCCACCTTAAACGTTTTCTAAATGCTGTTATTGTGGTAAGGTACTAATAACTGAATGCAACTATAACACTTTTAATGCATTGGTCACGACATTATCATACTAATTCAGACTATTAAAACAAAAATAAATGGGTGAAAGAATCTCATTCAGCTTTCTCCCTACGCCAAGCAAAAAAACTAAAAAACAAACAAAATAAAAACAAAAAAATCATAGTCACTTCCGCTGACAGTTTACAGTCAATATTGTAAGTAAGAACATATATACTGCAAACATAAAAAATTCTCTTGTTTTTGAGGTGTGATGCCCAGACACACAAGCAGCTGACAAACATTTTGCATCCCTACGCCATGAATAGAATCTCTAAAGAGGAAATTAAACGTTTTCCTCGAAATATAGACAAAATTCTAATTTCATGGAATGAGTTATAATTTCTGGATTTAGAAGGAAATAACTAAGCAACAGTAGTAATTACTTTATTCTCCGCTACTTATATGAAAATAATCAAACATGATCAGTAGACCATAAATGCTGAGTGAATCCTTACACTGATGATTAATAGCTTTTGTCGGACGAGCAACACATTTAACACAAAAAAAGAAAATTATAATTGTTTCTTTACCGAAAAAGTGTATTCACGTTTGGTCATTAGTAGAATAAAGCACTTGTAATAAGCTGTGTTTTTGCTGCAAGAAGTAGACAAGTGGCTTTCTACTGCCAGTCGAGGCAGCATTGCGCCATACTGCAGGTGTTGTATGTGTAGCAACTGCACGGCGCCTTTGAATCTGATATCCTGCTGTACCGCCAACAAAGCTACTTGTACAACTGCAGTGGATTACAGAAACACCAAGAGTTTCATATATAACACACATTCACGTGTATGCTCGACGGTCTTGTATAACATTCCTTCTGCTTTCTTGCAGCATAATAAACGTAAGTGTAGAAGTAAATGAAGTTACATGTGTTTAATGATAACATCTATTCTCAAACTTCATATAACTGTAATTAGTGGTTTTGTAACCCATTCTGGCGGTCTGATTGAAAATCGAAATGATGCTGTTTCGAATCACAGTGATGGCTGGAATTTTTACAGGATCTAAACCCAACCTTTACTTCCTTCAGAGCTTCATGATTACGATTCTATATAAAGATATGGGCGCAGCTACAACATAGAATAGATGCGCTGCATTCCTGCACTAACCGCTTAGCGATGTATAGTGAAATCAACTGTAAATGTCACCTTATTGAATACCACTAATAAACAATTCATTCAAAAGTTTCTGATCCACCCTAAATTTTTATGTTTCACCATAATCCTAAGTTGCTTTGCAATAATCTCTTCTTAAAAAATTGAAGACATAGATAAATAAACCCTATCATAGTCAGATTAATGAAACAGTTATGTAAGAATCTCCATGAAGTTGTGTTATTCAACAAGTAATTTCCGCTCATTACTGGTTAAGTTAATATAATAACAATCCTTAAGTTAATAACAATTCTTAAGTTAATATAACAATCTTTTACTTTATTATGGAAAGTAATTTGTATATTTAATAATTTTTGCAGCTAATATTAGTAAACAAATATTGTTAAACAAACTTGTATTAGAAATCCAACATCACAACGATATATAAAGTTAGTAGTCATTTCAGTGAGCGTGACGTTTACTTCAAATAAAGCTTAAGAAAATATTGTTTCCTTACACAAATGAAACGTTCCATTTTCCAACGTTTACATTAAAAAAATATACCTTGCCAAAGTTTCGAAACGAATTCTCACTCTATTTTCACAAAGAAAAATTGTACTTTTAATTTCATTTCCCAGATTCTACTTGACTGAATACTTATGTTTTCACTTAAACCGGCTGTTAAACTTGACCAATATTATAATTATTATTACTTAAAAAAAACTAAGCTTGGTGTTCAAACCGAAAGAGGTTTTTAGCCCTGTATTGGAGATAGTGTGGCCAGTTCCATTCCTACTTACCCACCCTAACCAGGGAATAAATACTAGCGGGTAAAGTGGACTAACAGTTTGACGTGGAATCCGAACCACGGAAGCATTCTGGTGCATTTCACATTACATTCCAAGCAGTGCAGTCGAGATCCAAATTCGATCCAGGAATCTTTCGATCTTGAGTCACACGCCTTAACCACTGAGCCACCAGGCAACTCAATTTCAAATCAGTTATATTCAAAAATAGACGCATATTTGCTTTATGATGTTATTCTGGCTCTAAAAGTAGCATTTTTTTCTTTCAACCATGGGTTCTTTATAAGATACCAAGAAATATGCAACGTTCTTTGCACAACTGCGGGGTTATAGTAAACCTAGAGGTTTGAAATGTGGTAGTTACAAATGTAATCAAACGCACATGTCTGCTCCGTCAAACCTAATAATGATTCAAGATTCTGAGTATAAAATGCACACATGTGATTTTTTTTTGTCTTTCGCAATAACAGAAAGGCGAATATGAACATCATAAAAGCATTCTCCTAACTTACCGCTAAGAGAAGCGAAGCCAGGCTTACCTGAAAACAAAAATAAAATAGTATGCATTAATTTCAGTTATTAAGACACAGTTTACTTGAAATTAAATAAATAGGTTGTTTGAGAAGTATTATATCTCATTCTGTACATCATTCTACCTTGTAATGATAAATAAATGATCAGAATGTCCTAATACATTTATATTTGTCGAAGGAATTAACATAAAATTTTAGTTAGATTTCTTGTTTATTCCTCTGCAGCGTCTGTAAATTCTTCAGAGCACCATCGTATTGTTACCTGGATCTCAAAACAAACGCATTTAATTCCGCAGAATTAATGAAAATCAGTATGAGCAGTATAGAGTACGGCTTTGGGCATGCTTGGCCATAATTGTTGTGACCATACCCCGCAGTATGAAGAATACTGATGGTGATGCAGAAGAATTAAAGACAACTGCAGCTAGCTGAATGGCGGACATAGCCAAATTTCATATTTTTTTAAAAGAAGCAATTAAATAGCAACCCGTACTGCTTTAGAAGATCAGATTCTCTTCACGAAATTAGTAGGAAATGATATTGATAGATGTGACAAGGGCATCTACCAGGCGCAGGGCTACAACTGTCTTCATCGTAACACAGAGAATCAAAGACATGAACTTTTGAATAGCTGTAAGTTTTTATTTCTTACAATGTTTCTAGAACTATGCTGCCTTGAAGATCCTTCCCGGGAAAGCCTCTCCCTTTTACGTAAGGTCTTGCATAGTTTTCATTTCCAATCACTCTTAACTCTCGATTCTAGCGATGGCAAGTAGAATGTATGAATCTTCTGTGTCTACGAATCAGTTGTGTTCTCTAGCACAAGGGTAAATTTATTTTAGAAATGTGGAGTATAAGTCTTAAACTGAAGATCCTATTCGTAAAAATTTCTGTAAAAAGTTTAAAAAACGTCTTGAAGGGTGAATATTAGAAGACAAAACAGTACAGCACAACGACACGGTTTAAAAGTTTACAGCATACAACGAGTTGCTACTTAAGTGTTCCTTTTAAACAATAATTTTGAAATTTGGCTATGTGTGCCATTCAGCCAGATGCAGTTGTTTTTAATTCTTCTGCATGATCATCAGTATTCTTCACATTGCACGACGCACAGAATAGTATGGTCACAACAATATGGCCAAGTAACGACCTCAAACACAGGCTTCGAAAGTTTCTCGCTAACATCACGTTTCGTCTGTTTTTCTTCCGGCGTCCTCATTTTCTTTATCTATTCTCAGCTAATTTTTTCATCTCAATAGCTGGATTGCAACCTACGTCCACAGATAGCTTCATATAGTGGACTCTTTTCTTCCTCTTCATTATTTTCCCCTTAGAACATTTTGTCCATCAGCAAATTAACATATCAATTGTGATTTGCACTAATCACCCCGTGGAAATTGAAGTTGTGGAAAAAATTATTAATTTACGGTAATGTTTAGTCAAAGTGATTGAAGGGTTGGTGTAATATTTCATTTTTAAATCTCTATTCATAAAGTATTCGGTGAACGCTTCAGGAAATTGATTTTACATTGTATAAAATTATTACTGAGCTATTTGCGTAAACTCACTTTTTTTATGTATAAATTACCGAATTAAAACAAAGTTGTATTACCGGAAGTACTGTATGCATCAGAAACCATCATCATTGGGGCTTCAGGCAACACAGAAATGAAAAAAAATCCTTAGAATTTTTTTTGATGCAATAAATAAAGAAGACATACATATGAAAAGACCGATCAAATAACTATATGAACATACAGATAAATTCACAGACATAATCAGAACATTTACAGAGAATGAACAACACTAGACTTAGAAAGAGGATTTTGTTGTGGTAAACGGCTTAATTAGGAAAATCAGTAGGTTCCATGCGATAGAAGAGGACATAAATCTAGCGGAGACCAGTAAGGAATTGATACAAAAATGGAGGCAATTCAGTAAAAAATTTTAAACGAGTTTTCCTTGTTTCCTCCAGGCAAATTCCGGGATGGTTCCTTCAAAATGGCTGAATTTCTTCCAGTTCATCTCCCTCAGTCCCTTACTGCCTCTAATGACCTCGGCGAGGTGTAAAGACATAAACAATAAAATGAAAACTAAATTCAAAATACAGAAGGAAACAGGAAAAAAGTGGGGAAAAAAAACAAAGGAGTCAGGAACACAGTGAACTTATGAATAGATTATGGGAAAATAAAAGGAAGAAGACACGTAAAGATAAAACAAACTGAATAATCATGAATAATTCGAGTTTAAACACTGTTCTCATGGGCAATAATGACTAACAATAATAATAAACTATCGAATAAAACAACTTCTTCCTGTGATATTCATTTCTAGACACTGTTTTCAGAAAGATGCATTCCAACTAAACTCCAAGTAGGAGAACAGTAGAGGTTGAGTAAAAAAAAACTTTACAACTTTGGAATGACATTTGTTGAGATAACTTACAGAATCGGTGGATGTGTTATTTTGTAGCCAAAATCTCGAATGGAATATCAGTACATCATTCCGCCACCAGGAGCGCCAGCGTAGTGCACAGTTAAAATGGCTACTTTCACTGGTGCGGAAGTAAGCGCTATGTGTTTTGATTTCATGAAACCAACTCTAAAACAACTGTTCGGCATAAATTTCGCACCGAATACGCTAAACAACCTCCAAGCAGGCCTACAATTTACTCTTGGCGCAAGAACTTTGTTGAAACGGGTTGTTCACTGCGACAAGATACAAAATCATCAGGTCACCCGCGTGTTGATTATGTTGAGCAGGTTAGGGAGAGCTATGCCAGCAGTCCACAAAAATCAACGCGACGTGCGTCTTGCGAGAACGGTATTTCACAGAAGACTGTTTGGTGAGTGATGCAGATAAAGTTGCTCGTGGGGAATTCTGTGCGGAAATGTTACATATACATAGAGGACGACGAGACATTCCTAAACACAATAATCTTCAGCGATGAGTCAATATTTCATATCGGTGGCATGGTAAACACCCACAACTGCAGAATACGGGGCGGCGAAAATCTACACGCAACTCTGGAACACGTTCGTGACAGCCCCAAAGTTAATTTGTTTTGTGCCCTTAAAAAATTGAAAGTGTACGACCCTTTCTTCTTCAAGGAGAAAACTGTCACTGGGTTTGTGTATCTGGGTATGCTTGAAAAGTTTTTAATTCCACAGATCGATGAAGATGACCGAGATGGGACAGTTTACTACCAGCAAGACGGTGACCACCTCATTTCCTCACGATGTTCAAGGTTTCCTCGATAATCGCTTCCCAGGTCGGTGATTTGACAATGAACGGTCAGTCACATGGCCACCTCTATCCTCAGACTTGACACCACTGGATTTCTTTCTCCGAGGTTTCATTAAAGATCTTGTGTATGGTCCTCCCCTACCAAACAATTTGGCCGACTTGAAGAATGGAATCTACGCAGCCATTGCACAAGTTACGCCAGATTTGCTGCAACGAGTGTGGGAAGAAATTGATTACCGGCGGGATATTTGACTCATAACAAGTGGTAGCCATATCGAACCAAAATGACATTTGACTCTTTTATTTGAAACTCGAGGTCGTTTACTACAAAATGACACATCTACTGATTCTGTAAGTTATCTCGATAAATTTCTATATCATTCCAAAGTTTTTTTTAAAAAAACGGCATTCGGCCTTGTTAGCCATTCAGCCAGCTCGATGTGTTTGTTTCTATTACAATGTACAGATTTCTCATAGTTATTATTATTTTCTCTAATGTGTAAGGACAACACAAGACTAACACAACACTTAATTAAAACCACCCATGCCCTAGGCCGGACTCGAACCGGCGATCCCTGCAACGAGAAGCAAGCACGCTACCCTACGCTGCCGGGGTCGGACATTCCAAAGTTGTAAAGTCATTTTTGACTCAGCCTGTATAAACTGCATTGTAATGACGGCAGTTAGTATTGAGATACGTATCATCAATAGAAGCATTATCGACACTCAGTAACAAGCAGAACATTACGCGTGTGTATGATGGACGATACTCCTGTCCACGTATTTTGTACCGGCATCGTGCAGACGTACAGAAAGGTGTTCCGCTCTCTCAACAGGGAGCCGCCTGAGGACGAAGAAGATATCGCTGTGAATGGGAAGAAGCGACAGCCCCAAGCAAGCAGATAGCCAGGCCGTGAGTTATGGGCGGTCGGTAGTTTACGGGTTCGATTCCCGCGAGCAAGTGGTATGCGCCGCGCTGCCGTGATGGAGGACCGCAAACGAGCCAACTTTATAGGCCGCGCCAAGATTAATGCCCGCCGAGGGTAGAGGTGGCAAAATGTGCGAAGCGATTCTCTTCCGAGGGCGAGGAGAGCTTTGAATAACTTTCTCCGAGCCACAAAAGTGGATTTATGCGGAGGCGGCGAACCAGAGTTATGCTCCGGTTAACGGCTTCCTTATATTGGACCGTAATGGATCCAGCAGTAAATCAAATTGCGCCCCTCGCGTGGCTGAAATCAGCTTAATCAAGTACGCAAATGTACACTGAATTAATAAAGGGAGAATTACCAAAATTTAATTAGTATGTTGCCTTGGATGGGTTAATGTAATTAAGCCCCCACTAGACTTAAACGCAATTATCAAACATCTCGTCGACTCGTCAAGGTAGAATATTTACATTGTACAACTCTTACAACAATTAATAATAGTTTTAACCCGAATATATGATGCCAAAACATGTAGAACATAGACTGCTTAACTAAATGTGGGAAAAAAACCGCACCGGTGGGAAAATTAAACTGATTTTATGACATGTATTGTGAAGACATTGTTTTCAGGAGACCAAGTTGGCTTGAAATTAATAACATAGTCACTCAAATCACATACCCATCAACAGTTTACAGCTACTAGCTCTCTTCCCGCTAACACTACATCATCACCTTGATTTAGTCAGCACACATTCATCCACTCCTATCGGCCATCTATCCCTTGGTATTCCTCTAGGCATTTATCTTGTACCTTAATTTCATGTACTTTGCTAGGAATACTCTGCTGCTCCATTCTCTTAACATGCCCATGCTATTTCAGTATCTCTTTTCTTTCCTGCAAGGATTACTCTTTTAGAAAAGGATAGAGAAGGCAATACAAAGATTATGTACACATGTTAAAAGAATTCAAATTTGAACTCCAAGACCTACACGATAGAAACATGACTCCCACTAGTTCAGTACATTTTTCATATTTATTTTAACATATAATATATTCATACATTATATTATGAATGAATTAAGTAAACAAGACGAAATTCGGTTTTCAACACATCTCGTTTGGCTCAGTGATGTCCGTCAGTGATTGAAGTAGAATCGGGTTGGAAGAGTCTGTACATAAGGTTATAATATATACTGATGGTTATACTCGTATTTACTCTTGGCGTGTTCCCGTTGAAAAATGATATATATCACGGAAAAACAAATTCTAACAAGTAGGAAGAACCTCATAAAAATAGTGAAAGCAGATTTTCATTTTGGCTTACCTAGGAATTGGCGGATCCTTGTCCGGCCTCCTCTAAAAATCAATTGTCCCTATTGCATCTTCAGTTTGAAATCCCAACAATTAAAGAACGATATTCCTCTCGATGTGTTCTCCCAGATTTCCTCAAAAAGGAAGAATCCCCCTATTCTTGCAGGTCCTGGAGCATGGAATTCTTTCCATCAATGTGAAATTGACTATCCTATGCGCAATTCCTCCGAGCTTAACCGGAAACTGGAGATGTGCACCCCTCGGTCTACGACCCTTCCCATACGTCAAAAACGGACAGATATTTCCAGACTTCTTGAACCCAAAATATTGAATTTATGAAAACCACAGCATTTTCAGCGAGCATATAGGAAAACTGGAGCGCGAGCTCAAGATTCTCTCTTTTCTTCTTCACCACCTTTTCCCAACACTGATGAGTTTTACTCACCATTGGAATGGTCCAATTACAAGCTTTGATTTCACGACCGCATACCCTTACTGACGCCAAGCATTTTATACGGACGACCAAGTAGTACTTCGTACTAATGAAGGAAGTGAAGTCCATCTGTCTGCAAAAT
Source organism: Vandiemenella viatica (assembly GCA_031002005.1). NCBI lineage: Eukaryota > Metazoa > Arthropoda > Insecta > Orthoptera > Morabidae > Vandiemenella > Vandiemenella viatica. The sequence continues at coordinate 142,323,142 of JARYHS010009186.1, read as the reverse complement.
GTTTAAGTATGATGTGTGTGTGTTTTTTTTTTTTGCTGTCATCAGTCTTTCGACTGGCTTGATGCAATCATCCATCCTTTCCTATCTTGTGCTAACCTCTTCATCTCTAGATATCCCTTACAACCCACATCCTCAATTATCTGCTTCACATATTCTAATCTCTGTCTTCCTATACAGTTCTTACCTTCGACCGTTCCCTCCACCAGCAAATTAACCAAACCAGCATGTCTCAAAATATGGCCTACCAGCCTGTCTCTTCTATCTGTAAGCTTCTTCCACAAACTGCTTTCCTCACACATCATTTCCAAAACTCGTTCATTTCTTACTTTGTCTGTCCACTTAATTTTCAGCATTCTTCTGTAGCACCACATTTCAAATGCTTCAATTTTCCTTCTTTCCGGTATTCCTAAAGTCCATGTTTCGCTACCGTAAAGTGATGTGCTCCACGCAAAGAATTTTAAAAAGTTTTTTCTAATTCCTAGATCAATATTTGAAACTAAAAGATTTCTCTATTTCATGAACGCTCTTTATGCTAGTGCTATTCTGCTTTTAACATGATTCCTGCTTCGGCCATCGGTTGTAATTTTACTTCCCAAATAACAGTATTCACTTACTTCTCTAATTGCATCCGATCCTATTTTTATATTTAATCTGCTAGTATTGGTATCATTTCTGCTACATTTCATCACTTTAATCTTGCTTTGATTTATATTCAGTCCAAAATCTTCCTTCAGTATTTTGTTCATGCCATTCAGTAATTTCTAAATATCCTCAGCCCTTTCTGCTAACAAGACAATGTCATCAGCAAATCGTAGCATACTGATTTTTTCTCCATGAACACTTACGCCACATGGAAATTTTTCTTTTACTTTCTTTAGTGCTTCCTCTACATACAAGTTGAATATTAACGGGGATAGACTACAACCTTGTCACACACCCTTTTTAACTGATGCGTCTCTCTCATGATTCTCGACTTTAATACAGCCACTTGATTCTTATATAGTTTATAAAGTATTCTTGTGGCTTGAATTCCTTAAAATTTTGAACATCTTGTCCCACCTAACATTATCAAAAGCTTTTTCTAAATCAACATATGTCATAAAAGTATATGTTGTGTGAATGCTAAATTTAATTATTTTATGAAATGAGTAACTTATGAGGCGGAGACATCTCGACATTTGCCTTGATGGTAGCATAAAATGGCCTAAAAACCGCAGACAGGACGGCCGGTACGCAAGGGCATGGAATCGCGCCCAGACCCGTTGTACCTCCCCGATGCATTGTGCGGGGCCTCAGTATACTGAGCCACGCCTTGATAAGTACATCACCTCAAAATTGAAGTCACGTGTGGTAATTTTCGTTGTAGTACCGGCGAAGATACGTTGAGTAATTGTTAGGATGTCAGAAAACGCAATGAAGAAACTCTGATGATGCTTCTTATAGTGAGTGTCGTGAGTCGCACACGGAATGTAAATCGGCCGGCGAACAGCGCTGTGAAGACTCGTGAGAGGTCTTCGAGTTGGGGGGCGTAAGAACAATCGCGCCCGCGCCGCGACGAGACGAGCCACTGTGGCCGGCTTACGACACGGCGATTAGCATACGGAATAACAGGCTGGTCGGAGCATTAGCATCAGACATGGGTCGTAAAGCGGGGAGCCACGCGACCGCACCTGCGATTCCCTCCACCACGAGGTATAGAATACGTACTGCTCACTTTGCTTATAACCAACATCAGCCAACAAGTAAAAATTGAGTACTGATAGTGGGGGTAAAGCGGTCACGTTCTGGTATCGCATTCGGATGGTCGCGGGTACGTATCCTCGGCCGGCCATACAGATTTCGATTTTCTACGGTTTTCCCAAAACACTCCTGGCGAATGGTGAATGGTGGGATACTTCCTTCAAATAATCATGACCGAATTCCTTTCCATTCCTTGCACCCTCCAATCATTTCCCGCCCCTAATTACCTAGACTTCGACGAGGCGTAAAACAATAAGCAAAAAAAAAAAAAAAAAAAAAAAGAAAGGAAACTGGATACCACAAGAAATTCTACCTATAATTTCAGCTGAAAAATTGGCGTCTTTGTATTCAACACATTGACTGTTATGTAGAATATGACAACCTCAGTGGATAAGTCGTGGAAATAAGGTACACACTTTGACAATAAATTTGGCGGCCGCTGAAAAATTCTATCACTATTATTTTGCACAATCTGACATCAATGTCATCCTAAGAAACAGTAACGCAATACTGGCTTGCCAGAATTGCATTACTGTTTCCTGGGATGACATTGATGTCAGATTGTGCAAAATAATAGTGATAGAATTTTTCAGCGGCGGCCAAATTTATTGTCAAAGTGTGTACATAGGTAAACTACTGATGATAACTTGAGTTACACAGAAAGAAAACAAAATACACAGATATCAAAAGCGAACAGATTAGTAGATTGTCCAACACAGTATACTTCAGCAAACACCATATACAAAGGACGAAAGTGTAAAACTGTTTCAGCCATATGTTAATGTTTCCATCGCAGGAGAAAAGTGAGACATCAGTCTAAATCAAAAAGCAGAAATGAATATGTTAAAAAAAAATTATGGAAAAAGAACAGAGATAGAAATTAAAACTGTGGACCAATATACAACATGCCACAATCAGTAGGGAATAGAAGATTATAATAGAAAGAACGTATACGTAAATGGATAAAAACAGACTAACTAAACATTTGGAGGGACGATAATCAGAGCGAAATGAGACTGCAAAAGAGGAAAAAAAGAGGAAAAAGAGGTTTCAACAAAGGAAAATAAGTATTCAGCCAGTTTTGATCCACCGTACTTCGTGTAATCATGTTACTGACTTACCTACTTAAGCGAATAATATGCACGAATAGGAGGGCGATATTCGGCACATCAATGTCTTCATTAGTCATAGGATACTTTAAATTCTGTTCCATTTTAAAAGCCTGAAATATTAATTGAAAATATCATCCTGGAATCACCAAGTGTAATATTTCCAATGTTTTTAAAAAAATTATGTTACCAGTTTCTTAAACTAATATTTTATATGACTGAACGGGATAAATTCTTAACGACTCTAGTTATACTAAGATTTGAACTAATTATTCTGAATGGTTACTAGGTAATTTTGTTTGCACATAACTGGAACTACCACAGTGATCTATCCAACAAATAACGAAACAAGACTTTGTTTCGTTCGTTATTTGTTTTTTGATGAGCATTTACAGCAACCAACATCTTATCTGTGAAATTATTACAAGTATTTTCAGCATGTTTTGTGGCTGCATTTGTTCTTCAAAGTTTTTCAGAAATCATGGGTGACGTGTGTTGTTTAGTTTTCCATTCATGTGCAATCAAGTGGATCGCTATCTTCTCAGTTTTTTTTTTTTTTTTTTTTTTTTTTTTTTTTTTTTTTTGCTTGGGCTTTGTGGCTTGTCGACAGCGAGGTCATTAGAGGCGGGATGGGATTGAGGCAAGGAACGGGAATGAATTCGGCCATGGCCTTTTGAAGGAAGCATCCCGGCATTTGCCTGGAGTGATTTGGGAAACCATGGAAAACCCAAATCTGGATGCCCGGACGGGGATTCGAACCCGCGTCCTCCCGAATGCCAGGCCAGAACGTTATCCTCTCAGACAGTAAAGGGATGTGATTTCCTACATTTATATATCCATGTTGTGATCTGACCATCTGCTTGTAAAACAATTGAAGCTGATTATAGAAATTAACAATAAAGATTAGTTCTGGCATTATTAGTTTGGTTAGGAATATGGTAGTCAAAGTGGGTAAGTTTAGACCACGTTTATTAAATTTAGGAGCTGTTCGGGAACTGTTATAGAGTGTTTGCGGGTAAACAGATCCATAGACAGTGATTTATTATTATTATTATCTTGGACAGCAGACCTATGCCTCTCAGTCGCTGGCTACCTCCTCTTTCTCCAGCGAGCCTTTATTTTTTTTTATTTTTATAATAAAATCATTTTCTCAATGCTTTGATCCTAACTTCCGTCTCTTCCTGTGATGAACTAACTCTTAATCTGTACATACCCATTACAGTTTACGTCCTTAGTTGGTCTGCTTCCTAATCTCTATAATTACTTCCTTCGACTATTCTCATTACTAACAAATTAACCAATCCCATATGTCTTTAAATTGTAGTCCACCATACTGTCTATTATTTCTGTGAGACTATTCCGCAAATCTCTTCCATCACCCAACACTTAAAAAAAAAAAAACGTACTGAATTCGTCCACTTGATTTTCAGATCTAAGACACCACATACGTGGGGAAAAAGTACTCCGCCACAGTGACACTCTTTCACCAGCCGATAGTGGGAAGTTACGAGCAGAGCGGGACATGACTGTATCTGTATCGCTCGGGGTGGAGAAGGCGTCTCCTGAATGTTGATTGGGTGACAACAACAGTGACGTATACCCAAACCCAACAACAATCGAAGCAAGATGGAGGACCCGTCTATTCTATAACTAAAATTTGCACTCGCGTTTTGAGTTTGCTTCCTGTTACTGCCCATGTCTACTGCTGCGGGCTGAACCAATGGTGCAGGTGGCATTACCTCTGACGACGTAACTTTCCGCTATGTCTCTCTCTCTCTCTGTTACGACGCCAAAATAAATAAATAAATAAAAACATCCTGGAAGTAAACGTATTGTAAAAGATAACTTGGGAATTATCACAGTGTGAAAGATAACTTAGAAATTGCTAGAAGGTTTTTTTTCTGTTTTGCTATTTAATTTGTGAGATAAGGTGTCTGCTAGCTTTTCCATAACTCTATATGGTCGTATACTGTGTTACTTGGACGGGAAACCTTACAAGAAAGCACCCCTAAATAAAATAAATTATTCAGAAACATCCCAAAATACGTTTGTTGTGTTAAATTCTTTCTTCTAGAATAAGTAGATTTGTACTAGCACCTAATTCCAAACCATTCCATCGCTCTTGAAACCAATTCGTTTCAAGGACGCTTCTTGGGTTTTAACGACTTCCAGGCTCACTTCAAGAGATGAATTCTATCGAAACCAAATTCCTGTACAATATTAACATGATCTGTGTACAGACTAAAAGAGCTACTCAGAAACACTTCCCTTGCTATGTATAAAGGACTGTGCATACATTTCCCGCTTTCTGTTAATAATACCTTTGAAAATTTTTCCTCATTACGATCTTGACATTTTTAGAATATTTTTTCCTTTTCTGTCATTCTACTTGAGATTTACCTGCTTGGACAATACTTTGATTATCCAATAAAATTCTAATTGAATCCTGCATACACACCGAGCATGGTGGGTGAACGATTAATGTTCTGGCCTCGCATTCGGGAGGACGCGGGTTCGAATCCCCGTCCGGGCTTCCAGATTTGGGTTTTCCATGGTTTCCCCAAATCACTCCAGGCAAATGCCGGAATGATTCCTTCAAAAAGGCCATGGCCGAATTCCTTCCCGTTCCTTGTCCCCAGTCCCATCCCTCCTCTAATGACCTTAGCCGTCGACGAGGCGTATAGCCGTAAAAAAAAAATTATACAAATACAAGGAATTCTATACGGATAGTTTTAAGGTCTGTTCCACTTCAGTTCTATAGCCATATCAATGCCGGTAAAGATAAATTTATTCGTTGTCCAAATCGGTACAACAACTGTTTGCAGCGATAGAGTTTGCAGCATTCAAGTAATATTTATAGACTAGTTGAGTATTAGTTTCGTTATATTTTTACGGATGTGTGAGCTGTGGGGGGGTTACGAAACTTGAAATCCTATTTTAAACAAAACTTTATTTGGAACATTTTTATAATGTGTGTTAATACGATTCTGTAAATCATTGTATTCAGTTAGCAGCTGTTCAACTTCCCTCTCGTTCAACCAAACACAGTCGAGAGATACATGACCCACGGACCCTGTGGCTCACCGAACGCAAATTCTTTTCGGACGAAGGGACTCCACAACAAACTGTAACCTTATACCTCCAGATAATACCATGCTGGTTATTAACATTTGGACTGTGAAAATTAACTAATCTTTAAAAGAAAAATAATTTATAAACACTTTTATTTTAACCCCTTTGCTTTTCAACCTCACATTAAAAACAACATTCCTTATTCTACTCTTGGAACCTCGGGCTGTACATTAATCGAAACCCATCAAAACACAACAAATATATTTTGCGTGAATCACGTTCAACGAAAAATTGGTAATACTTTTTTTAAATTTCTCAGCTTTCTTACATCATATAAAAATGAAAATTATTCTATTTGACCCGTGGGACCGTAGGATGTGCATTAAACAGATCCCTTTCAAAAACCGACCAAAAGTTTTTTCATGAACCCCGTTCATACCAACTTTCCGACAAAAAAACAGACACATATAAAAAAAAATGGAGGGACGAAACCGACTGATTCCTTCCCTGAAGCCTATTAATGGTACTCCAGCAATTTCTACAGTTTTATTACATGTACAGATTACGAAAATTCGTACTGTTTGGATGGAAGAAAAATTCCAACCTTGGATGGAACAGGCAAATAAATTAACCCAGTCACTTGCGTTATCTTACGAGAAAACGACCGTTATTGCATGAAAATTAAAAGTGTTGAGTCGCAGTAGAGTTTGATGAGGCCTCGAGTTGATGATTCTACAGAACCCGCAATGGTTCCGGTGCGTTATGAGCAGAGCGTACAAGATGGCTGAACGAAATGGGAAGTAATTTCAGTTTTGCGGATGTATCCAGCCACGAACAGACAGTAAGCTGATTTATTCGTCCATCTGTTGCAACCCCAGCAGCAGGCACGTGTTCCGCATGACGTATGGCCGAGGTGGCAAACGCACGCAGTACCCTGCTTGTCCCTCCAGCAGTTGCTGAAATGATTTACACCTCTGGACGGAGTTTCATTTACACTACTAATATTGGATTAACTCAACAGTGAAACTAATGGAAAAAGTCAGTACAGTTGTATTGGTACAAAAGAAAGTGAGCTATAAAATCGTTACCATATAGAATTTTGAATGGATTTGATGGACACAGTGCAGAATAACAAAATCATTCTGCAGTTCCCCTACACAAAAATCCTTTACAGACATTTTAAAACTGAAGGATATACGAATTAACTGTATGATTCAAACCCGAATCATTTTGAGAGTCAGAATTAACATAGCGTAAAAACAGACAGTTTGCATGAGTGGGTTTCGATAGAAATATGCCGGTAAAAGTATACCTAATAGTGTCCAGCACTTTACTTGATGAGAACTGAGTATATTCTATGTTAACCTTTGTCCTTACCAACCTTCACTCCAATTTTCTTTGCTGCATATGCAGTAGTAATGGATATACTTATGTTCAAAATTGTAAGTAAAATTCCTGATGTTTTTCACATATTTCTCATTACTGTCATTCTTTGCCTGCAATTACGCTTGGTGCAATATAAAAATAAAAGTAGTATCTGTTTAACTACTTCATTTAACTTTATGCTACTACAAAAATATAGACACAAACCATGATTCTATTTGATTTATTTAGGACCAACGTCTACACGAATGTCGGCATAAAACTTTTATCAACACGACAACTACGTCAATACAAATTTACTACTACGAAACTGTATACTAAATCTCGATGTTTGAAGAGCTGTTAGTATTTTTAATTAAAGTTGATACGATTGCTCATAATTCTGACATTTACTACCAGCTAATAATTCACATGAAATTAATTAATTAACCCCACATTTATAACATTCAAGTTACACGGACAAGTTTAAGCTGTAAATTTCTTACAATTAGTAACAACATTGGGAGACTAACAAAGCCACTTGCATGTCGCTTCGTTCTATGTAGTCATGTGTGCCTATTACATAAATTACTTACTTTAGAAAACAAAAAATTAGAAGGGCGGCCATTCAGTTCTCATTTGTAAAAGGGTTATTACCTATACATATAAGTTGTAATTAAAAAAAAAATATATATAGGAATCACACTGATGTCCTACTATCCCAAAAAGTTTGAGAAGATACTTGAGAAAAGACTACGAGACAGGGTGGCATTAGAGCTATGAGAAGGGCATTATGGCTTCAGACCATGGAGATCAACGATAAACCTGATACTTGCTAACAGACGGCTGCAGAAAAATACTATAGTAGGCCTGTGGAAAGGATCTATCGGTATTACTTGATAATGACAAGGCTTATGATTGTGTACACCGGTGTAAGGTATGGAAGCGCTTGGAGAACACAGGAGACCCGAAATGAAACCATAAATAGGGACAGAATAATATAACGGACGTGTGAATTATGTGAAAATAGTTGGGTTTTTTTTTTTTTTTTTTTTTTGCTTATGGCTTTACGCCTCATCATCATTGAGTAGATTAGAGATGGGGAACGACTGGTGGCAAGGCACGGGAAGGAATTTGGCCATTGCCTTTTGAAGGAATCATCTAGACATACGCCTGGAATTATTTTGGGAAACCATGGAAAACCCAAATCTGGACGGCCGGACCGGCATTCAAACCCGCGTCCTCCCGAATGCGAATCTCGGTGTGAAAATAGGGCGAGAAGTAACAGATTGTCTGAAACGAAGAAACTGACTAAAACAAAGGAGTGCTCTCTCACCACTGATTTTCATCTCAATCGTAACTGGTATAATGGAGAATGTGGCAATGATGGCAGGGATGGGAGTTGAAAATATGAAAGTGAAAGTTTTTGCTGATAATCTGGTGATCTTGGGGAGTGGTGAAAAAGTTCAGCGGCAGTTGTATATATGGACAGAGTGTGTGGGTGAATATGCTATGAAACGTAATATGAAGAAAAGTGAATACATTGTAACAACTATAAAAAACAGCTGAAGAAGGTTAACAGTTTCAAGAACTTGGGTAATGTTGTAAGGAACGCTGGTGAGATAAATGAAAGAGGGAGGCGGGCAGAGGCATTTTTAAGAAACATCAGAAGCCTGATACGGAAAAGGGATGTGCCATAGAAAAAGCAAGGGACTAATCTATCGCACATACTATATTCCTATCCTGACATACGGTGCTGAAATGCGTACAATGAAGAAGCGGGACATTAACAGAACACAAGCAAGTGAGGTGAAATTTCTAAGAGGCAGAATGGGTCTTACGAAACTGGAAGAAATAAGGAATGAAATGATAAGACATGCAAAAAAAAAAAGAGGAACCGCTACAGGAAATGATAGTGTGTACCAGACTAAGATGGTACGAGCATAGAAAGAGAATAGAGGAGCAGCGAATACCAAGGAAAATCTACGAAATAAAGATTCATCGTAAGCGACACAGAACAAGATCAAGAGATGGATGGCTGAGAGATGTGGAGGAACTTGGAATCTCTTAGTATTAAGATTGGAATAAGATTGTGACAGAGAAGTGATGGGAAGAAAGAAGAAAATGGACAAGCTTGTGCACAAACCAGACCCAACCAGTAGCTGGAAACTTAATGATTATAATATATATATTGTCTCTGACTAGTGTTTGCAAACATTGTTTTGGATCGAACAGTTGCAGCAGTACAGAGGAAAGGCTCATACTTACATTTAGAAAGCGGGTGCTTGAATGACTCACTTATGACCGTGGAAGATTTTTCCATCACGGAATACATGAACACTTGTAGGTAGAAATGTTATTTTTGAACGGTAATCCTAACAGTAAGTTTTTCATGAAATGAAAGAAAGCTTCCACCAACACAAGCTTTAACCGTTTAAACATATTCCTTTGAAGTCAGTGCACGCAATCTGTCGGTCTACGTATCCCTTTACGAGGGGACTTATATAGAGCGAGTGTGTTCAGCCGATCCTGTTGTCATCGCAGCCACTATATCCTGTGTGACGCACAGTGTCCAGCCTGATATATGAGGACCTGTAATTACAGAGGTAATTGCTGTGATGGCACTTCACTGCTACTGTAATTTCAGCGATTGCATATCACAGGCTGTCGAAATGCAGCGTCGCTTTCAGCTCCCTTTGATTGCGGGTGCCACTAATTGATAGCCGGCGCTGTGGACAAAGCGTATTATACCCGGCGGAACGGGGGGACACTAGTGGTTCTGCTATAACCAATGAAATTACTGAATTTGGCGGACGTTGGCAGATTGTTAGAAGACATGTGTCTGTGTAAATATTATACCACTTTCGTGCGAAAGAATAGATGTGCCCGCGAAACGTTACTGCATTACAGTCCGAGTACCTTCCATAAACTTCACATTACGCACACAAACAGGTGAAATACAAGTGAGAGAAATCATTCCCAGAATTTGATATTTGAAACATTTGGGAGGACGGCGGTTCGAATGTCCATCCGGGCATCCAGATTTGGGTTTTCCATGGTTTCCCAAATTACTCGAGGCAAATGCCGGGATGCTTCCTTCAAAAGGCCATGGCGGAATTCCTTCCCATTCCTTGCCCCCCATCCTTTCCCATCTCTAAAGACCTCGCTGTTAAGAGACGTTAAGCAGTTTTTTTTTTTAAAAAAAAAAAAAAGATACTTGAAACGACAGCTAGGTGTTCTTATTTTTATTATTGCTGTATTGTTTTGTTTACAAAGACAGAATAAAATGTCATCGAAATATTTGAAGGCAAAAAGACTGCAGAGATTAAAAGGACAAACAAGAAAACACATTGTAAGCATCATGCGTCACACCTACATATTATAAATATGAAATTAAAATATTGTATGCTCGTGTTGAGATAACATAATTAATTTAATGTATTAAGAACTATAAATGTTTGATATTAATGTGAATTTACGAGTGCCTGTGAAGGGCAAAGAATTAGAGGCGGTGATGGGGCCGGAGACAAGGAATAAATGTATGAGTCAAGAATGAAGAAAGTAGAGAGTCAACGGTGAGAGGTAAGTCGTGCATGGCGTATTAACTGGTAGCAGACAAGGAGGCGCTGCGTGAACCAAATTAAATTAGTTGAATTGTAAGAAGAAGAGTTAATAGTATTATATAAAGTATTTTAAAGTAACGGACAAAATATTTTGTGTAAATGGAGATTATAAAAACTAGTGAAGTATTAAGAAAATTTGGAGAATACAAGTTGGTCGAATTTAACTTGTGAAATTATTTGGAGGAAAATATACTTGACGATAGCTTTGTGGTGAGAGAGTAAATACTACGCAAATGTAGTATAAAAATTTATTTCAGGTAATGCAGAAGATGTGTCTTGGTAATGTGATGGGAAAGCAATCATTATAGGTCGTCTGAGATAAAGGATGGTATAAGATGTTCTCAACCCCCTTGGGGGCGAAAGACAAGATATATTGAGGTAAAGACTAATTAATAGTAATTAGGTTAAGACACGGTCACTAAAGATAAAGATTGATAGTTATATATGAGAGTAAGGGTAACGGCTTACTTTTCACGAAAAATGTATCTCGTGATTGGACAGATTAATAGATTAATTTGAATGTACAGACATGCAAGGTAAAAGACAAAGACATTGAAATGCTATACGTGCATATTCGTACGTGTATAAAGCATGTTGCCATCCGCGTACGTATACGCTCGCTAAGAGATGACTTTACAACGTCACCAACAGTAGTCTGGCTGATTGCTTCGTCCGACGGGTCAACTCGTTGTAAACCGTACTTCACCAATGGAAAATATCTTTCGTTGACCGTTGGATTCAAATCCGGGATAGTGAAGGGAGAAGAAGTAAAAAATCTGTATAAATGTAAGCCCGTGACCGTTTTTTCGCGTATCGTCACGTGTCTAGAACAGTTCCAGTTTTTAAGTCTGTACAAATACGAATTGACCTGTAATTCACGCTTAGGATGAATAAAATCTCTTGAGCCTGAAGAACCAAGAAGTATTAACAGACGTATTAAACACGAGATGATTTCGCTATCGTATAATTGTTTCAAAGGTCGTGGTTGCTAGACTCTAACTTGCTGAAATACAACCGCTTGATATTTATTTGACCCTAAAATTTCACTCTGCAAAATTTGGAGAATTTCTCTTCAAAGGGAGTGCGCAATTGCTTCCAAAGCATCACTTTATTATTTTTTATTTTTTTTAACTGATGCTGGACAAACATTTATAATATAAATCTTTGGTTATAGTGTCTGTAACAGTCAAAGATTACAGATTATTAAATGACTGAGCAACTCTGAAGAAATAAATTGCCTGAATACTCGACTCCGTAACATATATTGCGTGATATCCACTTTAAATAACCTAATAACTCAAGTACAGTGAACATCAATAAAGATCATTAACGAAAGTGGTCAGTAAAATAACTTAAAACAAAATAAACATTAATGTACAAATTTGGTCAAGCAGCAACATTAACAAAAGTTTTAAATAAATTGAAATTTAGCCTAGGCCAGGATGACAATTGGCATTCGTGATTACAGCAGAGACCATGGGCAATTTAAGTTTTTATTATGATGTTCTCATTGGGAACATGTTACTGAAAAGCAGTTCCAGTTTTTTTCAGCACTAAAGTTTATCGATATTTTTTAAACTATGAAATGCTACAAAACACAAACTTGATGAATGTATTATGGAATTTAATTTTGTAGCAATTGCTTCGTTACTAAATTATGGACATAACCTTGAATTTCTTCTAATGATATCTCTAGTCGCTGTTAATTTGCGAGCGAAGGCCGACGCACGACGTCGCCGTTCTCCAGCCAATAGCTGTCGAGGCAAGTGAATGAGTTAGCGAGCTTAGGAAATAGTAAAGTAGATATTCCGACTCTTTTTGCAACCACATAGCAATATCAAATTTTTTCGCGGGTTATCTCGCTGCGTCATCATGACATAAAACAGACGTTCCAATCATTTTCAGGGGGTATGCACTCTGAGTCTCAATTAGAGACTGCTGCCCATCAGCCATAAAGACAGCAGAAGAATCTCTGGCGCGATATAGACATTACAATCTGACAGTATCTATATTGATTATTGCATTATTAAGACGCATTACACAGATGGCGAATAGATAGAAGCCTCCATCTTTTTTTTGCATCTGGCTTTATGCCTTGTCGACGTCAAGGTCATTAGAGACAGGAAACTCCTAAAGGCAAGGAACGAAGGATCGGGAAGAAATTCAGCCATGGTCTTTTGAAGAAACCATCACGGCATTCACCTGGAGTGATTTGGGTAAACTATGGAAATCACAAATCTGGGATGGTATTCGAACTCACGACTTCCTGAATGTGAGGTCAGTTCGATAACGCTCACCCAGTAGGCTCGGTCCACATAACAGTATGGAAAGCAAATACGTTTTACTACAATTTTACTTCCTCACTAGTCCTGCGGTAGCAAAGAACCTAAAAAATTGGTTTATTTTCAGATCATTTTATATAGCCACACCATAATGTACAGAAATATTTGCACTGAACCATTATGATCGTGTTTCATACTTCAATCTTAAGTACGGCATATATTAAATACTTTATTAAAATATCTGGATGTGTAAAAGTGTCTTCATACTGGAAGTATTTACGTATTTTGTGTATATGCGTAGAAATGGTTGTCAGTGTACTGTCACAGATTATAGATTATGTGTTCCACACTGTACAGCTATCACGCTTTCACAGAGAAAAAATGCGACATTATTTGTGATGGTAGACCCAGTCCATGAAGCAAGTTTGTCACATTTAAAGGTTAAGAATCAGTTCTCCTGGATTTTTTTTTTATTTTTTATTTTTTATTTTTTTTTTATTTTTAGAAATGATGTGTGGAGTAATTGTGCACGTGTATGAAGATTTAAATTTGGTTAATATTATATGATATACGAGTCTTTCCCGGTTGCAAGATTTTTGCAGGAATTTGAACTGCTAAAACTGGTCCAGATTGTCATGACTTATGTAAGGAAATGGTGGAGCTAATGTTACGCGTTCCCCTTCAATTCAGATTTGAGATAATACATTTGGCATCATGTTCCGGTCGCTTTTATTATCGTTATAGGATTTCTCAAACTTCGAAGTAGTGGTCTTAAGAAATTCGAAGAAAAATAGAAAAATAATCTTGGGGTTTCAATTTAAAAAAAAAAAAAAAATCTCTATTTTCTTTATGTGGAACTACAAGAACTACTGCCTGATCGAAACAGATACTTTTAATAACAGTAAATTGATTAAAACAACGGCCAGATGGAAAACACTTCGCGAAATAGTGTAATATTTTACCAAGACAGTTGTTATTAAGCTGCAGTTCTTTTCCCTCCTTTTTAGCAACATAATAATAATTTTTTTATGAAATATGGATACAGTTGAAAAACAAACAGAAATTTCTATTTTGTTATTGAGAAAAATACAGGCTGTAATTATTTGACAAAGAGTCTGAGCAATTCCACACATGTAACCATGTTTTGGGAATTAATCAGTTTGTAATACTTTCAGTATAGTGCTTTTTATACAATTTATTGATAATTGTTGACATCTTAATGCTTCAACTGCACGAAAACTTTCACTTGGGCCTAATATGTTTTCAGTAACTACAGCAATAAAAATGGAGTTGTTATAAAACATCAACACATGTCCAATGTTTAAGCGTTATTTGCAATAATTTCCTCTAAAGAGATGAATAAAAAGGAATTTTCTAGGATTTTTGAAACTAATAAATGAGTGCAAATCAAATAACCTACGTTTCTCGACAAACATAATACACGTTGGCCAGAGCGTTTTGAGTGAGTGGTTAACGCTTTGGCTTGGTATTCGGGAGGACGCAGGTTCGAATCATCGTCCGGGCATCCGATTTTTGGTTATCCATGGTTTTCTCAAATCACTCCAGGCGAATGCCGTGATGCTTGCATCAAAAGACCATGGCCGAATTCCTTCCCTTTGCTTGTCCCGTGTCCCATCCCGCCTCTAATGACGTCGACATTGACGAGGCGTAAGGACATAAGTAAAAAAAAAAATACATCGAACCAAACCAAGTTTTATAATCTCATTTCAGAACAGAAAGAGAAAACCACTGCTTCAACTGATCAATACTGTAACCTATTTCATATGATTATATTCACCTGTTATAATATTTATTCGATATACGACTGTTGCTACAGAAAATTCATAGTTAAAATACAACCTCATAATAAAGTTTACCATTTAGTCCTTCTGTATTTAGGATATAGAAGAAGATAGACATTTGTATAACATGTAAAGTATCGATTTAAATCCCCAAATATTATAAACTTATTGGAATTCTCTGACCTGCTGGAATATGGTGGTGTAGTTTGGGATCCACATTTTGGGTATCAAAAACAGAAGTTGGAGGGGGTGCAGAGGAGGGCTGCAAGATTTGTCTTTGGAAATTACCGCAGAACACAATCGGTAACTAATATGATAAAGGAGCTGGAGTGGTGTTCATTGGAGAATAGAAAGAGGGTGAATAGAATCATGTGAGTGTACAAAGCCCATACTGGTTATGAAGCATGGAAAGATATCGGTGAGAAAATTAAGAGAAGTGCCTGGAAGGGTAAGGTTTACCATGACCACAAGCTGGCACTGGATTTTCTTTCGTAGGAAAGGGTCTGATGGACTGGAATAAATTGCCAAGTAATGAATAATTTACCGGAAACACCGAAGCAATTTAAAGTATAATGTCAGTAGAGGGCAAAAGTAAGTTGGAAGAGGAAAGGGGTGTGTGTAGTGACATTGCCACCGGAGAGGGCGCTCCATCGCAATTTTATAAATTATTATTATCTTTCATGTCAGCCGTATCAATACTTTACTTTGGAATTCATCCTGCATCTTTGGTCGTTAAGTAGATTAATGTGTGGGGGGAGTCGATAGATCCTACTAAAAGCTAATGTTCTGAAATGCTTTTTCTCTCTATCACCCCTCTTGGGTTTTATCCTCATCCATAATTCATTCATTAAGCTTATATTGCTTATTTCCTACATGATAGAATGCTTTGCGTCTCAGACCAAATCTCAAATTGATAGTGCAATCTGAGCTCAATTTCAGGGCCACGTGAAACGTCACAGACAGTAAAAAAAACACATAAACACAAAATCGGGCGCAGCCATGAGTTTGTTCGACAGCTGTTAAAGAAGTTAGATGAAAATATGCTTAGCTCACAAACCAAAAATTTAGTTTGGATCATAAACCACACTGATGTATTATTTATAGCCACCGTTTGATTTGTTGTATCAACCTTTTTTATCTTTTTTTGTAAATGCAGAGTGTACATCGCTGTATTTGTTGTTCATAAAATTAAATTGCAATATGGTTTGCGATGATTAAGTACAGTGGTATACTGAAAAGTTAGTGTTCTTTAAGGTCCCACCCTTCCGTTATATATGTTAGGCTCAAAGACCTAAAACACTCATTGAGCGATAAAAACGACGACAACGCGTTCTGGTTTCTTGAAAGCGGCCACAACACGTTATTCATATTATGACACTTACAGAATACAACCAGAATTCGTTGTGGCTTATTCAAAACGGCCACAACGGGAAATTAGAGTTTGTTCCGGGTCAAATTCTCCACACATGAAGATTCACATTTTTTTTAAGAGTCTAGTAACGCGACGGGTAAGAAATGCAGCCTGTACCAATTCGTTATGAACACAAAGAGTTAGATAATGATAAGCCACAACGTATTGTGACCGTTTTCAAGAAAGCACAACGCGTTGTGGTCCATTTATTTCGCTCGATGAACGTTTTCAGTTTTTGAGCCTAACATGTGCACTCTGTAATCCACTGAAAAACTTATTTCACTGTGCGTTCAATCAGTGCCCACAGACTGACACAATATCATCACATTTATTCTTCGCAGTGTGTATCGGTAGTAAGATGCCCACGCTTAAAACAGTGGAAGAAAAACAATGACTTTAGGCGCGTCGTCGCTCCTTTGTGTACGAGGCCGAATACCTTTGTTGACCTTTTCTTGAGCTCGCAGCCTCCCACTTCTGCCGGCGAAAGTATGTAACTGCAATCTCCGAAATACCAGCGGCTGCGGGAATCCACCTCCGGGAAGACGGAACCCTCAGGAAGGCTTCAATCAGAACACGGTCGGAATTCGAAGAAATCTAATTCCGCCGGAAATGAAGATAGGAATAGGGTGGGAGCGAGCGCGATATCTCGCGGCTATATCTTCGCCCTCCTGGTTCAATGGATTCAGTTTCACCTTCACACGAACATATTGTCATCCGTAATAAGCGAACGTTCACTGATAAAATATATCACTGTAAGTTCTGTTCTGTCGTATATTTATCGACTTAAATTTACAAATTTCTTTCAGTTAATCGCAAAACAATAATGAAAACGTCGCAGCGGAAACAAACTGATCACTGACGGAAGTTTTAGATTTCACTTTTACTATCAGCGTCATTGGAGGAGAAAAGTTGCCCTAAATATCGCTTTACCAGGCACATCAAATTAATCGATCATTGTATGTTGTTAACAGAATTCGATTGGGCATATTATATGAAATGTATCTATACGTTAGGTTGCATAAATAGGAGACTACGTCTGGAAAACAAACGTCGATAACGAAATCTGAGGATCATAAGGATGTTGTCAGGTGCGCCAGGAAAAATGCAGCCACTACATAAAGATAATACCTCTCCAATAAATGGTGTGCCTGCGTTACAGACGTTTAACCACAGTACCATTTTTGGTACAAATCCCAGCTGATTGAGAACTGATGTTGTTGGAAATTTCCATCATCCGTTACTGGGCCAGTGCTTTTTAATCACCATTTTTGTATACCAAATAAGATTATTAAAACCCATTTCTCTGCACAGTGCACACGGCTTGACATCATACAAAATGGTTAAACGCTGCTTACATAGATACAATCATTATTTCATGAGATGAAGACCTCAATATTCACAGCCTCTTGAATACTGTAGACAAAAGGTTTTGTTGTTTTTTGCTTAGGGTTTTGGGCTTCGTCGGCGATGGTATTTTGAAGGAACAATCCCGGCATTAACCTGGAGTGATTTGAGCGAAGCAGGAGATTAGAACCTGCGTCCTCCCGAATGACAAGCTCCGACATTACAGTTTAACCTCCGGCTCGGTAGGCAAAATTAGGCCTTAAATGCCGTTTACCTTACTATCGACCGATTATAACAAATCTTAACATCTCTACACCGAGTTACATTTAAACCCAATGTTGCTAAACTCTCTGTGACATCTATCACTGATCTCATTATAGTGCAGTAAACATTATTACTCACTATCTAAAATAATGGTTAAACTCACTCCAAGCTCGAGTGGTCTGGTGGCGTTTGAATGGAGCTCGAAAGGTCCTCGGTTCGAATCCCTATCTCGGCTGGGATTTTCTTAGGCCCTTAAACCGATATTCACCTCTGACAAAGCTTGCTTTGTGTTTGTGAAGTACGTACGTTAAACTGTAGGTCCCCTGTACCCGGTAGGTTAGCGGGGTGAAGTTAAGGCGGCTACGACAGGGGCGGTATGCGCAGCCAGTAGAAACCATGTCACCAGGTCGTTACGACCACACAGAATTATTATTATTCTCCAAGTTTTATTTTGTGCACATTCACTGTACCATAAAAAGTTATTGATGTTGATAACGGATGAAAATATCAGTTATTGTACGTTGTTATGATAAATTTCAACAATTCTCGTTGTAAGAATATTGTGCCATTGAAGTTACATAATATTTATTGCTATACGACAGAGGGCAGGGCCAACTAAAGAGCGAATTGGATGGTCGGATCGGGATTTGATCACATGTCCTCTTGAACGCTAGGCCGGACTCTGTAATTGCAGTTGAGATAAAATTAAGAAACTCGTAGACAAAGATTTTTAAGGTGCCGTTTTACTAATTTCCGTTAAAAAGTGAATGCTTTTGTACATACATAGGTCTACCTACATACATACATATTTACATCTCTATTTCTTTGAGTTACATTTAAACCCAATGTTGCTAAATTTTCTGCGACATCTATCATGACCTTACTATAGTGCTGCAAACATTATTACTCACAAACCAAAATAATGGCTAAAATCACTCCAAGGTTGAGTGGTCAGGTGGCGTCTGAATGGAGATCGACAGGTCCTTGGTTCGAATCCCTATCTCGGCTGGGATTTTGATAGGTCCTTAACCTATTTAAAAAAAATAGATTTTAAAATACTTGGGAGCATATTCGAAAAGAAACAATGACAACTGACACTGTTAGTAGTGTTTTAAGAATCACTTCTAGTTCGACTGTTGAGGCAGTTAGCTGCAAAATTCAGGGTCCAGAGTTCGAATGTTGATGTTTGTTTACGATTTACTTCGCTTATGTAAGATACACCAAGGCGCTGTGTAGATCGTATTCCTCGCAAAACGGTACATGCAGCAACGACAAACTTGGAATGCGTGGCAAGTAAAAAAACAGATCTTGGGAAAGTCTCCCAGCCAATAATTCCAAATTTATTTACTTTACTTTATCTCATTACCGCTGATTAAAGAAGGTTTATGCATTGACAGGGACACGAATTCAAATTATTAACTAGAGAAGAATTTTGTATGTATTCTTTCGTATAATACTCTGTACCATGAATTGTTAATCCTTTAACTGTTATTTTGGCGCAATAAGTACATGGCGATTTATGTCATAAATGTTGTCTACCAAGAAGTACGTCGTACTTTTATTGTTAATAGACCATAAACGAAGATAATAAATATGTTATTACGAGATGATATTGTCCTGTATTTAGTTGTATATGATGTTTTATACAGCCAATATGGTTAAAGTATTAAACATTAATGTATGTCCTGTATAAACTTATGAAGTATTCTCTGGAAGATGGAAATTAATAATAGTGTTATTTGCAATGAAACTTTTTTTGTAAATGTCACTGGAGTTTTAACATGTTGTGATGCAACAGCCTGCTGTGGTCATTAAAACACTTGCAGACATGGCTATAGATGTTTAAGTAACGACACCATTGCGAAAGTCTGTTAAGGTTGATGCGCACTCCGTTTAAAGTTTAATGGACGTGTAGGGGGTAACCGTTATTTGTTGATGATAAGTTTTGTTCAAGGAAGGGAGTAGGCGTGGACGGATGCATCAGTTGCCACCACCGTGATGACAACTTGGTGGTTCCGACCTGCGGGCTCGAGAAGGCGAGACAGAATATGTCTGTATAGTCGAGGGCCATTCGATACTTTCGCTTTCCTGATCGAATGAATGACCACCTGTTTCTGAGCTACTCTGCATGCCAGAGCCACACAGCTGATATCACTGTTTCTGCACTGCGTTTTCTGATTATGGTGATTATTATGAGGCGAGAATACACAGCGGTTTAAATCCGAACACAGTCGGACAGGTTCCTTTTACTGATGGTCCTAATCCAGAGTCATTTTTCAAATAAATGTAAATTTCTTAATAATGAAACCGAAGTGTTTTTTTTTTCATATTTAAAAATATTTTGCCTCTCCATCGTTTGATTATAAACTTCTTAAAAAAAAAATATTGAGAGATTAACAATGTGATACTGCATATGAAACGAAGTGCACTGAACCTAGGGGGTACGCAACGTTGCTGTCACTGAAGGAGCGTAATGCAGGTATTAGCAAACTGTTGTATAGGCGCCTCGCCCACTCGGCAGCGGAGTGATGGACGCAATCAGCAGGCATATCGGGCTGCTGCCAACAGCCGCAGCGGGGGGCAGCCCGCCGTCAGTTTAATAGCGCTGAGCCAGCACCTTGCCGGGACCAGCTGGACGCGGGAGAAAGTAGGCGTACACTGCAGCCAGATAACACCAGAGATAGCCGTTCGCAAAAGCTTATTCAAATGGAAAATTGGAATTTTTTGAATGACTAAGGATTTGACCCAAAGAGTTTCCAAGGTACGTGTGTAAACGACTATCATAGCTGCTCACACCACTCATCGTGATATCTAAAATTGTAAAGGTGTTTAATTTTACTAGAGCAATTAAGGCTAGCACCTCAAACCGATATTTACTCTACTGGCTTGGCCACTATTGTAATGGTCCAAATTACATTCTGATAAACAGAACAAATAACAAGGCCAGTTTATATTTATTAAAAATAATTTAATTATGGATCAGAGAGAGAAAGTAATAATCAAAAGGTTTCGTGAGGTGCGAAGAAGGGACCGTTGTACAGGTAGCGCGTAAGGCGACAAATTGGGGCCAGACATCCTTTCTTAACAGGAGAAAGGACTTAGCCCGGTGTGCACTGATCCCTCAAGACGGGCCCAGAAAATAGTCCCATTCTCAGCCAGTGAAAAGCAACGATGGTGTGGGTGTTTCAGATCGATTGGCTGTTTAACTTTAAGAGGGAAACTGTGATACAAAAGTTTTGGAAGATGAGGAAAGAGGAAACAGCCATATTTTGGGGACTCTGGTACGGGCAGTTCAGTCGCCAGGACGTTAAGAAACCTTCGACCAAGCCTGATGCTTGCTTAAGGCTACAGTATGGTCTTATCCCGAGTGCATTCCATCGCGTGAAGAAATACATCAGATGCAATTTACATAATCGAGCTATCCTACTTTAAATGAATTAACACGGAACCATATATAACACGCCAAAGATAATTTTTAAATAATATCATTTCTCTAATTTTCTTCCAAGGGAAAGCGTGCATAATAATTTTAAGTAGCTGCCGTAATGATTTATGTATTCATTATTACATTGTACAAATGATTTTGTAAGCTGCATGAATGCGGAGTGTAATCTAGTTCATATTTTAATTCTGTTGTAACCTAGGGGAGCTTTTTCTTGATTGTTTGAGTAAAAGTGTAAGGGCGGAATAATCAAAACCGTGACTGGAGCGGATAGGCGCAAAATTTAGTTCAAGATTCATTTTGCACAGGTGCTAATAAGATTACGATAAATGTAATGATTCATATTTTGTTTGTCGTGTAATTATTCAAAGTAAATGCAATATTTTGTATATTTAAAATTTCATTTCGAAACCCTTTTCACTCACTGATTAATTTTGATGAATTAAAAAGATACAGAAATTTATTTTTTAATTAAAACTAGTACAAGATATATCATTAAAAAGGGCTGATTCACTATGTAAACACTCTTTGTCTGGTATATTAATGATGATAATTTATTTCTCTTAAAGCATAATCAATACACAATATCGAGCGTCATGGGTGAACGGTAACGCTTGAACCTGGTATAATATATCACATTTCTTATACTCTGCATACAACTCAGTTTTTTACATAATTTATTATTTGCATTCTTTCATAGAGGCTCAAGTTTCAACACCAAGTTATATATATATTTGTAATCAAACGAGTAAATACAACCATTCCCGTCGTACGAAAGCATTGTGTTGAGCATAAGAAATAGTAAGGTATTTGGTCGTGATCTTTTGTAGAAACCATCCTAGCATTCACTTTGAGCGGTTACAGGAAATCATGGAAAACAGAAGTCAGGAGGGAAGGTTTTAACCCTCGTCCTACCAAATGCTAAGCCCAGCGTTCCCAGACTCGAAATGTGAGTTGATTATGATTTGAGAAAAATGCATTATCATCATTAATCTACCAGACAGAGAGTGTTTACAGAGTGACAAAGCCATAGTAGTTCCAGTGATTCCATTATTGTATATTTTTTTTCTGACTTTACGCCTCATCGAAGTTGAGGTTGGTAGAGGCGGGAAGGGACTGGGGACAAGGAACGGGAATGAATTTGGCCATGGCCTTTTGAAGGAAGCATCCCGACATTCGCCTGGAGTGTTCTCGGAAAAACATGTAAAACCCAAATCTGGATGCCCGGACCAATCATTCCAAGTTGACATTCGTCAAGCAAATAACTTCCCATGGGGTGGTCAGATCTTTAATTGTTTATATAACATTTTTTATTAAATATACCATTAATACAATTACATCAAAGATATAGATAGCACAATCTTGTAAGTAATGTATCAAGAGCGATTTTAATAATCATAACACAACCCCGAAGGCGTTTGTTCACATTACGGGAATACTTCATTCTTTGTAACAGGTTATGTTTGGTATCGGTCTCGTTGAGTTATTTTTTTCGGTTTAATGAAAATGACAATTTTAGCCATTGTAAATTGCATAATTTTTGCAACTGTCAGATCAGTTTCTTGTTATTTGAAATACTTAAGATATGGCGTAATATGTATCTCCCTAAGGAATAGTAATTCATTCAACACTGTGAGATGTCTGCTTCAGAAGCTGTTAACAGCTAACACTGGTAATCAAGTGTTTATTGTGCTGACCTTACGTTCCTCTGGCATGGGGAGTGGGGGGAGGTATATATTTTTTAACAGCGTTGCGAACGTCCAATGAAAAACAAACGTTGTGAGGGCATCTTTAGATTCGGATGTATCACCTTATAGGTCAATTAGTCACCTTGTACATAAATAAAATGAAACTCCAGAAAAGGAAAAGAACTGGAAACGGCAGGAAACGAACATTTTGGTTACTTATGGGATAGCTAAATAAAGTTAAAGATTGATATCAGGCCCTGACCACCATGTGATAAGTATTTACGGATGCAGACTTCCGTAATCTCCTCGACCTGCGGTACTGAGGGTGGATGTGGAATTGTCGGCACTTCTCTCTGACCGACTGTACCTTTCTTGAGGAGTTTCTTCCATATTACTCGTTCGACATCATACTTAAAGGACCGAACGTTAAGCTTTGACATTTTTTTTTAATAGCTGGATGGCGTACTGCCGAATGACCAGCCCAAACCGAGCGTGGTGGATGAACGGTTAACGCTCTGGCCTCGCATTCGGGAGGACGCGGGTTTGAATCCCGTCCGGGCATCCAGATTTGGGTTTTCCACGGTTTCCCCAAATCACTCCAGGCGAATGCCGGGATGTTTACTTCAGAAAGGCCATGGCCGAATTCCTTCCCGTTCCTTGTCCCCAGTCCCATCCTGCCTTTAATGGCCTTAGCCGTCGACGAGGCGAAAAGCCATAAATAAATTTAAAAAAAGACAAGCCCAAGCGTTACCGTTCACATCACCTTTGAATAAAAATCTCCGGCGTCATCTGGGATCGAACAGCGGTTGACGCTCTACAACGTGAGACTACTAGATAGCGAGGAAGAAATACAAATCAAACGAACAGTTCATACATCACATATCAAAAAATAAGAGGAATGGATCTAGGTCAAGATATTAATACCCCAACAAGCTGGTGTGTGAGGTTGGTTGTAGAAGCGGTAAGCGACAAAGCTTTCGGTTCAACAACACAGGAATGGCATTATTAACGAAAGGATCCTTTGGTTTGTTCAGTAACTAAGTAACAAGGCTTTAATTTTCTTGTGCTCTCAATTTGAGGCTAATTAACCTAAACCGGTAACTGTACTGGGGGAAGGGGACTTACATTTTTAAATGGAATACAAGCTACGGAACGTCGTAGCGTTCTTCACATGAACAAAGAGTTTTGCCAGAGGTGAATGTCAGTATAGGGGCCCGGGATTTGAAGAGGAGACGAGAACTACGGCCGGGCTGTTCCTTGCGGGAGTGGCTGAGCCGCTGTGAAAACACGGTCCCCCCTCCAGGCCAGCGGACCGCCCCTATTTGCATACCGCGTCCCATATCGGATCTCCTCCGCAACACGGAACGTCGTTTACGCGAAATATTTACCAAGAGGCCGCAGGCACGCGGCGGCGGACAGGGTAAACACATTCCACACCCACCCAATATCTTATAAGATAACTCCGTGCCTCAGCTGCTTTATAGATTTATGTGGTGCCGTTAATGCACGACCGAATTGTTCAAATATTATGCCAGCAAAGTGGCGGAAGGAGCTTTAACAGTTCGCTACAAGAGAGACATAGTTGCTTTACATAAACACAACTCCGTCTCTTTAGTAGATGATGTGGCTAAGGCATTGCTGCGAAGATGAAATTACGACGGTGAGATCATTAGTGAAGGAGTACTGAAATTTTTCTAGCCGATAACTGTATAGATGTTAGATACTTTCAAGATTTGGGTACTTAGAAGGATACCAAGAATATCATGGATCGAACGAAAAATTCTAGGGAACTGAGAATTCTACTGGTAACCCTACAGTTCTTTGAACATATTGTTCGGCGACAGGGCGAAAGCCTGGAAAAGTTATTATCCACGGAAAAGGGTAAAAACATGTTTCACGTCGAAGATTTTCTAGGTGACAACCATATCAGATTTGAGGAGAAAACTGACCGGACCATAGGTCGGCCATCCCAAGAACAAGAAGATCGTAACTTGTGCTTAACGGTTTAACAATTTTAAACTCTGAAAGACGGTTTGCAGATGATGAATGGTGTAGTGAACTGAATGCAGATGCAAATCAAACAAAGTGTATTAAAGATCGAAAGCAAACTTGGAATAGTTTGCAACATCATCTGTGGTTGGATATTTCAAGAGGATTCAGTGACAGGATTATTTGTTTTGTTTAAACGTAACTAAATCAAACATATCGAACAATAATCTGTATAGGAATGTTGAGATAAGCTATTAGATTTAAGGATGGATTTAGTACGCATTCCATGCAAAACTGTAGGTACCCTATAGCCGGTAATATTACCAGGTGTAGGTTAGGGTAGACACAAAAGAGGCGCATGCGCCGGAAATCGAAACTCACCTGCAACCATTCAGGGGTGTCCGACGGATAGTTCCATACGCATTTAATTTACCGTGTAATAAATAAAACATGATAATATTGAAATATAATTCATACAAGAGGCATAAATCAATCAAAAACTATTTGACTAACCTAGTTATAATTCCATAATTCTAACTATAATAATTATAGAGGGAAGAATAGAATATAACTACCCGACGTTCATTGCATTTGTGTACTTCTAGAAGGCTTTTGAGGAAGTAGACAGAAAATTGGTGAGGGAAATCCTTCATTGGAATGAATATACAAAACATATTATAGAATTAATAAAAGGTTTATATTTTAATACAAAGATACTCCCAGAAGAAAGGAGCGAACAGCAAACGTTAACAATTAACCAAGGCGTGAGAAAAGGGTGTAATCTTCCCTCAACACTTTTTAACATATATTATTATTAATATTACTCTGCGATTCAATAAAAGTGTGTGGCGGAGGGTGTGTTGCACCTATTAAAAAGGGTGATAGTTTGGAAGGGATATACGGGATATGGCAGGAGGCGCCCATGGGCTATTGTGAGGAACCATACCAGCATTCGCTTGGAGAACAATGCCATGAATATGTGGTAGAATGACTATCCAACGAGGGATGTAGACTTAGAACAAGTCACATCCCGAAATGTACTTCCATGTCCTGTCGTCACACTGTAGTAGAGAATACTGACAATTGGTTAAAAAGAGCCCTCGACAAATTAAAAATATGTTCAGGCACTACAACCTGAAGAAATCCACGAACAAATTAAAAACAATAGCTTTCTGTGTTCGAGGCCCGATTAGATCAAAAATAGCTATAAATGGCTGCCTGGTTGAACACGTTTCGCACTGTAACTACCTTGGTTGTGACCTTACACGTAGTGAAAACAAAGATACTAATAAAAATTGAACAGGTATCATATCATGTGTGAAATAATATCTACGCCCAGAAACACAAAGATGAAATTCTATAGTGATGGCAGTTCCCATGATTCTCTATGTAAGTGAGTCTTGGGTAATAAGAGCAGAAACAAAAGGCACATACAAGCAGTGGCGATAAAGTTCCTACGATCTGTTAAGGGGTGCACAAGGCTTCACTTAATAAGAAATGAGACCATAAGAGAGGAGCTGTAAATATACGGTATGAATGACAAGATAGAGGAACATAGGAATAACTGGAGAGACCATTTGTATAGAATGGATGATGCCCAACTACCAAAACTAGTAAAGCAATATAGAGCTAAAGCTAGAAGAAGGGTAGGTAGACCAAATAAGAGATGGGAATAATCCCTGAAACCGGAACAGTTCAGGAAGCTTAATACTTGAATGGGGAGAAGAAGGAGACTGAATTAGTGCAATAGTCTGGATATCAAATGCGATTAAAATTCATTAGTTTCCAAAGAAACAAACATCAAAGAGTCATTCAAATTAAATTCATAAGGCTTAAATTCATAAGAGGTCATCCTCTAACACAGAACTTTGTAGTAAAATCTTGTGATTAGGAATTGTGAGCCACCAACTCTCTCACCCTGCCAATTAAATCCTATTGAAAATTTCTACCACTAAACCAGGTAACCCCGTGTAAGGCGCCGGATACCATCGTGGTTCCGACACTGCCTGAGCCAACGGGACGGCCTACAGTTAATATGCCGGGCCTAATGTCCGGTTTCATTGATGATAAAAGTTCTATAATAATTTACGGCAGAAGAAAATCACCATAATTACTTGACAGTTTGATGAAAACTGTCATACCCTTTTCCCAACAAAATATCATGTGTAATTTTACAAAAACACAGTACCTTTTCTGAGTGAGGTGAAAAATAATTTTGTCTTGTACCTTCTTCTATCGCCCTTACATGTAAGGGACCTGCCTCTTCTATACGCGCTGTTCCAAACACCTCGTTTTCTCCGCTAAGTCGTCGTCACGTACGGTTTCCGCAGCCCTCATTTCTTGGCGGGCATTAGCGGCGCCTTAATCATGGGGCGTTACACCTGCCCGCTCGACATTAATTTGTGCCGCGGCTCGAGGCGGAGAAAGCAAGGCCCGGGACACGTCTGGCGGTAATTCAACCGCCGCCGGCAGAGGACTACGCCGGAAATTAAAAGACGGCTCAGAGCCGGCCAGAGGACCTCAATCCGCTTAGTCGCTGGTATCACCCGGCGCAGCTCTCATTTCAGATAAGGACGGCGCCGGAGACCCAGTTTCGGCTCCACGGGCTAGACAAAGACGGCGCTCCTAGCTGCCGGGAAAGTGCTTCTGCCTTAGACCGGTTGTTGAGACGGGCACAGCTAAGGATACAGATAACACTGGGATTTCAATCATATCCTAATTCACCACAAATTTTTGTATGTTCCTTTATTTGAGAGTAATCATTTCAATGACACTCATCTTGGGGTAATTTTCATGCCCAAGTCATTGCAATGAAGTTGACAACAACTAAGTTAATATTTCGTTATGTAAACACACTGTAAGGGAAATTGATTCTAATTGTTGTCGTGCCACTGATATTTTTCTGTGGCAGACACTTGCTCTAAAAAGCAGTCAGTTACATAATACACAAAAGATTACACTGTCAACGGACAGGTGGTAATGCATACGATTATAGAGGACATAAAAGATGAATAGGTGCGAATAACACAAAAGACGAATATGGTTTTTGCCGATTTTTTACAAATGGCAATAATGACAATTTTTGCGCTCTGAAATGTGCTCCCAGTCTTTATTGTACCTGTCTCAAACCTTTATTTCCATTAAATGGATAGTGTTCGAGGTGAGGATGTAATTGTCGCTATCTTCGATAAGCGATCAACTTATTCATTCCTCGCAATTTACCGGTGTGCTTTCTTCCAAATAAATTTCACTTTAAAAGAAAAAAAAGAAGCGCAGATGATAAGTGACGTATTTCTTTGTTCTGTGTGTACAACATATATTTGATTTCTAGTTTTTCCCTTCACTACGTCAACATAGACCAGAGAAGCTCTCCGTCATTTTGGCGTCAACCTGCTAATTAACTTTATTAATTTACATAGTTTCTCGGGTGTACCATTAGCAGTAACTACCTCAGCAGCTTTACAACATCAGTCTGTAGGTTGAATACCTAATATTTGTTCTAAGGTCTACAGATGGTGATGGAAAAGCGTCAAATGCATTTCTTTGTTAATGTTTCTATCACAGTCTCGGTACCCAACTAAGGTAGTGTTATGACACAAAACTCAGATTGTTTACCCGATCCTAAAGTTTCGAATAAAAAAAAATAAAAAAATAAAACACGACCGAGATCCGCTTAGTAGTTTTTAAGCTATGCCAGATTACAAGAAAAATGTTTACTGTTCAGAACGGATTATAGTTTCGATTCCCGATTCCAGGTGACGCAGCTTAACAAGACCTCAGGTTCTTAGGATGAATCTACTGTTACAAATCCCGTGTAAATTGGTGAATTAAATTTCCAGTGATGTGGGATTGTATGTAAAAAAAACTTGAGTTCAGAACATATTTTAATTTCCAGCTCCGGCGTCAGGTGGCGTAACTGTATAAGACTTGCGGCCTATCATAAATTATCCATGACTCGACACGGCACACCACTGTAAAATAGACTAAACTTAACATCAACTGTGAGCATGTAACTAACATTTAATTTCTTCGAATAAGACAATATGTAACAATTTTTCGGCACACCTTTAATCCTGTGGCCGTATTCCGATTGTAGACCACTGGTATAAGACATACCTCAGAGGCTCTCTCCCCCCCCCCCCCCCTTGATGCCAGAACAAAGAAACAGGTGCAGCCCTCTTATATCTATATCAGACAGTTAAAAGTACTAATATACGCATTTAACCGTGCGTAAATCGTCTTTTATCTAAAACCAGACTAAAAAATAAAATTAACGCACTGTGAACGGCTAAATCACTATCCTCATTGTATAGATCCAGTAGCAGCACTGTCGTTTGAACTTACTTAGGAAGATCTGTTGTAGATTGCTAACATTAGCTTCCTGGCTTAAGAATATGCACTTGGTTTCGATACAATTAAGGGCACCGACAAGCCTGAAAGAGTTTCTAGTTGTTTCACAACATACGTAAAATACTAATATTTCATTGATTTCAACTTTTTACCTCAGAAGCATTGTTTAGACAAAAAAAAACGGGATGGTATAGCCCTTCTAATTTCACTAAAATGCTTGGTTTTTAACCAGCAGTATTCAAACAGTATGGATGGTTGCAGTATTTTTGATTACAATATTAATTCGCTATGAATGGAAGGTGAAGTACAAGAATATTGTCTTTGATATTTAGTTTGCCCTAGTCAAGTAGTGGTTTTTTTATAATTTTTAATCTAGTAAAATGAACATGCACTATATTCAGTCTGAAAATAAGAAATGTTTCCATATATCTTGAGCTAACCAGAACGGATATTAAGGAAATGATGGTTTTAATTAAGTATTTTCTT
Organism: Vandiemenella viatica; assembly: GCA_031002005.1. Taxonomy (NCBI): domain Eukaryota; kingdom Metazoa; phylum Arthropoda; class Insecta; order Orthoptera; family Morabidae; genus Vandiemenella; species Vandiemenella viatica. The sequence goes on along the minus strand of JARYHS010009186.1, from coordinate 142,293,178 downwards.
TCGTTGTGATGTTTCTATTGCATGAATGATAGGCTGTATAAACTAAATCCAACGCACAGTCCAATGGAACAAATTACAATAAGGACGTTGAATACCTGTCCCGATATAATAACATACCATTTTATCCTATTTTTTCTCTTTCTCGCTCTTTATTTGTTTGCTTATTTTAAAAAGTTGTATTCAACATAAACAATTTTCGTACTCATTTATTATTAAAACTGTCTGTCCTACAAATAAAATTTTCAGCCACTAGCATAATCTCAGTTTGAAACTTTTGCAAAATAAGTGCAAATTCTGAGCAGAATTCCAAAGTTGATTCAGCTGAAAGTACTTGAAAATTTAAATATTTTCTATGCATCTAGTTTACCGATAGTCGATTAATTTTCCTCCAAACACATCTGAAAATATATAATTAGGACGCTTGTGTAAGATGAAATCAGTATTGCAGTGAGTGTTTTAACATGAAAGGGGCCACGGTATCTTTATCTTGCCACGTTCTACGCCCATGCCTGGCGCGCCTTAATAGAACCCAGAAACTAGCTTGTCAAATTACGGCCCAATGGCAATACATCACCAGGAAAAGGTCTTTAACTCGAATGGCTCGAGAAAGCCCCCAGATTCGCTGGCAACCAACCAAATTTCTTGTCGCATACATGGAACTTGGCCATTACTTCTTCCGGGTCATTTAGGGCATATTTCATCGGGTACAGCGCCCACAGCGCAGCTAACGACCATCTCCGGTACCTAGACTGAACGCAGACACCTACAAATACACCCATGGATTGTCGTAACCAAACAAAAACAGCGACAAAATCAGTCTCAAGCTTACAAATGTTTAAACTGTTTATACATGAACTTAGACTAGCGACATTAATGTTTATTATCTACGAATGGGTAAGCAACAAAAGAAGTTAATATGAATTACCTCCAACTAGGTAAGCATTGTGTAGATTCTTAACATTCCGACGATGAAGGCAGAAGTAATCTGATATTATACTTCTTCCTGATTTCGAAATCTTTGTCTTAGACATCCTGGGGTTATCTGAATTTCCCACAACGTCAGTATGGCTGGAATGGTTACTGATAACACCAAATTGCGTGTAATCTCTTTTGCTATTCCTAACGAAATTGCATTATGCTCCTGCATCGGTTACAAACTCGTAATTGGTACTTGATATTGTTGATATATCTTCTTTTTTAATTTTTATTTTGCTTGCTGTTTATCTAAATCATGATGATAATTTTGTTGGTGTATTTTCAACAACACCAAACCTATTTCCGCTGACGTTACAAGTTATTATGTTTTGACCTCAATTTACGTTTGTATAGTTCGTTATCAGATTATTATCGTTAACTTTTCTATCTGCAGAAAAAGTGGATTTACGTAATTCCTTACGATCAATCTATTCATCAAAGGCTTGATTTAAGGTTAAAAGCTCTTTTAAATGGTTATCCAGCGACATTAAGTACCACAGTTGATGCTTAATAAATCGTCGAAAAGGGAAGGCACTCCACCAACTTCATTCTACATGACGGGCACAGAAGGAAGTGCCAGATTCAACGCAATCCATTAATTATCTCGTCAACGAAGAGCATCCCTTACTATAGTTAAATAAGAGGAGAAAATGAACTCATTTCTTTAGTACTCTCGGGAGCAATAGTCCTCAAACAAAATATAGTATAACGCTAAGAGGTGCATTAACTTCAAGAAACTTTTAGAAGTGAATGTACGAAATGCGAAAACTGTAATCGCATTCTGAAAATGGAAATCAAAATTGGGTAGTTTTGCTATAATTGTTAATTATCATTTATAATAATGAAATTTATTGAAAATTTCAACAGACATTGTGAATACTTAAACATACAAACAAGATTTTTTTTTTTTTGGAAAGTATTGATAGACAATAACAATTCGTAAATTTCATATTCCCTTTGGTTCTGTTATATCAGTAAAATATACTATTGTTTTAAAAACTATTTGTAAACTCTTCACATCTTTGTAATCAAGTGTACAACATTAATAAAAACAGTACATGTGGAGTTATACTCGCCCAGTTTTCCGACAATATCAATAGAAACGTTGAATTAAAGACACAAAAATTATTATAACCTTGTTTTTCTAGAAGGAATTTTATGCTTATTGCCGGATCGTACTAGGTACTAATGGTTTAAGTGTTTTCATATTCCCGTGAAACATATAACTATGTTCTGCGAATGTAAATGTATTTTTTTTTTTTTTTTTTTTTTTTTTTTTTTTTTTGTGGCAAGGTTAGTTTAGGAAGCGGAGATTGGGTAATGTCCCGCCTTTTGTCTTTGTATGCACAAAACCACCTAAAAACCGCAGTCATGGTGGACGGTTAGTGGCGGACGTGGGCTCGTGCCGGGTCGCGTTGTACCTCCACTACGCACCGAGCCACACTAGCGGGTATACACGATCAAGTGTGTCAGGTTCCAGGGCCATTTTTTTTTTTATTTTTTATTTTTTTTTTTATTTTTTTTTGTAAACTACTTTGGCAATAACCTTATTAGCAGCTGCTAACAGTATTGCTAAAAGATTAAAAGATTAAAAGATAAGCAATCATTGCTGACGATACGGTTAATAGCAGATAAATAAATTTGCATGAAATGGCGAAGATGTTAAACGGATGTTGATGCCGTAACAATGCTGGGCTAAGAGTGGTGACTTCAGATGAACTCATACGGGTTACTGAACCAGTCCATATTAATGACGCGGAAAATGAATCACCAACTGGTAAAAAAATAATGGATTCAGTAGTGCATACTAAAAACTATTTGTAATTATAGACGATGGAATGAATGGGGTAAACATACTTATTAAGCAAAGGGAAATAATAGGTGCTTTTTAGGACGAATTTTGAAGACTCTGAGAAAGATATGAAGAAAGTAGACCCGAACGTCGTACAACAGTGAGCATACTACTTCTGTGAACAGACAGGGAGGACGTAAAATATGGACGGAAGCTGGAGTTCCCTCCCGAGTGATGCGACAGCCCGACACATCGACGCCGTCCTCGCGATTTGTGCGTCTCTCCTAATTGAAAACGAAATTGACTCCCCGGCCGTAAGGCGGGTGCTGTCAGTAGACTACGTGCAGACACGTACTGGAGCGGGGAAAACCCTCAACAGACTCCATGCTCTGTATCCACTCTTTCTTCCGCACAAAACTCTTAACCGATCGTAAAAACTAAATTACTTCTTTGTAGCCACTTCACGAGTGTTACCGGTAAGCGTTGTTATCTTCTCCATTACATACATAAAGACGGCGGAATGTAATAGTGTACAATTATGCTCCAGAGATACAATTGAATCCTCACAGTATCTTTCTCCAAGTATTAGATTTAGTGTATAGTATGGACTACTGGACACCAAGTTCCATATAAACAAAAGAATTAAGTAAAGTGTGTCTATAAGTTTGTTTTCTTTTGAACGTGATTTTCCGCCTAAGTGAGGAATTTCGTTTAAAATGATTACGATCCATAAAGCAGCTGCTCCTTTACGATAATGTATATGTAAACACTTGTACACTATTGCGTACATCCACAACCAAATGCATTTCGAACAAGAGTTTTAGGAATGATTACTTCATAACTATTCAAACTATTTTTATCTCTAATCTGAAATAACTTAAAAAATACTGAACCGATTTTGACAGAGTTCTCACGGTCTGAAACTATATGGCGGGGCTTAAAATTTGAGATATATATCATTATGCTTCCTGAACGGGAAACGGAGCAGACAGTTAAAATATTATCGAAACGCGTGCAATATAGTCTTCCCGGGTTTGCATCAGGATTGTTAAAAAAAGACGTTTCGACAATGATCTTTGTCGTCTTCATCAGAGATCTTGCTTTCGAGAATCGGGAAATTTACTGTCAGTCATCAGCGGGTCGTTGGGCTTATATAAATTCTTCGCTGTTACGTCATTCACCAGCCGGCCAATCGACGTCGTGGCTCTGTAGGAGGGCTGCTTCGTCACGTCGCGCAGCCCTGCTCTTACTATTGGCCTTAAACTAGCTGTACTCATTTCTGAGAACTGAAAGCACCGGTATCCATACGTCACTCAGAAAGATTTTTTCCCCTTATACTTTAGGCCTCGTCGATGCCTTGGTCATTAAAGACGGTAAAGGGTTGGAGCAAGGAACGGGAACGAATTCATCCATTACATCCCAGAATTCACTGATTTGGAGAAACCTTGGAAATCCCAGATCTGGATAGCCCGATCGGATTCGAACCCACGTCCTCCAGAATGTGAGGCCAGAGGGTTACCGCTCATCCACCACGCTCAGCACTCCTTTATCTCTGTTAAAGGTATTGTCATTGAGTTTTATTTCAATAGCTTCTTTATGTACAGACTGCCAGAAACATAAAGCGTCCGGGCCAGTATCTTCATTTGCAAAGTTTATTTTATGGCCATTGTCAATGTCATGTTCTGCGGCCACGGACTTCTCTAGTTGCAAAAGGCGAAGGTTACCGGGAATAGTATATTGCTTTTAAACGCCGGGAAAGTCACCGTTCACAAAAAATAAAAATAAAAAAAATAAAAAATAAAAAAAATACTTGTGGCGCCATCTGTAGGTAATATTTTGATGAGTATCGGGTATTCAGTCTTTAAAGCCAATGGATAGTCGTAGAGCAGCAAAACCTCCAACTTAGTGAACGATAATGGCATTGGTATACATGATCGTAATTACAGATCGATGACAAAAATCACTGTCCCTGTGAACGAGGTATTGATCAAAGGTTAGTACTAATGCAAAAAAAATATAGTGAAGAGGATATGAACGGGTTCCGAAGCTTGCCGAGCTGGTATTAATCTGGAACAATCTGCTGTTTTAGGCATCACAGATATATTTAGTTCGACCTCCCCACAACAGCACGTATGTGAAGAGAGGAAAACTTTTTTCTGCTAATGGATTCCTCGGAGTCAGCGAAAGTCCGTTACAAAAAGCGGTAGCTATTTTGAGCAGCGGTGAGGACGGTGGGCAGTCATCAAGCAACACGCGAGCGCACACTTAGGACCAGCACCCAGCGCCGGCCTGCGATCTCATTTCCAAATCATAAAACCTCTTAAAATTCCCCGTGAGCCGGTCTTTTTTTAGTGCACAGTCTTAAATAGAATACTCCCCCGCGTTCCCGGAAATTACTCGGGGCTCAGCGGGCAATAAACAAAGAGGAGCGTTGGCAGATAATGTGCCGCCGGTTTTCCTCCAAATGGATGTTGCCAATGCAGGCGGCAGGCAAGAAGCCAAAGCGCCTCTCTCGAGACGGGAATAACGAGAATCCGTGCACGGAGGACGAGACCGGTTCGAAGGCAGAGGAAACAGGCTGCGGTATGTGCGAGAACATATCTCACACACGCTCCAAAAGAAATTAGAATCTGGCCTCTTTTTACGCTTCCCCAGTTTTCTTTAGTAGGCTACATCCCTGCAATTATTACTAAAATAATAGAATGAATTGATCAGCAAAACTCGATTACTTACCATTGATTCGATAAGGGTGAAAGTTCTCTTCTCTCCAGAATGTGGCTATTTTTTATTTGCATTTGCCAAAGTATTTAAATCTCGAATATAACTATTATATGTTAATGTAGCTCATGAAAGAACGGAACTCAGACTTGAGACTCTGTGAGTTAATAAAATATTTTCGTGTGACTAGCCCTAGATAACGAGGTGTTTACACAGTATATTTCAGCGATCAAAACATCTGTCACCATCTTCTAGTGAGAACATTTTGTTAATTCTCAATTACGAGAAAAACTAAGAATCTATTATTGTTAAATTTACACAGAAGACGTTTTAAACGGCATCTACAAGATGGACAAAATGCTCCATGCTATTAGTGCCACTGTTCAGTGGTATATCTGTTGTGAATTACGGACTAAAATTGGTACCTTATTCAAGAGAAATAACGAAGCTATTGAGAAATTACTTTGGGTATTAAAATACTCTAAGATACTACTTACGAAAAATTAATATTTATACAAATGGGATACTGAACTGTAAAAATTTACGGTGAATCGAGTTATATTGGAAATCATCTCCTCACTTTCCTCGTCAAAACAAAAATCTGTGAGATACGGGCAATGCTTCCCTGATAAACGAAATGCGATGCAAATTCAGATGCTGCGAATCCAAGGACCTTTTCAATTCTGCATGAATACTGTACTTTCGCTGTTCTACTGAACATGAAAAAAGTAAACAAATACATTGTAGCAGTAGCATGATATTATAAAGTATTTTAAACGTCTGATAAATCTGTTTACTCTTTTAAACTGGTGAATGACACCTACACTAATCTAAAAAAAGGATAAAAACCGACCACCAATACCTAAACATAAAGACAACATCCCCTATCTTCTAATGAAATTTCATAAATTAACTTCACTTACTTTTAAATACGAACGTAATTATTTTTAAATTATGGTCATATCAAATAAATCAACATACCACATCAAGGATGAATTTCAGTATGTGTATATTTATGTTTCCGACTGTGTTAATGTTGTAACCGTAATATTCACTAATTTTAAATTAATTTGCGAATGAGTGGGTTGCCTTTCCGAAGCAAAGCTGTTGTATGATGCAAACAAAATTTGTAGTAGTGAAACATGGTTTTTAAATACACTCATACACCCCATTCATATAAATTTTACATTATAACATTCTTTACTTTAAAAGTTGATATCGAGCAGAATACCGAACTATCGGATTGCCCTATTGGTAGGAAACTTATTTGTATTACCCGCCTGTTTAAGGAGTACGCTAAAGGAAAACGTATACCTGAAACTAATTCTCCGTACCTCTGATCAAGAATACCATCGGTTGTATAAACAAAATTTAACTTTTATACATGTTCTCAATTACACATTTATTAAGTAACTTTTGATACACGCTGCACTGAACTCAACATAACCAAAGTCGCAGTGGTAACTATTTGTACATAAATCAACTTCCACACGTTTAAACTTCTGTCAAAAGAAAAGTTTCCACGCCTCCCCTTCCGTCGAAAGAAAAGTTTCTATGCACCGTACCTCCCAAAAACAATTTCATTATAAATAAAGGTAAATGTCTACTTCTCAGTACTAACAACGACGTCTCAGAGGAAACTCACAAAGTATGTGATGTTAGAATAAGAGTTATCAACTCTAATAGGCGGTGAAAGAGACTGAATGACCGACTGAGTAGAGCTGTGGTATCGTCTACTCGTGCGGGGAAGCCACCGCGCACCCAGCTTACCCCCCACCCACTCACCCCCTCCCCCCCACCGTTCCCAATGTGCCAACCTATAATTTACACAATACTTTCGTAGCTACTAATCCAATCAGTTTTGGTCATGCTTATCGAGCGTGATGGGTGAATGGTTAACGCTCTGGGTTAGCATTTGGAGGACGCCAGTTCGAATCCCCGTTCAGACATCCAGATTTGGGTTTTCCATGGTTTCCTCAAATCACTTCAGACGAATGTTGGGATGCTTCCTTCAAAAGGTCATGGCCGCATTCCTTCCCTTTCCTTGACCCAAGTCCCGTCCCGCCTCTAATGTCCTCGACGGCGACGAGGCGTAATGACATAAGTAAAAAAAAAATGGTCATACTTCTTTAGCCCTTTACATCATCATTCGTCATGAAGCTTCAAACAATATTTTTTTCTTTTCTTTTTAGCTATCGCCTTACGCCCCGACGACGTTGAGGTTATTAGAGGCGGGATGGGAGTGGGAATAGGGAACGGGAAGGAATTATGCTATGGCCTTTTGTAGGAAGCATCCGGGCATTTGCCTGGAGTGATTTGGGGAAACCACGAAAAATCCAAATCTGAATGCCCGAACGGGTATTGGAACCGGCGTCCTCCCGAATGCGAGGCCAAAGCGTTAACCGTTCACCCACCATACTCGGTATCCATCATAAAATCATTATTCTCATCAGAATCCGTCCATCTTAAGCCATTCTTTTAATCATAAAAATCTGTCTTTGGTTTCTCCCTTAGTGACTGGTTTTATCCATAATACCATAGTTGCTCCCAAAAAGCAATTATTACCAAATATTATACTAAATTATAATAATATTCTGACGCAACACATGTCCTTTGCAATTACGAAGTTGGGAAGAAGGTGGTTCGGAGGTAACGTTTGATCCTACTATATGGGAAGAACGTGATTTAGTTTGTGTTCTGTTCATCAAAATTGTTTCCTATTGTTTTCTAAAATCACACGAGGCAATTGTCATAAGGTTACCATAATTAAGGAAATAGTCCATTTATTTCTAGTTCCTATCTATCATCTATCTATCAATCCTATCCTATTATTTATTATTTCACAGCTCTCAGTATAATGATTTTACCGACAGTAATGTTAAATGCGACAAGAAATAGAGCAAATCTGTCACAGAAACACAGACTCAAAGACATATTCTAGAAAACAGCGAGGTTCTCAGAGATCTTCTTTTGTAAATACACTTCAAAACTTCGAAATCGTTACAATTTTATGAACTGTAGAATACGGGATTTTTTTTTGCACAAGTACTAAGTCTAGGAGCGACAGAGTATTAAAAGTTACTTCGGAACTTTGTTCCACATCTAAAAATGAATATAAAATCCAGTTCTTGCGACTTTACTAAAATCTGAATTCATAAATAACCAGTTACAGTGCTGTAAGGAGTAAAGTTAAAGACCGATCTTTAACTAGTCACGAAGCTGTGATGATACAGCAGATGCGCACTTACAACCCTATCATTTAGTTATTTTCTTCTGCGCACCAGCCGAGATTGATGACGTAAAGTCGGGGCAGCCAATTCCCGACGAATATGCTCGCTTCGCGTGCCAGCTGATATTCAAATCCATCTGCATTAAGGCGTCGCCCCTACGGTGCCGATAATATCGCACGCTTACATGTACAATGCAGCTATTATTCATTACCTCTACAGGGTGTCATGTTTCGGCAAATCTTATCTAAAGTGGAATCATCAAAGAAAAATTGTTTGACCAGCACACGCGACTGAAGAATGCTGCGTTAACGGAAATCATAAACAAGCATTTTGCGGAAAACAACACGTACTTCTTATCTCTAGCTATTATATCTTAACTTGGTGAATTTTTAATATTATAATAGAGCTTATATCACATATGAGTGACATGTCAAAGTGGCACTCTGATAATTCTGTTAGGAATTACACTGCTAGTTTTCTATTTCTCTCTATACCATAGCCTCGTAGCTCACTGGTTATGAGATGCCTAAGTGGTCACCGAGGGACCTTAGGTTCGAATCTCTTAAACTGATCTTTACCTCTGGAAAAGCTGCAGTTTGTTCATGTCATTAATAAGGAGGTTCCACCGTCCGTATTCCACAAAAATCATATACCTTGACCGGGAACGATTACTGGGTTTGGTAGTGGCTGTGGCAGAAGTTGATTGCGCGTCAAATTGAAATCCTGTCACCTGGAAGGACAGTGAACGCTTAGCACACTTTAAACAATAACGTTGCCTCATTTGATTAATTTATTTTTACTGCACAATTAGTTCTAAACTTCAATTGTTTTTCAATAGACCTTTCTGTAATTTTTTTTATGTAAACGAATTTAGAATTCTTTCTAAATTTAGTAGTAATTAAATAGTACAATACGATTAAGCATCCAATCATGAATTAATTTCTAAATCGGATGTCAGTTTTTTTTCGGCTATCAACACAAACACGCTGTAATTACGATATTTTTTATCATTATTTTTGACACGTGTACAAAGGCTCTTACATCAACCGAGTTAGCAGTTACAGAAAAGTTAACAGTATACGACAGACTCTTGAGGATTGCAGGAAACAGTAAGGCGACAAACATATCCAGCCAAAAATTTAAACAAAAAAACACAGGAACAGGGATAAAAAGTTCAATACAGTCATGATCTCTATCAGTTTTGCTTTTTAGTCGGAGGAATATTTTATTGCAGCACTATTTTAAAAAGAAATTTTTCCTTAACAGGGTATGAAGTGTTTTTCCGTATCACTTTGGTCTCACTTAGTCACATCTCAAGCATTTCTTAGTAACCTGACTAAAACCCGACTTTGGGAAGTTGTGACCACTCGCATTATTTTAGTAAAGAAAACAACTTTTATTAATTACTAGGATTCTTAGACATTCATACGAACTGCAGAAGGAATCTAAATCTTCTGCAACAATTCTAGTAAATCAGATTTTACAACACTATATGGTCCTTAATTTGCATCATAGCCGCATTTTTGATAAATCATAGTACGACTCACATACATGATATTGTAGGATTTCTCCGAAACATTTTACACATTATATCTTTCGTTTTTCTTTTTGCTGACATATAACTTTCCTTTCTTAGTAATCATTTCGTCATCTGGGTTCCGTCACGTAGAATGTTATCAGCTAGAACTTTCCCAACTACCATAAAATACTGAATCGCAGTTCTCTTATTTATTTCGTTATTAATGAAATAACAGTCCACAGCAAATGTGCCCACTCTCAGATGCAAATTTTGTAATGCCTCCGTACCATATATTTTAAAAATATATTAAAGGAAAAAACAGAATCTAGTTTTATATTTAAATCTGAATATATAAAAGTTAATCAAAGTGTATGATTTGTGAATCTACATTATAACGAAAATTAGTCACGCGCAATTGAAAGGAATGCAATTAAAAAAGTTAAATGTTGCACAATAGAATGAACCCCCAGTATATGCTTAAAACGCGAAAATGGATGAATGGGCCGAAACAGTACTGAGAACTGCGAAATACTTGTAAAACACTTTGATAAGCTTCTAAACTGTCCTGGACCAAACCATAAAATCGAATTTTTCAGAAATTTATGAAAATCTAGATGAAAATATATTGCCTACTGTTGCAGAAATTAAAGAAGTAATTAGCAGCCTAAAAATAATAAAGCTAGCGGAGAAGACTGTATAACAGCCGAACTTTTAAAATGGTTCATATCATTCAATAGTCATAGTGTATTTTTGAAGGTATTTGGAGAACAGAAAAGATTCCAGATAATTGGAAAGTGGTACTGATACGTCCGTTGTATAAAAAAGTGACAAATAAAATGTTGATAACTATACAGGAGTATCCCTAAGTTTTCTAAACACTCTTTTTAAACAGAGCAGAGAGAACACTTGACAAGCGAGTATCAGGGTGAATTTCGGAAAGGTAGATCTTCCTCAGAGCAAATATTCAATCTAAAATAAATAATTCGTCATCAAATATTAAACTCCAAGTACATAATATTTATAGATTCTAAAAAGACTTTTGACTCTTTTGATAGGGAAACTTTGGATAAAACATTCGTGAATTTGGAGCTAAGTCTGAATTGGCAAACATAATAATTAAAATTCTTACAGACACAGTTTCAAAAGTAAAATTTATGTGCGAAATCTCAAAATCTATCAAGATAAATACAGGTGCTTGGCAAGGTGATGGTTTGTCGCCCATTTTGTTCAACTGTATCTTAGAGAAATTGTAAGAATTTGGAATAATAAATTGAAGGAACAAAAAGTTTCACGAATAATTTTGGGAAGAAAAAACAAAGGTGTTGAAATTAATTGCCTAGCATTTCCTGACGATTTCGCTATTCTTTCAGATAACATTACAAATTCAAAAGCATGGATCAATAACCTGGAAGCAATAGCCAGCAAAACAGGTTTGAGAATTTCTGTAGAAAAAAAAATTATTACAAACCATAAAAACGCTCCAAAGTTTTTAACGACAGATATTTGACGAATAGAGAAAGTAAATAAATTCAAATATTTTGGTGATATAATTCAAGAAAATAGGTTAGGTAAATCCGCTGTAGAAGAAAGGATACACAGAATGGAAGGAACATATGGTATCACTAAAAAAAAAATTATAACAAGAAGTGCTTGTTTAAAATTTTTAAAATAATGCACTGTAGTGGACATATTTTAATTCTTTGAGATTCTTGTATTACTTCACCAAGTCTGAGCCGATGGCGTACGTGCAAGAAAGTGCTGGTTTCAACTAACGAAAGCCGCCGGCTCCTTCTCAGCAAAACTACGCCGCCCGTGACAAAATTGCACACGTAGCTTAAGTTTACCTCGGAGCAAACAACTTGTAACGTTTTCCCACTCGTATCTGATCTTCGAAAGAGGTAGGCTTTGCCTCGGATCGACTACCGATCGAGCCGCTAGTACCCGTCAATTCTCGTTCATCTGCCTCTCGTAGGATAATGTCTACTACAGAAGCCTAGCATTGCTGACATTAAGTTGCGTGAAGTTCGCGGATGTATTTCACTTGTGACAGAATGTTGCAATAAACATCGAGTATAGCGACTTCAGTATTTTATTCGACTAGAGTGTAAAACCTGTATGATTCTCCGATCACATTGAAGCCCACAAACAAGTTATTTAAGTGTCAGATATTGAAGAAGACTAACAGTGTGGCTGAAGAAGAGATACGTCGCAAGTGTTGGTAAACATGAAGAAAACAATTTAGCCAAGTAAAGACTATACACAAAGGCAATCCGACAAAATGATCGTTACAGCACTACCACTCGGTCGTGAAACCAGAATGTCTATTTGCTAGTGAATGCCTAGTGTTGAAACTTAGATAGCGTAAACTGAAATTACTAGAAAGAAGAGAAAAATCTTGGGTCCAGTTAAAACAACAGAACTATGGAAATTAAGAAGCAATCTTTATATATAAAGATGAATGTTTGTTTGTTTGTTCTTCATACAAATCCACAGTTTTTATCCGTTCTCGATGAAACTTTGCACACTTATCCTTTGAAACAAGGAGAAAAATACTGTCTACATTTGGTTGAAAAATTATCTGTATAAATAACACATTTGTCTCATAACTTCGAAATATGGCGGTAGACAGACACTTTGGATGTGGACGACTCCGTACCGTGTTTCCGCGTGGTGGCCTGGCAGCTGAGTGGCTAAAGCGCTGGCTTACGAACGTCATGGTCTCCGGTTCGAATCTCCGTCGGGGATAAGATTTTTAAAAATTGTTTTTCATCGTAAGAGTCAGGCCTGGGCCGTAGGTTATTCGGATTGAAAGTTAAACCGTAGATATTAGAAAGTTAGGGGCGCAATGCGAGGCAAATCGTAGGTAGTCTTGCAATGTTGTAGGTGTACACTTTTTTACGTTATAATGACCCCTCAGGTGTTGTTCACAGTCAGTGTGTGAGTGTGAACCATAGTAATATTATTATAAATACGGAAGTAAGTCTCTGTCTTTTTGTTACGTTTTGACGACTAAATGGCTATATCGTTGTGATGTAATTTTATAAGGAAATGTGTATGAAGGGCACAGGATATTTTTTCCAGTATGATTAACAGTTGTAGTCACGAAATTTTGAGATCTTATCGAATAGTGACAGAAATATGTTGGAAATTAATTCTCTTCAAGAGGCAGGTTCGACGGTAGAATGATATAGCGATAGCTTTCCTGTCATATTATGCCGACTCGACATTGTTTGGGACTAATCCTTCGTTACCAACAACTTACTATATTTAATTCTGGCAAAAAAATTCTTAATCCACGCGTACGAAGTCGCGGGTACGAGGCTAGTAAGGAAATATACCGGAACATAGAAAATACAATTGAATCAATTAGGAACAGGAGATTGTTGTTTCTCTACAGAATGAATGATAACAGACTAACGAAAAATATATTCAATTACGTTTGGTGAAAAAAATCAACGACCAGCTGGATTCAAGAGGTTACGAAAGATTTGGAAAGAAATAAGATAAGAGGAAATTATGGAATGAGAGGTCTTTAGAAAAAAAGGTATTAAGTTTTGAAGGATTCCAAGAAGAGGAAAGAAATCTGCTCCATCTTGGTCTAAGGAGAGAAGGAAGAAACATAGTGAAATGATGAAGGAATATTAGATTGAACAGAAGAAAAAACAACAACAAAGGATGAAGAACTGAAATTTGAATGTAGTCCCAGAAGGCCTTATCGGAAAGAAGAAGAAGAATTTCCTATGTGTGGATAGTGTTACAGGTAAACAAAGCTGGTGAGGACACGACGAAGCTTTACTCAAAGAATGCCCGACTTTAGATAAAACAATATCAGAAATAATTCATTCGAAGATTTAAAAGCAATCCCATATAATAATGAGGCTACAGTAGATATTATGCAAGTGGTGGAATTGAACTCTTCATGTGATCCTGCAACACCAAACCGTCGTTCTTTACGTCCAAAATAAAGCTGAATGATCTGCAATTAAAATAGCCACTTCATAAGCGTAACACACTTTAAATCGAGTTCCACTTGTATACCTACACTAAATAAAAATAAACTGGTTCACTGTACGAATTTAGTGAACAGTAATAAAAACACATATATATTTACAGATTACTTTAGCTGGCTTGTATTTATGTTATCCGTTACCATTCGGATTCTTCATCAACTTAAATTAATGTTTCATCCTTGTCTTCCAGCAGATGTTTACCACAGTATATGCAGAGCTTTTGCCTCATCGTTTCTAAGTTTTATGTAGCCAATATTCAGTCAGTAGTAGCGTGTTAAACTGCAGCCAAAATCAGTGTTTTTCTCGCTGCTTTCTAAAACCTTTCTCCGTCCGCTACTATCTGGGTTTACACACATGTCCGGACCAGCCAAATAACCCAAAGAAAATTTTCTAGACAATAGTCTTTACTCCTATGCTGAGCCTTTACCCTACCACTTTCTAAAATCCTAATATAATAATAATACTGAGACCAATATAATAATTAATTGATAAATCTATATATTAATACGCTCAGCGAAAACTTCAGATCCCTTTTTAAGAATATTGCGCAAAAGGAGGAGTGTGAGATTTGGCATAGTTAAAGTTTATACGGAGAAAAAGTGCAGAAAGCTAAAATCTATATATATAATACATTAAATTATATCGAATAAAACATTCGTTGTTTACATTCCTTGGTTTTTTTTTTTTTTTAGTGGCAACGACACTTAGCGATTCTGCCAATGTCTGTGATCTTGGTCAACAGTAAAGAAAAAGAATATAATAAGCATAGTTACAAATAGATTATTAAAATAAAAAATTAATTCCCAGCATTGAGATACTCTGTGGACATTGGTGAAACGAAAGACTCGCATAAAGTAGAGATTAATCATTTAAAAGGTTAAACTTTGTTGAAGGGTCTTTTGATTTTTGAATTTCAGTAATTTCATCAAGGATTTTTTGTTCCATTCAGATATTTGCACCTACTTCCATTATGCCTCGATATAGAACAGTGACAGGTGGGAGAGAGAGAGAGAACAAAGAAGGAAGACTACGTATTTGCGTGAAATTCAAAATGATAATAGACCGAATTTAAACAGCGAACACACAAAATGATGGAATTATTTTCATGGATACATTTAAAAGCGCAATAAATGTAATTCTACGAAATTTTTATATTTTCGAATTTGCAATACAGGTTTCGCAACGCAAAACATTTGGAATCAGAAGTCACTCCAGGTGAAAGGACTGCATTTACTTAATGTTGTCAAAAAAGCTAAAGCAGTTTTCCGGCCTTAAGTCAAAATGAATATTTTAAATCATTGTATGATGGACTAAATTCAAAAGAACCATCGATAAATACGTTTCATCATTTGCTATGGTTAGTTCAGAAGCAAAAATTTAGGATACAGTCACACGTGGAGTGTTATCGTTTTAATTTTATAGGTATTGCAGGGAATTACGCCAAACAACACAAGCTAATAACGTATTGGTATACGCTCGCAGCCAACGACGCCAATGTATGCAGTATATAATATATCCAGGCTCGCAGCAAACTAAATAGAACAAATTCAAATAATGATTATTACTCTTTTATGAAAGAAACTAAAATAACTTAATGAATTACGGTCGAATTTCGACCCCTGAGCGATCACTAGTATATATATTATTCATGCACTCTACAGACGTTTGCCTCATTAGGTTTAGAAAGAATGGGAAGTAGACACTGGGAGATGGAAATGTTAGCATTCAAAAGGTTACAGGGGACAGCTGGTTAATGACTGACGACTCTGACAAGCTGAGCCCCGTGGCTGGCGCAGCTAGAGGCGATCGTCTGAGCGCGCTGCTCGCACGTGACTGCAGTTATTATGGTCCGGAGGGGTCGACCGGCCGCGGCCGGCTATTCCGTTTTCCAGTCGAGAGGGCGAGGCGCCACCTGCGACCGGCGATTGTTTCCAGCAATCACTGCCTCCAGCTGACCTGTCCCCACAAATCTCGGAGGGCGAGCTTTATTACCAGCCACAGCTCTTACGGCGGACTGGGGAGAGACCAGTCCCCTAGGATAGCCTCCTCCATCAGACTCCGCCGCCGATCCTGTCACGGCTAGATGTCACATCAGGCACCAAGTCGGAAAAGAGGCACAGAGCTCCTTGGGTTAGCGGAAGGAACAGTAACCTCAAGACAGAGTAGCCCATACTAGATTTGCCAAAAAAAAAGTGAATGGTTGACAGAACAAAAATGCAAGCATTTACAGAAATTTTTTTTTTTTTTTGACAAAGTCGAAGATTTCATTAAAAGACATAACTGTGGATCTCATTACAGGTTTTAAATACCTTGGGTACATTCTGAGTGAAAGGATATTCATTTCCAAATTAACAAAAATATTACTACAACCGTGGTAATGTTGAAAAACTTTCCAATGAAATGAAAGCACAGAATCCATTGTAAAATTTTACAAAATTATTTACGATTTGCATATTGCTTTATGGAGCAGGATACTGGACCCTAACAGTACAGTAGAAAATAATAATTGGGACGACAAAAATGAAGTTCGAAAGGCCAATTTAAGGATTTAGATATACAAACCGAAAACGTAATGATGATATCAGACAAAGACTAGGTATAAAGTACCTAATGGAAGAATTACACGACTACCAAATTATGTTGGCTAGCCATATTCAAAGAATTGGTAGTTACAGAATAATAATAATAATAAATAAACTAGTAAAAATCTGCTGTGAAATGACGCAGGGAACGCCCACGAGAAAAGAGGACACAACAAAATTTCATGCTCAGAAAACAGAAACGTTTTATGTAGACAATGCTTGACATAATGACAGTAATAAATTAAATGTGCATAATGTTACTCCACAGGAAGACCCAAACGACTGTTTCTCAGCAAAATGACACTCTCTTAGCCCAGTATTCCGCCTCTCTCGTAAACCGAATTCTGCAATCCTACCGACTAAACAGGACTGAAGTCGTTACGACAGTCCTCCCTAAACCGTTAGCGTGCTCCACATAAAGGAAGCATGTGCAGTGTAGAACCACAACAGAATGTGAATTCATTCCAGAAATCGCCTGAACTTCGAGTTGCAGTACGCGATTTGGTGTTAAGAAGAAAATAAATAATCCTTTTCACTTATTGCCATAAAAAATAAAGCATGATAGCATTTTAAATGAAATCCAAGAGAAATTAAACTTACTATTTTTATTGATGCCTACTATAAACGGCATTGCATGCAAATTTAAAGAATCACATCTAGGGAAAAAAAAATATTTTTTTTTTGAAATTACAATCTTTGATCAGTGAAAACGCCCCAGTGAAATATCTAGGACTAATATCTAGAGTTAAGACATTTACAAAAACTTACAAAAGAAACAGAAATGGGCCTTTGTTAATGTTTTGTGAAATGGTGAGTTGTTAATTAATTCTTACTATCTTACTCATTCTTGCAAAAAGATACATTGAGCATTCTGAGAGAGCGGATGATTGTGTTAAAAACAGCTTATAATCATCTAGTCTAATAGTTCGACTACTTTTAAATTAACCCTTGTTAGTATGGTCATTACACCTGCGTTATTACACCCTTCTACAAGCATTTACCGGACTACTTGTTGAGTCATCTTCATAAAAACAATGACTCGTAAAAAAGAAAAGAATAAGTTTACTGTGTTGCATTTCGTCCGAAGTGATTCAAGTTCTCGCTACTCATGTCGTGATAGTAAGGACACTTCAAGCAACTTTATTAAAGTCTAAGCTGTGTTTGAACGCAATACTTCCGAGAGTTAAACACATAGAGAACAAAAAAAATATTGATGCGTATTTTAATCGCCAGCAAAATTCGCCTCTGACATGGATGCCTAATATAGCATTAATTGTACCGAGCAAATACTGTTTTACATGTAATCCAGAGCACATGTATTCATAGAGTACTTAGTATCAATAAATCAAAGCAGAGGCAACGGGGCCGTAAAAATTCAGTATCGGATTCGAAGGCAACCTCTTTTCCTCATTCAGCCTGGCTATCCTCTGAGCCACAAGCACTGTGAGTGCATTTTATGCACGAAATCTGTAAGCACAGAAATGAAATTAATGTAATACTGCTGTGAAATTAAGGGTAACGAAATGGAGTTACTACAATAAACGCGGCAACTATTAAGAAATTTCCACGTTTTGTTTTAGTGTCGCATGATCACAGAGGACATCATTCGTGCAACTAACAGGCCAGCTTTTCCGTCCCAGACCTCTGCGTAGGCGGAAAGTTATGAAACTCTCTTGGCGAGACAGAGAGTAAAATGTGCAATTTCCGAGAGGCATGCGCAGCCATAAACGGAGGAATGGTCGTATGAAGCTCGTCTGAGGGCGTTAACATCTTGAACACAGAACGCAGCAGGCGAGGCAACTGCGTCTGGTGCCGGATGCAAATGACACATACTGGCTACGCACACCGTTCATACAGGTCGTCTAAAGTAAATAACCGGGCTTAAAACGCTGTCAGAGTTTCCTCTATCCTATAAGCAATATCCGCTATTAATATTTCCAAGTCCCTTCAAAATCAACAGAAATTTTTCCAACTTTGCAGAGAGCCAGAAACGTGCCAGGTTCGTATTTCATCCAGGGCATGTCACTCGCTAATTAACTTTTATTCTTCATTCATTTTTATCCAAAAAAATCTCATTTTTGTCACTTTTAGACTACACGCAATACATTTTTTTTATTTAAATCGATCTTAGGAGGTCCAAAATGACGAAACTCAATAAACACATCAGATCAAATCTCACTGTCTTAACCTGTGGCCCTTAGAAAGTCATCTGAAGTCCACTGACATTTTTATTTAGTCTTATGTCCATTTATTAATACTTTATACGATACTAATTTTTAGTTTTTTAATCTGCTTAACGCCTCTTTAACACTAAATTTGTGACCCGGCTCCATACCAAAAATGCGGTCACGAGGTTACTTCCAATTAATAGTCACTGTTAATTGTACAAAGTGGGCTAGCATTCTCTGAAACTCCTTGACTCTAGCCACACACAGAAAAGTTACATTTTTACATCCACAAAGTTTCTACTTCACAACACATATTAGTCTGCTGGTTAGGGACCGTGCACAAACTACGTGGCGCGGTCCAGGGGGGGAGGGGTTTGCCGTAAGGCTACGCTAGGCTACGTGGGGGGAGGGGGGGTTCCGAGCCAGGCCACGTAGCTTTCCTTTCATAACATTTTTCACATTTAAAATGAGGAATAGAACTCACAACAGCATGTGAATATTTATTTCCCTCAGTTTATTATCTCCCTATGTAATTTACAATAGTCTGACAGTACAAAATGTCTTCTGGAATCAAAAGGAAAAAAAGTTACGTGCTACATGGGGAGGGGGGGGGGTAGAGGTAAAAGCCACGTAGGGCTACGTGGGGTGGAGGGGGGGTTCACAGGAGGCCAAAATGGAGCTACGTGGTTTATGCACGCTCGCTTATTCACGTGGAATGGAAGAATAGTATATGCTTTTGAGTAAGCTCAATCTCTAAAGACGAAACTGTTGACTAACGCTGGAATTAACTAGGGCTCAGGAAATTATATTTAAATTTAATAATTAACATGGAATGTTTAGTGTTTGTTGCTATCACTGAAATTTTAGATAGTTTTGGGAGTGAGAAGTAATTGAATTACAGTAGCAGCTAATATTATTATTTTTTAAAAAAAGAACTGTGCTATTAAACATCCCTGAGATTGTTTTCGTATGGGATTAAAGCGAATTTATTTAATGTTATCTAAAGTACTACGAGCTTTCGTTTTATAGTGTCGACTAAATGTTAAAAAAAAGCAACAATTACCTATTTCATTCGATCCTGCTGTGCTTGACCATGATTTTACGTAGGGTCCTAAGAACCAGCAAAAACGCGATTTGAAAATTCTCAGGCTAAAATCTTGGTAGTTACATGATATATGTAGATACAGGGGCTAACTGTCTCCTCTGTCTATCAGTACTTTTGAGTGTTTCTCCCCGAAACATACTGAGGCTTCTAGACCTTCCACTTTAGTTGTTTTAATAATGATGAGTTTAGGATACTCTGTTGAGAGCGATTAAAATGAATTGTATTTCACTGCAATATCCGTTTCGATTTATTAAATCATAGACGGTATCTTACCAATATGCTAGTATGGAAGGTTTCCTGAATGCAACGTACTACATAAAAAAAACTGTAATTAAATTGAAACTGATGGTACCGTACATCAGCAACAACTGTTTAGATCCATTCACAACACCATAACATGATAGCATAGCTGTTACAGTGTACAACTTAGAGAAACTTACTTATTTAAAAAAATTCCCGCGCGGTGAGTTGGGCGGGTAGAGGGGCGAGAGGAGGCGCATCTGGAGATGGAAGCTCCCAAGTTTGTTTCTCCCTCCAGTCAGTTGCCATCATGCTCTGGTCTAGAGAGCAGCGGGCCTTCGCAGTAGAGAGCTTCTTTTCTCACGGTCGCTCAATTGTTGCTACGCAACGTGCCTTCCGCGCTCGCTTTGAAATTCCTCCTCACAGACTCGTTCCTGGCCGTAATTCCATTCTGTCGTGGGTTAACTCATTTCGGGAGTGTGAAAGTGTCGCTAAACCCAGAAATGGACTTCAACGGACCATCAGAACTCCGGAAAATATCGAAAGAGTGAGGCAGTCAGTTGTGCGTTCTCCCCGGCGTTCGGCTCGCAAACACGCAGCTGCTATGGGAATTTCTGACACCACTGTTCGACGAATTCTCCATGAAGACCTTCAATTTCATCCCTATAAATTGGCTGTTGTGCAAGAATTAACTGAACGCGATTTTGTTGCCCGTCAAAATGCATGTGAAATGCTGATTGACAACCTGCCTGAAGACGCGGTCGTTTTTTTCAGTGACGAGGCTCACTTCCACATATCCGGCTGCGTCAACAAGCAAAACATGCGTTATTGGTGTGGTGTAAATCCACGTGAGCTTCACCAGAAGCCACTTAATTGTGAGCGAGTTACTGTCTGGTGTGCGATGTCGGTAATGGGAATAATTGGTCCTTATTTTTTTGAAGAAAACGAACGCGCAATTACCGTGAATGGAGCTCGTTACAGGAACATGATCGAGGAATTTTTTCTTCCAAGACTCGAAGAAATGAACGTTAGGAACGTGTGGTTTCAGCAAGATGGAGCCACAGCACACACAGCACGAGACTCAATGAAATTGTTGCGACAACATTTCCCCGACCGCCTCATTCTCTCAGAGGCGATCTCCAATGGCCGGCACGCTCTCCAGATTTGACTCCGTGCGATTTCTTCTTATGGGGTTATTTGAAATCCCCGGTTTATGTCTATCGACCACGGACCATAGCACACCTCAAGAACAACATTCGCGACGCCATTGCCAACATACCGATTGATATGCTGCAAAGAGTGGATACGAATTTCAAAAATCGACTTCATCAGTGTATGCGCAATGGGGGTCGCCATTTATCCGATGTCATTTTCAAGACTGCATGAAAAAAAAATTGGGATATTGTATTCTCAAATAAAATTTTTTTAAAAACAATAACTGAAGTACTTTTGTTTTTATTGACCTTTCAAATAAGTAAGTTTCTCTGGCGCACCCTGTATTAGGCTATAATGATCACAATATAAAAATTACTTGGGATCAAATTTTTTAGGTTAATGGCTACAACATGATCACAAAAGGAAAAGACAAACCCAATATTTAAACTCTAAACTGACTGTCTGTTATGCATTACGCATTTCAAAATTGATCATAGGAAAAACAAACTATAATAAATACATACGTTGGAGGAGGCAGGAATAAGATGGCTTGATGGTATAGAAACAGTTAAAAAGATACTGCTAAATTTATGGAAATTGTTGGCCTTAAGTGAAAAGTTTATTTGAATAAAACTTACGTGTACAAGTTGTGTTGAGTAATTTCTAATACATGAGAAACTGTGGAAAACAAGTGTTAGTTGCGATCATGATTCTCTTGAAGTAAAAGTAACTCGGAATGAAGAAAGATAGAATATGCATCTTATTTTAAAATAAATAAATCGAAACGGAAGAGAGATCGACGATATTATAATCAATACCGGAGAGAACGGTCTGGTAGCTCAATGGTTAAGGTGTCTGACTGGCGGTCTGAAGGTCTCCAGATCGAATCCTTGTCTTGAAGGGGATTTTTATAGGCTCGTAAGCCGACCTTCACCTCTGAAGTACGCCAGAAAACTTCCGTGTTTCGGATTCCACGATAAACAGTAGGTACCCTGTACCCGGTAGGATTACCGGGTTATGATAATGCGGCTACAGCAGGGGTGGAATGCGCAGCCAATAGCAACCCTGTCACCAGCTCATTACGACCACACGGAATTATTATTACAATACCAGAGAGCTGGACTTAAAGACCATTTATGTATAAAAGATGGCAAATAATGTTTCTCATAGTTGGAAGAAATAACTAAAGAAGATATAAAAAGCTAAAAGAAGCATAATTTTGAATTGATTAATACGCGATCAACGGTAGTAAACGGTTAATAGTTCAGTAAAAAGTTGGGCATTGTTGTAGTCTGGGTTCATTATCCGATGTATTGATTACTTTCAGAACTAATAAACACAATGACAAACTGAAAAACACGAGAATCTTGTAAACCTTTATTTTAACTTTAATATATTTACATCTTTGAAACTACACTGAAGAGCCAAAGAAACTGGTATAGGCATGCGTATGCAAACACGGAGATATGTAACCACTCAGAGTAAGGCGCTGCGGTCAGAAACGCCTATATAAGACAACAGGTGTCTGGGGCAGGCGTTAGATCGGTTACTGCTGCTACAATAGAGGTTATCATGATTTAAGTGAGTTTGAACGTGGTGTTATAGTCGGCGCACGAGAGATGGGACACAGCATCTCCGAAGTAGCGATGAGGTGTGGATTTTCCCGTACGGCCATTCCACGAGTGCACAGTGAATATCGGGAATCCGGTAAAACATCAAATCTCCGACATCACTGCGGCCGGAAAAAGATCCTGCAGGAACAGGACCAATTACGACTGAAGAGAATCGTTCAATGTGGCAGAAGTGCAACCCTTCCGCAAATTGATGCGGATTTCAATGCTGGGCCATCAACAGGTGTCAGCGTACGAACCATTCAACAAAACATGATCGATATGGGCTTTCGGAGTCGAAGGCCCACTCGTGTACCCTTGCTGAATGCACGACACAAAGCTTTACGCCTCACCTGGGCCCAACAACACAGCCATTGGACTGTTGATGATTAGAAATATGTTGCTTGGTCTGACGAGTCTCGTTTCCAATTGCATCGAGCGGATGGACGTATACCGGTATAGAGATAACCTCATTAATTCATGAACCCTGCATGTCAGCAGGGGACTGTTCTAGCTGGTGGAGGCTCTGTAATGGCGTGAGGCGTGTGCACTTGGAGTGACATGGGAATCCTGATACGTCTAGATACGACTCTGACATGAGACACGCACGTACGCATCCTGGCTGATCACCTGCATCCTTTTATGTAAATCGATCATTCCTACGGACTTGGGCAATTCCAGCAGGACTATGCGATACTCCACACGCCCAGAATTGCAACAGAGTTGCTCCAGGAACACTCTTCTAAGTTTAAACACCTCCTCTGGCCACCAAACTCCCCAGACATGAACATTATTGAGCATATCTGGGATGACTTGCAACGTGTCGTTCAGAAGTAATTTCCACACTCTCGTAATCTTACGGATTTATGGACAGCCCTGCAGGATGCATGGAGTCAATTCCCTCCAGGACTACTTCAGACATTAGTCGAGTCCATGCCACGTGGTGTTGCGGCACTTCTGCGTGCTCTCGGGGGCCCTACACGATATTAGGCAGGTGTACCAGTTTCTTTGGCTCTTTAGTGTATCTTATTTTTTAGAAATAGTATGACCAGTAATGACAGAGAATTCAAAATTTTTTGCGGTTGTATCAAAATCAGTTTTTTCCCGTAGGTATTAAGCTTTTCAGTAAGAAATCCTAGGATATAAAAACCATTCCAAAAAAATAAATTATTGATAAATCATTGGTGTGTTGTAACTTTACAGTCACGATAATTAGAGAAATGAACTTACGTGAAATAAGCAAATGCAAACTTGTAGTTGAAAAGAAATAATCACTGATTTTTATTCATATTTCGTCTAACATTTAAGTAGCATAACTAATGATTAAATTAAATTATATTATATTGCAATTGAGCGCATGCTCCGATGGCAATTTCCCTAAACATCCATCTTCCCCTTTTTCTGCATCCACCTACATCTACCCTTTACAAATTTTAATTTTAAATTCTTTCAACGTTTTTGGCAAATTATTCATTTCTCCTGGTAACTTATTCCAATCCCTGACACCCTTACATAGAAAAGAGAATCTTCCTACACCCTTGTGCCTGAAATCGACACGCAGATTCTTTTTTACAAACAGAATAACAGTGCTGCTTGTTCTTTTAATCGTTTTTACATTTTGATCATGCCTCTCTCCGCTTTATACCATACTAGATACATTGCTATACCTTCACTGCAACAACTAAACTACAAAGAATCTGTTCTTCTGTGTCACCGCTGTCAACATTCTTCTCTGGTTTCAAAGATATGTCTTCCGCTGAAAATGAAATCGGTGACACAAGAATTATCCAGAGTTAAAGTTTATGGTATGCGAAGGTTTCCCCGCCGTGTCAGTGTGGCGTCTCCGTGTGAGGTTTTCTTTCTGTTTCTTTCTTTTTTTTTTACTAATTCAGTAAATTGTCCATACTTCTTAATTTATAGTTATACTTCAAGTGTCTGACAACATAGTATATGCACGTATATGATCTGAAGCTAAGGGCTTTGACGAACAAAATACTAAACTAGCATACAAGTAGCAAACATGTATAAAATTTATGTTTCGTAGTTTAATTTCCTGCTTTATACAGGGTGTCCAAAAATGAAAAGATAATCCTGCAACCACATATAGGTCACATCACGTCCTACTATTTAACAAAATTTGTGGTCTTTGTTCAGTTTATTCCATGCCATTTCTACAGATTAACACTTTTTTTAACCCCGTTTTCTTAAAAATTTACTTAATGATGTTTGAGTCATCTACAAAAAAAACAAAACAAAAAAAAAATTCTTAAAACATTAAAAAAATCTTTTTTAAATAATTATAATCATTTTTTACATTTTTAAAATGCAAAATGGTCTCTTTAGCAGACTGAACTACCATTAAACAATAATTTTAAAAGAAGTATAAAACAATTATACTATTTCCGAGCAGTAACTCAAAATACTGAAGACGATATTTTCTATGGGCTGCTGCAAATAATCTCAAGTGAAGTTTTATCATATTTTTGTTTTCATAGTTTGGTGATGTAACCTTTTTCCCATCCAGGCTATTTGACTACTGCCCATTGAGGGACTGAATGCTGTCTGGTGACGTTGCGGGTAGGTCACGCGGTGAGGAAATTATATAAGCGGAACATGGACGCATGGACAGTCGTTATAGCGACGATACGTGTTTCAAATTAGGATATCCACTGAAGTAAGTGACCTTTACAGCGGTCCGGTACCTGGGAACGAGTATCTCGGTAACGGCGAGATTGGTCGGAGCTGTCGGAGATGTAGTGAGCAGCCGTGGATAGTTGATGAAGGACGGTGAAACCACGAATAGGAGACAAGGTGGTCGACGTTCAAAATGGTTAGGTTGGAGGCTTTCCCACTCTGTAAAGCAGGATAGGTGGTGATCTCTGACAGATCTGACGACATAGTACAATGCTGGTGCAGGCACAAGTGTTTCGGAGCACACCGTTCAGCGCAAATGGTTGAACTTGGGGTTCCGTAGCCGAGGGCCCCTATGTATTACTATGTCGACCAAACGACATCGTCAATTACGATTGCAGTGGGCATGAGATAACTAAGAAAGCTCCATGGATTAATGGGAGCGTGGCGCCTGATCGGATGAATCCAATTTCTCGTAACATCAGTCGTTGGTCATGTCTTCCTGGTTAACGGCTGCTCGAAACATGCACTGCACCTAGGGCGCTGCCCGGTATGGGCAATAATATGCTATGGGAGACGTTCATCTGGGAATCCATGAGATCTGTGGAAGTAATCGAAAGAATCATAACAGTTTCATCCCTCCATGCTTCATATATTCTACGACGGTGACTGCATCTTTGAGCAGGATAATTGTCCGTGTCACAAGGCCAGAATTGTGCTACAGTGGTTTGGACAGCACGATAGTGAACTCATACGATGTCTTAGCCACCAAATTCGACTGATTTGAACACGATAGGACGTATCTGGGATGCTATTTGTCGCTAGATCCACGGCTACAAACCACCGGCCCGTAATTTAAGGCAATTTCGTGACCTGTACATAGACTTCTGGTGCTAGATACCTTACGAAACTTACCAAGGACTTTTCAAATGCATGCCACGCCGAATCGCTGCTGTATTGCGTTCTTAAGGTGAACCAACACGCTATTGAGCAATTGGACATAACGTGTACAGTGTATAGTTTATAAAACCGTTCTTTGTAATATGTAAAAGGTTTTCGCTAAACCGGCTAATCGGAGACCTCAGAGAGGTAACACATGAGAAATACTTTCCTCAATGGTACTCAGTATATGGTGACAGATTGAATGGCTGATTTCTTACATAATTTAATGAGAACTGTAAGAATCAGCCCCCGCACAACTTTATTTCTGTAAGGTCTTTTTCATTATATCTATGAACATGTAAATAAGTCTTAGGTATTCGATATTTTACTGCTTGATCCTTGGGTAAGAAGCGATGGTATTGAATTTAGTCATCGCGTTGGAACCATAATCAACGCCGACAGCTTAAACAATTATATGAACGTTTAGTTTTACACAGTTAACTTTAAAAAGATTTATAAAAAAGAAACACGTCGATTCATGTCGATATTTCAGGATCTGATCATACGTCGATTCACTTAACATCCATATGGTACGAACCACAAAATGTAAAATTCCACAAAATTTGGTATTCGTCAATCTTAAACAGAAATTAAATTTCTTACGGTATTCGTTACGTTAAATTTTGGATAAGGGCATGTATTTCAGAAGAGTAAACCTAAATTAGATGGCACCTGTTTTTATTTCATCCGTCACACAATACTTAAAACACCGTGATCAGTGTTTACATATAAACAACAACCGTGCTGCAGAAAGCTATGGGGCACTACTGCAACCAAAATCTCCTCTGAGAATTGCTACGGAGCTGTCATAATCTCCGCAATAAACATCTACACCTGGGTTCACCCAGCATTACACGCATTTTGACTAATGGTGAAACAACTTAGGAATCTATGGTGGAATCTGGGGTAGGTGCCAGATGTTCACACTATATCGTCAATGGCAATCATCTATCGAAAAGGCCTGTAAAAAAAAAAAAAAAAAAAAGAACATAGACACATCAAAATGTTTAGAATATTCGAACATACCGAAATTACTTCAGTTTCTACCAGACGAATGAAATTGAAGATTTTGAGAGTGAATAACTACCGAGAAGACAACCGGGAGAATCGGAGAAGATATACGCTGGCAATGCAGATGAGGCAGGCGGGAGTAGCAGGTAGGTAAACCGCTTATTGACAGTCACAGAGTCGAGTGGAGGGCTTTGTTCCGCAAACAAATCAGACTGGCCAGCCAGGCGGGCGTAAGCTCCTTTGCCGGCGTTCGTTATTTCCGGCGCTTGGGGCAGACCCGTACGGTTTACTGTATCAAAGGAAGCGGACGGAGCAGCAGTAGGTACGCGGGCATCCACGAGAAGCGAGTGGGGTCGTGTAGGATCTGAAAGAAGCCCTTGTTCAACGACTGGTGAGAGGCAAAAAAGAGCCAAGAGTCTGGGTGGGTAAGAACGGTCGTTGTTAGGACAGGTCCAACTTTATGTTTGCATTGTCAACTTGCCGTAGTTTTGACTATATTATTACAGAATAAGATATGTGCAGTTATAAGAAAAATGTTTGGCCCAAGAAGGTGATAAATGAATAAGAGCGACCTAGGAAGAAGAGTAGGATTGTCACGATCTAATCAAACACGTGGTGTAAGTTTTTATATGATATAAAAAAAATAACTATATTAATCGGACATAATATGCGCATGGAGAGTTTAGTGATAAATGTATTGGAAGGAAGGTAAACAGAGGTAAGCAGATGTCAAGGAAGACCCTTCTTCAAGTACACACTTTATCATTATTCTTCGCCGCCGCTGAAAAATTCTATCACTCTTATCTTGCACAATCCTACATCAATGTCATCCCAGGAAACAGTAACGCAATACCAGGGCCCACTCTAGCGGTTTTGCCGCCCCGGACAAATAAACAAATTGCCGCCCCTTAAGATTATGTAGAATTATATATTTTTTAAAAAAATAATTAATTTTTAATCGAATAAAATATTAAATTTTTAATTTTAATAAAATCATATATTCATAAATAAACTTATTGCATTTTGATTTAGCGGCACAAAATAGAGAAATTAATTATGAAATATCTGTACATAGCCACAAATTAACCATATTTTTCACATTATTAAATGCTATTACAGATGGATATTATCACACAAACAATCTAAATGCCATTATTTTGAAAATAAAACGAGATTACATCAGATAAGCTAAAATAAAAAAAAAAACTTTTTTCTTACTTTCAGGTTGCGAATTTTTTATTACATCTTAAAATTTACTTCATCAGCAATTTTATACTCAATTGCCAAAATGGCTGAATCATTAAATTATCAATTTCTTGGTTTTCGTAAATGCTTACCAAGGCGTCGTATACATCTCCCAAATGAAATTTTAAAGGGTTTAATGCCTCTATCCTATTCTCCCATCTAGTGTCACTCCATGTTTTCAGAGTTGAACCCTGAACATGCTTTAAAAGTATTGCCCATCGAAAAGTAAATGCCAAAAAGAATAAATATATTTTTTGGAGCATGTTGAAGAAATTAGCGGCTTCCAAGGATGCTTTTGCTATTAATAACAAGATTGAGAGAATGGCTACTACACGGAACATTGAATGCTCACGAACTGTATTGTTTAATTCTAGATTGCACTCCTGCTTTATTGCCCCTCATATTGGAGCCGTTGTCAGTCCCTGTCCTCTGATATCCTGCAAATTTAAACACAAGTCATTAAGTTCTCCAACTATAATGTCAGACATTTGTTTTCTTGTGGATCTTTCGACTGGTAAGAAACCTTAAAAGCTTTCATTAATTTTAATTTCAACATCAGGATTAAATTTATTGGTTGAAACGTATCTGATTACAAGAGTAATTTGCTGTATCTTACTAAAGTCAGGAATACAGTTTAAAATTATGGAAAATATTTCAAATTTTTTATTTAATTAATAACATGAGACTTTACGCTTTGATGCAGCAGATCTACTATCCCGGTTTGTATATTTTCCCCAAGATATTGAGCTTTAGTCTCTACTTTTTAGAGCACTCAGCGGACGTGCTCTTCCATAATGGGATCGTATTCAGAAAGTAACTCAACTATTTTTAAGAATTTACCGTTATTATGCTCAAACAACTTGTCGCTTGTACCTTGAAAAACCAGTCAACTTTTACCAAGCATTTTGGTAATTGCAACAATTCTTAGAAGCACCTCATTCCAATCATTTATTTCGGCATTAATAACTCTTTGAGTGGCAGCATCTACAGTTTTAAAACAATTTAATCTTTTTTGCCTGAATATGATTTTTCGAAATTTCATGCTCTTTTAAAGTTTCGTCGAGGTGCTTCCAATTTTTAAAACCCTCCTTTGGAGAGAACTAACTAAACAGCCGAAAATTTTGCAACAGAAGCAGTAAACGCAGTTTTGTGAAAGATAGTAGCTAATCTCGCAATATTTTCTCTCCGTTGCTTAAAACTCGTGCATAATATTTTGCGCTAAAATTTCGATCTGTGTCATTGGAAGGAAATTTGTAATTATGCAATAGTTTAGGTGGACCTTGGCTTACTAAAAAGCTTCTTACGGCGTCTCGTAAAATTCTAGGCCACAAAGTTTTAGAACGCCTTCTGTGAGTCTCACGTTGGTGTCAGTTCCAGTTGGTTTAGAAACTTTGTTCATTTGTTTGCTATTATTCTCTGACGATTCTGTACTTCTTTTGTATCCCGACCTGATATTGGATTCTAAGATTTGTTTTGGTAAACCTTGGACACAGCAAATTTTTTTAACGCGCCAGATTAATTCTGCCTTTCCGCTTCCTTTCCCAACCTTCTTTTCTTTTTTTGTACTGGTAACCAGATAGTTTTCTTTGACCGCCAGACATTTTGGAAAAGGCACGCACGTAACTCAAACAATGCACATTATAAAATAATATAAATATTTATCCTTGTTCTAAATAAGCTAAAACCATATCTAAGATAAATTATTCTCAGTCGATATAAAAAAATATTTATGCACAACACAAAATTTCTATACCCTGTGAACATAAAGAATGTCTAGTGTTACTACACAGTCAAAGCGTATTCGCGGAGGATACTATCCGTACATTTACTGCAAATACAGAAACCGTGTATACAGAATGGCAATTTCTATAGGCTTAAACGGAATACGTTCCAAGTTCACAAACAAACAAACAAAATGATGTTGTGGAGTGATTGTCGTGCAATGCACTTATTAAACCAACTGACAAAGTTATTGACATTCACTAAAATAGTTAATGAATTTCTTTTTGTTGAGACGATTTACAAATGCAGCAATTAGAGTATCTGTAAACCGCATTCGTACATATAATAAGCATCATGGGTTATTATATATTAGCAGTTAACATTCTAAATTGAATATACTAATGGTATGTGAAGTAACTAATCGGTAATCAGCAGCTGGTAATATTATTTATTTATTAATTATTGTGAGTACTGTCCCACACCCACTAAACTACAGTATTTCCACGAGCGATCGAAGCTAGCGTATGTAATTTAACCCAACCATAACACTTACAATGCCTGTATCTAATTTGTACAACAAATCGGTGAGGCTCGGATTACGAGAAGAAATTATTATGAAAATTATTCCACTTCGATTTCCAAACACTAAGATCCATATTTATTTGGTTTATCAAGTCAATAAAATAAATACTCAGCATCTCCCGCCAAGCACTATCGATTCCATGTATTAGAGCCTAGTTGCAATTGCGAAAAACACTCCTTTTCACCGGGTCTAGTAACTTGTGGGCAGTATAACGTCGGAATCAAGGCAGGTAGCCGAGGACAGGTGTAACAGCCTCCACCTACCGCTCTTCGCTTTTGTTGTGCGCTTTTGTCGTTGTGCGCTTATGTCGTACTGTATATCCAACTAAATAACAGCTTAATCATAGATGTACTTACCTTTAGAAATAATGAAATCCTGAAGTAAATTTTATGAACTTCCACTTATCACTAATAACGTAATAGTAAGACTAATGCTGTTGTGTAATGTAACCACTTTTATAATTAGTAATAAGAAGCAAGTTGAGACAACAAAAGTCGAAACAGCGTTCTACTCGCGTGCCAATGCCCAATTCACACGGAAGAGACGGGCTGAGACATGGCGCGGACGCGGCGCATTTTGAAGTTGCTCCTGTGGCGGAATTCACACAGAGGCGGCTGGGCAACGGCGCGCCCCTTTGTGGTCCGCGCTCCGTCTCTTCGAAGTCTCTAGGGGCGCACCCAAATAGCTAAGAATTGTAAGTTTTTAACGAACGAAAAATTCGGTATGTGAATTTTTTTTACTAATTGGGTATTTAACACATTAATATTATTAATATTTTTCTCACACTTACAGCCGAAATGGCGCCCCTAAATTTTAGCGCCCCGGGCAAATGCCCGGTTTGCCCCCCCCCCCTAGAGCGGGCCCTGCGCAATACTAACGAGCCAGTATTGCGTTACTGTTTCTTAGGATGACATTGATGTAGGATTGTGCAAGATAAGAGTGATAGAATTTTTCAGCGGCGGCCAAGAATAATGATAAAGTGTGTACATACAACGGATATTAGAATATGTCAATTGTAACAGCTACTAGGAAATGAAGAAGAACGTGATAAACTGAGATGCCTAGAGTACTTCCGAAAACAGTCTATGGATTGAACATCGAAGAAGAAGAGAAATCATTGAAAAGACCACGGTAAATGGTTTGAGTGTCAAGAAAGACACCGAGAAGGCTTTATCTCGTATATTCTAAAAGAGCCAGATGATGAAGAAAGGAAAAATTCGATAGTTGTCTTTCTTCGTTTTTGGTAGGGTTTACGTCGATGTCATTACAGTGTGTAAATCATCAGAGGGCTACCCTGCTAGGATAGTCATCTACTAAAAGCAAAAAAAAAAAAATTGTTTTCACCCGGACAACCAAGATAACGCGATATAATTTACTTGTATTGCCTCTTCATTGAACGTCGTGTACAGCCCTGCTAAGGCAGTCCTCTGATGAATGTCACAGAATAATCGCTGAAACGTCAGATTTAAAAAAATTGACGTCCATTCACCCGGACAACCAAAATAACATTGATAACGACCGCGGAAGTCTACGCAATCAAAATATACCGTGCCCTCATGTATACAGGCAAACTGTAACCGCTGGACAACAATCATACAAGGTGGAAAGCAAATCAGCAGACTGCAAAATAGAAACTGACCAGTCACATTACTCATAGGATGGGCCGTCGGTAACATTACAACTAGTCCCTCGCGACATATTGCCACTACAATGGAGCATATTAAGAATGTATTCACCATTAGCTACCGTAGAGGTTCTGTTAAGCCTTACACTTCAGTTTAACATATAGGACAGTAACTGTGTTGTTAAATATTTCTGAATAAAAATCCGTATTCTAACAACTGTTTTTGTTATAACTTCATCTACCAGACGCGTTTCGCCCTTCTGGAGTGGGGCATCGTCAGCCACCACAATTTTTCCACAGACGATGCCCCACTCCAGAAGGGCGAAACGCGTCTGGTAGATAAAGTTATAACAAAAACAGTTGTTAAAAGACGGATTTTTATTAAAAAATAACATATAGGATGTTACTATAGTTGGAGATGGATAATAAATAAAACAAATAATAATAATAATAAAAATTTAATGATATCCTAAAGCTACCTATATGACCGTTCTATTAGTCTTGGGTATTCAGCCTTGAAACCCTACAGATGTCCGTAGTGTAATGGAGCCAAAGAACTGGTTAGACGATTCTTAGAGAGATCTGACATGACGAGAATTATTAGAATCAAATTTATACATTGACACAGCATTTTTTTTTATTTTTTTTTTTAGTTGCAAGTGATCCATAGAGAAAATTAGACGCAAAACAATCTACTTACGTTGTTGATGCATTATATAATTCATACCAATTAGCAGTAAACTAATGATAAACTAAACGTCTCTGGTTCACGAAAACAAAGTATGTTATTAAACACAATAATAATTTTACATCTTCAACAATTGCAGAAAATAATTTGTGTAAGTAGTTGACAACAGACCACAATGAAAGCGATAGCTTACAGCATCAGTGTAGCTTATGAAGAAACTTTTCACAATCTATTAGGTATTTTTAAAACAACTCTGATTTCTCTTTGCACTGATTACAAGATAACAAGTTATCTTTGAAGCCCGAATAATATATAGTAAAAAGAAAGGATATTTGAATAAAATCCTATCGGGTAATTAGCTGAGTGAGTCAATGGATAAAACACGATGTTTCTGTAGTCGAAAACTCTGTGACTTGACAATGGCGGCAGAGTTTATGACAGCTGAACGTCGTGTTTTATCGATGGACACATTTGCCTAGTAACCCGAGAAGATTTTATTCATATTCAACGGCGAGAAAACGTCCAGTCATACGTAGAAAGGATATTTGTCAGTACTGAAAGAAATCACAAGATTGCAACAAGCTGATTTTTGGACGCTTGTAGGTTTCGTTAGTGTTGCATCAATTTTGTTAACAGGTGTAGTGAAGAACAGTTCTTATTACCGCATGGAACAATGTTTGACTTTATTCAGGTCCAAACCTTTAGAACATCTATACTGATGCAACAAAACTCTAACCAGTGATAACAACTGACAGAGTCTAAAATCGCTGATGAAAATTTTGGAAGAAAGAAAACTTCGTAACTGGCAGCACTTTCGTCTTTTCCTCCTCTATTCCGTTACCATACAAGTGTATGATGACGTATTCATTAGTGTGTCACCTGGCAGCAGTAAATTTTTTTAGAAGATAACATATCCATTTATATTGTTATCAACTCTATGGAGTTGTTCGTTGTGCCTGTATTTGCTTTGAAAATATGTCTTAGGCATGTTATTAACTTCCAGTTGCTTTCCTATGCAGTACGGTAGGCGCTTACGTTTTAGATGCAACGTATCACCGTCAATTCCATAGTTTTCGGTGACTGATTTCGAGTAAATTGGGTGGCCGAGCTCATAAAAACTCTATAATCGGAAATGGCAGCGACAATGCAGCGAGTTGGGAGTCAACTGGCTTCGGATAAAATGTCGTGAAAACCTCGCCGTCCATTCTCGACCTGTCTCTCATCGCCAGAGATTACAGTAAAATGGATTCAAAATTTTATTGTAACCAGAAATTGTAAATTCATTTCTGCTGACCAAGTTAACGTCGCACTACCGCTCAACAAGAGCACGAACCTGGATTGATAACTGACATAGGAGTGTATATAACGTATAGTCAAGTCACCGTTGCCTTGCTTGTTTTTGTTGTTTGTT
>JARYHS010009186.1:142236416-142257217 GCA_031002005.1 Vandiemenella viatica | reverse complement strand
TCCGCACATTATGCTTGTTAACTTTCCCGCACAAGTAAAAGTTTTTACAAAACCCATCTTCTTCCATTTTTTTCTTGCATAATGTTGCAAAATGTGAGACGTTTGCGATGGTCGTCAGGTGTTAAAGCCTGAAGAAGCCCTAGGCGATAGGCTTTCATTTTTAAACGTTTTCGTAGCACGCGCCAAACTGTGGTTTGCGGAATGTTCAGTTCTCTGCTGCCTCTTCTTGTTGATTTCCGCGGGCTACGTTGATAAGCTTCTCTGACGCGGTTCACGTCGACTTCCTACACAGAAGGACGCCCACTGCTTTTCCCTTTGCATAAGCAGCCCTTCTACACGAACTGCGCATACCACCTCCGAATGGAATTGTCTGAAGGAGCATCCTTCATAAATTTTTTTCGAAAGTGCCGTTGGACAACGGTAACTGACTGACACACGTGAAAATCTAGAGTACAAAAATCCTTCTCTATAGCGTTAGCTGCCATATTGCAAAAAATGACATCTGGCGGAAAAAACGTAACTACAAGATTAGCGGCTGCTACAAAACAAAACTTTGAGAGTTCATCCACGTAAAGATAATACTTGTATGTTTAGTACACAGCCGGTAAAAATTTCATGAAACCTCGACAATCATTTTGAATCACCCTGCATGTTGCGTATAAATTATTTATATCTGTTAATAGCCGAAAAATCTGAAAATGTGTCCTATTCTCGAATATTATTCAAGAACATTTTAGTACACTCAAGAACGTCCATTTTAGAAGACTACAAAAACTTTCTAGAATACTGGGGTTGAAGTGCCCATCGTCGACACTTTCAACCACCATATCCCCCACGCCCGCATAGTTACCGACATTCAACCATCATAGTACACGATAAGAGAATCGAGGCTGCTACTTCTCACAAACGCCAATAGTCTGCTCTGAGTAGTTGTGGGTTGTGACTGCGAAGTGAAATATAGGGTCAGACACGTCTTTGGCCGAAATATGAAAATGCCCTAGTTCGACCACTTTCAACCACGATAACTTCCACACCCTCACAGCTACCGACATGGAACTACAATAGTGCACGAGGGGGAGGGGAGAGGTTGTATGCTCTAAGCTAGGTGAAATATGGGGGGACACTACTCTATTTTTATATATTTATATACAGTGTAAGATTACTGGTCTGTCTGATATACCACTGAGAAAATATCACATGATCAATAGTTATGAGCTATTTTACTTGAGTTTTCGAAACGATTTATGGCAAAACAAGATCTTTCTCAACTATAGAATGGAGTGGTATTGGTACTTGTTATCCTTATGGCTATAAGCCTCATCGACGTCGAGGAAGGTCTGGGGACCAGGAACGGGAAGGAATTCGACTATGGCCT
This sequence comes from Vandiemenella viatica, assembly GCA_031002005.1. Taxonomy (NCBI): domain Eukaryota; kingdom Metazoa; phylum Arthropoda; class Insecta; order Orthoptera; family Morabidae; genus Vandiemenella; species Vandiemenella viatica. The sequence continues at coordinate 142,255,842 of JARYHS010009186.1, read as the reverse complement.
TTTGGAGTGATTGGGGAAAACCCAAATCTGGATGGCTACACTCACTCAATCACTGTTGCAATCAATTTCAGTATTATCTTCGGTGTGACAATGATAGTATATGATAGTGTTAATCGAGTAACCGCCAGCATAAAGCATCCCCGAGCGGCCAGCTGGGATACTTGATGCCGGGTCCGCTGATTTGTTTAATTTTACTCGGGGAGTATGGTCCGCGGAGGGGAGGGAGTGAATACAGTGGCAACCGCTAATGCACTAACGTCGTAACTCAGTTTGCAGGTCCAGCTGGCCTGTCCAATCCCAATTTCCGAAACAACTTCCCTAATCTGATCTAGCCGCGCCTCCCGCTGTATGCTGCGCTAAGCCTATTACGGTCCACACACACACATTACGTCTGCAGCGCCGGACGCCGCAATTTCTATTACTCCGCCATCAGCGTCGCTAGGGCGGATCCATTAATTCTCTCCCCGGCTGCACAAGGCCTGCTGCAGCTCACGCTCAACTGGACTTTCATTCGAGTCGGCGGTCGGGCTTTATTTCTGTACTGTGTCTGTCTATTGATCTACAGCCTGCTGTACTGTAAATTGTAAACTGTAAGCATAGTTTCGCTAGAAAGTAGGCTTGGCCTGCCTCCTCGCGGGGACAGGAGACTGTGGAGGCTATCCGGCTATCAACAGAGCTGAGAGGCCAGATAAATTAGCAATGAAACCAGCAACACGGAATGAGAAACGAATAAATGTAACAGGGCCTAGTTTAGTATTTAGATATTAGGCTGCATGGATGTATGATAAATAAAAAAAAATCATTTTGCGTAGTAAGCTGCCAAACAATGTCTATGGAACCAGAGATTATGGTTGTCGCAGTAACAGCTTTCGTGAAGCAGAATCTTTGGATGTGCGACATAGAGGTTACGGACATTGAACTGCAGTCGGATGCAGATAACAAGGAGACTAATGATTTCTTTGATTATGGAGAAAAGATAAAATAGTATTTATTGGTTAATAAGTTAACACAGCCAAAATGTGAATTGTTATGTAGAACAGTGCAGCTAAATAAAAGAAGTTTTTATTAATATTGCAAATTGGATTTTCTTGCATTACTGTAACTAACATAAAGTTACAACGTAAAGTAATACATGCAACGATAATGTGTGCTGTAGTGATGTAAACAATGCTAACAAGAAAAACCGTTGGACTGATAAGATATAAACAAGCTAGTACGTGAGAAAATTCAATCAATTTCACCATTTAATTTTTAAATTCCTTTTAATCCATTCCACTTCTTTTCTTGTATTATTTAAAAAAAAAAAAAGAAATAAACTCTGTCACTAAGACTGGATATTAGTATATTTCTCTGGGTTAATATTAATTCACAAGGAGTAAATGAACATGTGAGGGTCTTTTTGGATAAACATATATTTTTTGAGAAGAATTAGTTTTTTTTTTGTTACGTAATATAATTTGAAAAATGGACTAAAACAAGGAAGTGCACTATCACCCCTGTTATTTATTGTAGCTATGGGTGAAATATTGAAGAAGGTGGTGCAGAGCATTGGGGAAGGAAAAATGAAAGCAATGGCATATGCGGACGAGAGGAGAGGGAGAGGATGAAATAGAGGTGGTGCAGTATCAGCTGGATGTATGGGAGAGAGTAGTGGCAGCTTATGGCATGAAGTTTTCTGCTAGAAAAAGTGAAGTGGTGATAACAACAAGAAAGAAGAACAGGACGAACATAGGCATATCACTTGGAGGGGAGCAACTAAATAGATTGAAGAAAATGGATGAAACAGGATGGAAATAAACGAAAGAGGAAGATGTGCAGATGGATTTTTTTTTAATGTTTTAGAAGTCTGATAAGGGATTAGGGATGTTCCATAAAAGAGTAAAGAGGAAATCTATAAAACATATTTTGTACCAATTTTAACATATGGGGCGGAAACATGGGTGATGAAGGAGAGAGACAAAGGGAGAGTACAATTTGTGTAAATGAAATTTTAAAGAATAGAGTAGGAGTAACATGAAGAGACAGAATAAGGAATGAGAGAATCAGGGACATGATAAAGGAAGAATCGCTACAACAGAGAATTGAAAAATCTAGGCTACAGTGGTACGGGCATGTAAATAGAATGGGAGAGGAGAGGCTACCAAGGAAGATGCTGGTCATGAAGCTGAATGGGAACAGGCATAGAGGAAGACCGAGGGACAGATGGATTAAAGGCATTAAGAAATGTGTGGAGGAAAGAAGAGGAAATAAAGGTGACTGTGGAAGAAGAGAGACAGGAAGCTCTGGAGAGGCTTTTGTTCCCAGCAGACCCAGCCAGTGGCTGGAAGCTGTCCTAGATAATGATGATGAATATTTTATGAAGATAGTTGAGTTACAAGGCAGGCCAGTATTGCAGGCACTGTTTAAGTGTAGAACGCTGAAAGGCTGACGAAGAAATAATCGTACTGATCAATGACGTAAATCCGAGGTGTAATACGAGCAAAGGGGCCCTACTCGTCGACAGATACCAGCCAGTCAATATGGGTTCACTGTTAGCTAAGCCATGTATCGTTACCTTTGTCTTCCATCATGTCAGTTCTACATTCAATGAGAATGTACCAATTTTCAGTTTGAGCAACCTATATGCAGCTAGTCTATCCTTGCAGATAGCGTTCTTAACAGCATTGCTTACAATCATTAGTGATCAATAAATGGGATTATTAAGCCGATAGTAACCTACAATGTTTATTAGATAGATTCTTATTTAGACAATCAAGATGTCCTCGTCCTTTCTTGTCTAACGTTTCCAACGTACCAATGGGGCGGTGTCAATTTACTCCCGATAAATAATATCTTTCTGTTGCCCACTTGATACTGTTTAGATCCGCAGATATTCCAGAAGCTCAAGACGACGGAAGACATTTTGAAGAAAGAAGACAGCGCAAGTGGTTTAGAAGGCTTAGCAAAGGCCCGAAGATTATTCAACTTCCATCCCAAAGTCTGCTTAAGCCTGAAGTCCACAAATTTAATCACTTACCACTCAGGCCACTTGACCATGTACGATTCGGCATAAGGGGTACACTAGGAACCTTTTTTTTAAAAAAAAAAAAAAAAACTGGCGATTACCTTATTAACACCATGCTTTTCTCGAAAAACTTTAATTATAGCACATTGTTTTACCCTAATAACAATAGTTATTACTGAGTGAGGTGGCGTTTTTTTTAATGGCATTCGGCTACTGAGGCCATACAACATGCTCAATGTAATCATAATGACTCATCCAGTGTATCATTTTCTGTAGTGAATTGTTGCTACTAAGTATCGACACCCACAGGACGAGTACGACATTAACACACCCTCACACAAAACACTTAAACACCCATTCCCTTGGCCGGACTCGAACCGGCTACCTTCGGCACGCGGAGCCAGTATTCTAGTTCCTCTACCGAGGCCGGCAAGAGGCGGCATTTCTTGCAGTTGGTGGCTCGAAATACAGTAAACGTGAAACAACGCTAACAGCGGTAGTGTGCTCGAGGACAGGCAGCAGTGTGTTGCAAACCACGGCGAATCGTAATTGCTGGATTGAGGAAACATCTGACGTATACAACCGTAGAAATATACAGGGTGATTCAAAATAACGTGGACAAAATGACATGGTAGATCAGTCATACAATAACAATCAAAAATCACGTAGGAACAGAGGGTCGCAACTGCGATCCGGAGCTGCTACAGTGCGTCTAAAATAATACTGACACAAAGAGAAGAAACAAAACCATTACAGATCATTTTATTGATAATTACTCACTCACATGCGACTAATGCAAGCCAAATGTTGAGCCTACAGCAGATGCTCAAAGTTTTTCCAGATGCATCGAGACTAGCGCGGCATCTCCGTTGCATGGAACGGCGCACCTTCTCAAAGATACCAGGTGTATCTTGAACACATCCGGCTGCCGCAACGATTCTTCCTACACAGTCTTCCGGCGTTTCAACACGTATTTCATACACAAGTCCTTTTAAAAATCCCCACAAGAAAAAATCCAAGGGAGACAGGTCTGGTGATCGTGGTGGCCATGCCTCTCGTGGCTCTAGCGCCCTCTACAGGCGTTTGCGACCCTCTGCTCCTATGCGTTTTTTGATCTTTATTGTATGACAGATCTACCATGGTATCTGTGAGATGTCTGAAGAGCAGCAGTTCGCAGTTGGTGTTGTTCAAATTCCACGCTTGTAGATTAAAAGAACCTACTATAAGCCGGTCAACGATTAACCATTCCAACAGAAATACCAATAGTTATATCCATTCTATCAGAATAACAGGAGCATTATTTCTACACAAGATCTTGCATCAAATTATCCCATAATGTTGCATTAAATCCACTATCAGCAATTCTTCGTCTTATGAATGCCTTACCCTTGATAAAGCGTAGCCGGTTACGACAGGGGATGCTTACCCTTCTATGGAAACGTGTGAGAAGATGAACTGGAGTGGTTCGGAGGCATCCACAAATTACGTGAGGTGTTTTTTCCGGATTTCGGGACCCCCCCCCTCTCTGGTGAGACTTCGTGAGATCTGGTCCAACCCCCCCCCCCCAGTGAGATATGGTCCGTGAGACCCCCTCCCCCTAGAAATCGCCCTCGCAACTTTTTGAAACCTTTCTTTTTGTAGGTCTCACCCACACTTTTTAACGAAATAAAATCGACTTTCGCGTCTTTTGTAGACTAATTATTAAATTTTTTTTTTAGCTCTACAGTCCAACAAAAATTTGAGAAACCTCACCCCCCATTTCACCCCACGTAATTTATGGACGCTCCCTTCCCTGTTGCCTTCCCCATTGTGACTCTATGTGTAAGTGATTTTGTGTGTTTTTAGTGAAATTTGGTGTTTGCGCTGTCACTGAGAGATGAAAGAAGAGCTTAGACCCATTCAGGCCTACTCTTCCGAAAGATAACAAGAGGCAGCCAGGCTTAAATTCCCCATCCGACGGACTAATCACCATCAGCAGTGTCGTAAGCCATCACTCCACATCTGCTGTTTGGTTACTGTGCACCATCACATCTCCTACCCTGCCGGCAAAGTCCTGACGATGTTCTTTCATCACCAGGACTCGAACAAGAACCCAGTGCCAGCGCCGGACACCGTCACGGTGCCGCAGCCAACTGACCGGCTTATCAGCAATTGGTGTCCCAGAACCATCTTTACAACTTTAACATTGAATAAATTATGTTTGGAACGAGATATCACAATGCAGTTTTTTGCATGTTACAGAATATCTCTCAAAGTTTTTTCTGTTTCATTTCAGGTGCGGTTTGGTGACAAGTAGGTAGTTACATCACATTTATTGAAAATGTACACGCCACGGGAAAAGCTCAGTGTGTTTTCTGGTTTATAGAGACACGATCTGATACACAAGTGCAACCCAATTTTCGGACAACATACAGGAAAGAACCACAAACAAGACCAACAATTCGTCAGTGGCATCGACAGTACCCTCCATCAGAAAGGCGCTGGTAGACCATGCATATGTGACGAGAATGTTGAACGGGTTCGTGAGGCATTCACTCGTAGTCCCAAAAAATCTCTCCGCACCGCCGCCAGAGAGTTGCAGTTACCACGCTCAACTATACACAGAGTGTTACACAGACGGTTGGACCTGTATGCAAACAAAATGCAGCTGTTACAAGCCACCAAGCCAGAAGATAAACAGAGACGTGCTGCGTTTGCTGCAAACATGTTGGAGAGAATGGACACTGAGGATGGTTTCCTTAGTCGGGATGTCTTCTCAGATGAGGCCACCTTTCACGTGTCTTGGTTACTTAACAGGCACAACGTTCGAATTTGGGGTTCTGAACCTCCACATGCATTTAGAGATATAGAGCGCGACAGCCCAAAGGTTAATGTGTGGTACGGTGTTATGCACAACCAAATCATTGACCCCTTCTTCTTTGCTAAGAAGACAATCACAGGCCCAGTTTACTTGGATATGCTAATAGAATTTGTTGTTCCCCAACTGGAAGTCCTTGAACCGACAGTCATCTTCCAGCAGGATGGTGCACCTCCGCATTGGGCTCATGATGTCCGTGATTTTCTAGATAAACAATTTCCTGGTCGGTGGATAGGAAGAGGGGATCCAATTGACTGGCCTCCTCGTTCACCTGACATAACCCCCCTGGATTTCTTTCTTTGGGGATATGTAAAAGACATCGTGTATCAAACCCCGTTTAAAAATTTGGCAGATTCAGGCAGAGGATTTCTGCAGCAATTACGACAATTGATCAAGGGATGCTCCAAAGAACTTGGCAGGAAATTGAATATCGCTTTGATATTGTACGTGCAACTAATGGTGCACACGTTGAAGTTTTCTGGATACAGAAACAAACCTTGAGAGATAATCCTCAAAATTCAAAAAACTGCATTGTTATATCTCGTTCCAAACATAACTTAATCAATGTCAAAGTTGTAAAGATAATTCTGGGACACCCTGCATATAATTTTTCGACAAAATATGTGTTTTACTTCCGTTTAAATCAATATATTAATCACTTTTGATAGAACTCAGAGGTGTTAACGTACTCCTAGATCAGCGCTTAGAAACAATATAAAATGAAAATATCTAAGGAAATGACAGAAATAATTGGCTAACGCATATACGCAGTAAACCATAATTTTAGTGCTCTGAAATTACTCTTCTCTCTCTCTTATTTTTTTTTTTTTAACATGTTTTTCTTGAAAATCTATTACAAAAAATTCTTCTGTCATCGTAATTTGCAGCATTCATATTACTACCACGGAAAAATACGCAAGTAGTTTACTTCTGAGCAAAGGAAAAAGGTTGCTTTAAACGTGTAGAATGTATATTGACTTCAGTGGTGACAGAGCGAAATTGAGCCACCTTCAGAGAAGTAATTCTGGAGACAGTGATGGACGCTGTTTCAGCGAAAAGCCCGAGTTCGGGGAAGAGGCCGTGCCCCGGGGATTACGAGCAGCACTCCGAAAACTCATTTCGATATTTCGATGGCGGCGAATCTGGCCATTCCGCCGAGATGAGAAATTTATTTCTTGTGTTGTCCAAAAAAAGAATATTAATAGCTGCGGTCTCCACTCGGACTGGGTTTTAATTAAAACATTCAGAGGAAGAATTCTCCTCTCATAATAATTGGTCGTTATTACTTTTAAGATTGATTATTATATTCTTTTGAATCTAATCAGTAGGTTGCTCGCATACTGAAATGTCTGCATGGATATAAACGTTAAAGGATGAGGAAAAAAATTTAAAATACTTTTTACGTTGATTCTTAAACTGCTTTGAATGCTTTAATTTACGGCCTATATTAGTAATTACGAAAGAATGGGCAATAGTCTCTCAGATTTAGTTTATTAATGTAGAGATTGTTACCTTTCGACACTGAAATGAAAAACGTATGACAATAACAGGTAGCTATCCCAACAGCTACACACACACACACACACTTTTCCCCGGGACCTCACAACATCTAGTGCTGAAATGGATGTCCATTGAAACCACTTCACTGCATCTACAGGGTGTCCAGAAAAGGACTCCCTGATTTCAAAATTAAATATCTCGAAAACAAAGATCGATAGAGGAATGCAGTAAACGGTATGTTTATTGTGACAGCTGTAAGAAGTGTATTACAGCGGTGTGAAATAATAGTTACAAAAGCTGCTAACAGATGGCGCTGTAATCGCCATACGTAATGCCTAAATAGTGATCTGAAGCTCAGGGCGATCAGTTCCACCATTGAAACGTGCCAATGGTGAACATTTTGAAAACATTGTGATGTGATTGTTTGCAAAGATTGTTTTCATACGATTATTTCACTTATGTATGCTGATATGAGCGTACAGCGCCATCTGTTAGCAGCTTTTGTAACTATTATTTCACACTGCTGTATACACTTCTTACAGCTGTCACAATAAACATACCGTTTACTGCATTCCTCTATCGATCTTTGTTTTCGAGATATTTAATTTTGAAATCAGGGAGTCCTTTTCTGGACACCCTGTATGAATGACATTGGTTTCACTCCCTTCCCTAGTGACAATTATTGGTGCTGTTCATTTTCCAATCATCGTCCATTAACTCACACTGGCTCAAATGTGAGAAGGCAGAACTTTGCTTCGGCACAAGTGTTGTACTATTACCGGATTCCCTAGAAGCAAATTTTATGTTCTAGCGTATCGTTTTCAATGAGCCGTTATCATAACTAAATTCCTGCTGTGAGGCGCAGAGACATAATCACTTGATTTTCGACGACCATACTAAACAAGAGCACGCCGAGACATGTTGTTATATCTGGGGCTGATTTACGGACGTAACAAGTCTGTTCTAGGCCATCAATATCCAGAAGCCAACAAAGCAACCTAAACTGCTACGAAACCGTTTACGGATAATTCTGTGCTAATGCTTCATACGTGTCAGTACCGCAGACAATGTGTTGTTCACAAACTGTAACCCAGTATTAATGCCTATAGGGATATTTCTTCAATGCTCAACCGATGTAATTACTGTTTCAAGATGTCCTTTGTGCACCTTGTTCGGTATACTTGTAAAATAAATAAAATTTAGACTGTCTCCAGTGAGATAATGTTTCGTTGATTTACTAAATGGCATCTGCTGTGAACGATAGCTTTGAGATTCAATATCCAAATAATCTTCCTTCCGGGTATAATTTTCTTCCGATGTTTTAATGTTTTTAGTCATGCTGGCTATTCTACCGAGCAACACTAAAGTCTACAAGGAAATTGACTACATAATTTCCTAGACTCAGGTTTGTCCATTCGCCTTTTGATAATTAATCACTTAATCAACTCACTGAATGACATTCAAATAGCTAGGCAGTTCGAATAATTTTAAATGGAGTGGTTTAATGTTCCATTTCCCAGTAATAATACTATTAATAACCGTTATCCTGTGTGAACGTAAGTGTGACGTGTTTGAGGGTAATGTACTGTTGGTGTTAGGCTTGATAATAAAAGAAGGAAGAGGATAAACCAAGACGTCTGATCATTAATGCCTACTCATTCCGAAGACACTCGATGAAACGTTCTCATCTGATGTACGAATGATCATACAACAGCGTCCCATACCCTCACATCATTCGCTTTGCGGATCAGTTTTAGATTTAATACTAGCCTTAAAAAGCGTGGCCCTCAACCCATGGTTGATTAGACCCTCCCGAAGGTGGCGTATAAAGGTTCGTATCAGAAGTAGGCCGGCCAATTCCTTTCCTCCTTGCCTTCTCTGGTAATCCTACCGGGCAAACGGACGTACAGTTTTACGTGGTATCACAACCATGGACATTTTCTGGTTTACTTCATGCTATACAGCAAGCTGTGGCAGAGGTAAAGGACGGGCTAAGGGCCCTTGAAAATTCCCGCCGAGACAGGTATTCTAACCGGGTACCTATCGATCTCTGCTCAGTCACCTTAACCACTAAGCCATCAGACATCTCCATTAACGTAATCCACAATCAGAAGTTTGGTTGGATCCTCCCGAAGGAGACGTACTAAGCCATTGTGTCAGAGGTAGGACGGGCAGTTCCTTTCCCCCGGGACCTACTGCTTAACGTGGAATCAGAACCACGGAGTGACCTTGCCTACATGACACAAACAAAGCACAGCGCTTAAAAAATCCCTGCCAATAGCGGTATTCGAACCCGGGACCTTGAAATTGTAAGAGAGCGTCTTATCCTCTGAGGTACCACACCGCACAAATATGAGACTACGGCACACAACATGGTAATCATCACCCCACTCCACTAGCCAAATACGTAATTGTACCTCAGCGACCTTGATGACCAGGCGAACTGTATTCGACTATTACTGTGCAATAAACGGTTCAGAAATATCCAATCTATATTATAATTTAATGATCGCTTTGACAAGTAAATGTCATTTTCATTTCATTTTCATAGTATGAACTAAAATTGTATACATACACACACTGTCTGAAATGTTATTTCCCATCTACTCTCTCGAGAACATTTCTCGTGCTGGAGTTGTGTAGTAGTGAACATAAGCATCAAAACCGCAGATTCTTTTTGTGCTTACAGCTGCGCCTTTATCATACAACCCGCATCGCACACAATGGAACTGCCACACATAAAAACTCACCCCCGCCCAAGCCCTGCCGAGAGCCGATTGGCTCCTGGAGACAGCGGAGACAATGGAGCATCCCGCGTCAGCCTCTCATAAGAATTGCAAGCATCAACATTCTGACTCTCCCGAAGCGCGTTCACGCGAATCGTAAATAAGGCATTCGCGGCCACCTTCTCTCCTTGGTGGAAACCAATAACCGCGGCGGCAGCTGCTGATGTAGGTGACAAAGGCGGCCGAATATTGCCGGCAGAGGGGCGCTATCTTATGGGACAGGTGCCTAGTGCCAGATGCGAGTCTCTTTCCTCCCCGCTCAGGAGTGGTTTATCGCGGTTTCCTCCCTCAGAACAGCTTTGGCAGCGCAGCTGGTCGTAACCGGCTCCTTAAATCTTACCGCATGCACAACTGCAGAGTGAGCCGAGGATTTACTGTTATAGCACACCGGAGACGTACTCCCGGATCTGTGACAGCAAAAATACTAAATCCTTATCATTTATTTTAATCAACTGTGCCGTTCAGCTTAACTAACTGGCCGATTTGTTAACTCTTCTTGACTCCTAAGAAGCATAGAACCACGGAAATCAATATAATTTATTTATTTCTGTGGCAAAGTTATTCATCTCTTAGTTTACGGCTTCGTCTTTGGCTATTAGCCTTACAGTCAGATATTCGAATTAGCATTCTATCAGCAAGTGTATTTCTCGTGTCCTCGCATATGTTTATGGATGGTACAGAACGAACGCAGCACTTAATCAAAACCACACATGCCTCTGGCCGGTCCTGAAGCGGCTACCCTCGGCATATGTTTCCATGGCGTTGGCAACAGTCGGCAGGCTAAGCTTCCTTAGGACGACAGCTGCTTTAGATGTACCGCCGAAAGTTGCCCGGCTCAATCTGTGGCGAGCCAGAATGACTTGTGTGAATCAGTGGATACCTACTGCAGAGAGACTACCACCAGGTGGCAACCTCAACTGGAAGACCTGGAGAGCGCTAAATCGGCTGAGAAGTGGAGTGGGCAGGACCAAAGATAACCTGGCAAGATGGCATTATCTTGAAGATCCTAATACTGCTTACGAGTGTGCGGCAGAACAGACAATTCAGCATTTATACAACTGCCCGCAGTGCTCATCAACCTGCACTCTGCAAGACCTCCTTCACACCAGTGACAATGCCGTACAAGTTGCTGACTTTTGGCATCTATCATACGAACTCTTTGTTGTTGATTGATATTATTTTATTTAAGTTATTGTTATCACTGTTTCTAACAATGAAAAGTGAGTCTCCAAGTATTTCTTATGTATTCTAAAACAGGTTCTAAAGCAGGTAAATATTGTCGGTAAGAGATAGGGCAAACAAATGATTAACGCCCGGGGCCTTGCATTCGGGAACCCGTACGGCCATCCTGATGAAGGTTCAGTTGACCTGAGCTTTTATGTTTATGGCTTTACGCGCCGACGTTGTGTCATCAGAGGCGGGAAAAGACAAGGGATGGAAAGGAATTCGGTCATGGCCTCTATGAAGGAAGCATTCGCGTGGTGTGGTTTAAGGAAACCATTGAAAATCCAAACCTGGATGCCTGGACGGTGATTTGAACCCACGTCCTCTCGAATGTGAGGCCAGAGCTTTACCACTCACTCACCACGCTCGGTTTGTCCTTAGGGAATGGGTGTTGAATTTCTGAGCTTTACATGGAAGCTGACTAGGGTGGAGGGGGGGCAGTTTGACTGACCTTCGGGCACCTTCTAATCCTGTTACGATATCTTCTTTCTTGAACTTGTCTTCTGTCCTCCGCGTTGTTGATCTTGCATATCTAAACAATATCTTGTGGGCTGTAGATAGATGTTATTTGTTAGGAGTAATATGACACCGCCCCATTGGTACGTTGGGAAACGTTAGGCAGGAAAAGACCAGAGTTTTATCGATCGCCTTGCTGAGAATCTAACTAATAAATGACGCAAAGCGTCTAACTAAAAAACCACTCTGCTTTAAGACCACTCGGAAGGCGAATGTTGGCTTAATAATCCCAATGAGAACTGTATACTACACAGTTGAGTGCGCGATCTGTAAGGAGAACCCCAACAGCCTTTACAAATAATGATAATTACTGAAATGGGTGCACGTATGTTGAGTTAACTGAACATTAGTTCATGCTAATCTACTAACTGGTGAACTGATGTGATGGAAGCATGGTGGTGGCAGAGCTGACGACACACGGTTCATCTAATAATTATCCCATCTTGAGTGGCTGGTATCGATAGACGAAATAAGGACGAATATTGTCCGCTGTGCCCGAACAACTCCTCAGATTTACTCCATTGATTCGCTGTAAGTCTCAGCCTGTACGCATTCCATCAGTAAACAACTATCGCTGCGGTTTTCGCCTGCAGAACTGGTCCGATTTGAAGCTTAACTAAGTTCACAAAATATTGTATCTAATTAAAAACCCTAATACCTTCCCAATAAATATAGATGCAAAACCACCTTCACACTGATTCCTGTTTTCAATTTTTTCCCAAAACTGATACAAGACAATACCAGGATGGTTCCTTTCAATTGCTCTACAACAGTGTTTTTCAACCTTTTTGAATACGCCATCCCTTTATAAGTAAAAAAAAATTAAAATTGGAAATCCCCCCATGTCTGTTAAAAGCTTTGGCCACGTCCAGGTCTATAATAAAATTCAGTAATTTCAAAAGCAACTTGTTTATTTTCTTTCTACTGATCGAGAAATCAAATGCTATGCAAGGTAGTGGGACAGTGATATATTCTTTGGCGCGGTGGCGGCACTGAAGGCGAGAGGTTGTGGCCAGCGGCCACATAGGAACAGTATGATTTCGTTCACTGCAATCAGTTATGCGAGTATGGACTACCTTCGCTGTCAGAGAGAATAAAATGGAGTTCGCAAAAGATACACGGAGTCCTCCACGTCTGTTACATATGGCAATGGCGAAAACAAATAAAAACCGGAAAAAATTATACTTTATGACGTCAGTTACCTGAAATATGGTAGAAATAAGAGAAATAGGCACCAATTAGAAAATGATTTCGTTGTTTGCGTCTTAAAACCATGATTAGACTGATTTTTAAGATTTACCTGGCTTTCTACCACGTTCCCCCGATCAAGATTTGGCGACCCACCTGAGGGTCACGACCCACAGGTTGAAAAACACTGACCTACAAAAAAAGAACGAATGCGGTGTCGATTCTAGCTTGTCTCAGTAGGAGTGAAATTAGTGTTACCATATATCTATGGAATTCGGAAGCTTTGTACTAAATTTCTGACAAGGAAACTACACATTTATCTCGCGTTCACCTAGACTTGACCCAAGGTTTTGTGTCCCAATTCCTTCACTTTCCTTTGACATCCCCGCATCATCCACCCTAGAAGAGGCAGGATTTGGGAACCTCTCTCTACCACCAGCCGAATCTGCCTTGCCAGTTTATTATTTAATGTTATACCGGGGTATTATCAGAGGCGATCTATTTTAACAGACGGAAAAGCTATGAATTGCATTAGCTCTGTACTGATCAAGTATGTTGTTAGTTCAGGATAGGTATATTTTCGGTATGAATATTGGGCACCATCTCACTAATGGCCCAGATGGTTAGCAGAACCGCATAAGAACTGTATGCGGCCTCTCTTCCTCATATATCTGGCGTCTAACGACGCTGTCTTAACAGTCAGGTGTAGATACCAGAGCAGTTTGGGATAAACGTCGAAAGCTTCTTCGTTCAACTTCAGACAGTTTAGGAATTTTCACAGGCCTCTTATCTAAGATTTGTATCTGAAAAAAAAAACAAACCTACTTTTTGTTGTTGAATACCAGTAGAAATTCTCCGTAGTCAAAATTCCGAGTTATAGTCTGAGATTGTTAAGACCAGAAGGAAGCTATGTTAGCATTATTCGTGTCACAGGTTTATCAGAGGCAAGATTTTAAGGATAGAGGTAGACCAATTTTGCATTTCGGAACAACTTTTTAACTAGTACACCACGATACAAAGAGAGTTTACCTACTTGCTCCACTTTTGTCAGACACGTTAAGTGGTAGGTCACTACATCGTCTATGTCTGTTGAGTGCCTGCCTCGCAATATAGTTTGAATACAAGTTGACACTATGTTGTATGTAAAATCTCTCACGAAATCATGTATTTACAACAACTGTCTTTTCTGAAAAACCATTTTTCTCCCTGCATACTTAACCAAAATCGATAAATGAGGTATCATTTTAAAGGTTAAGTTCTCCCCTTTGGTAACATCACTAATTAAGCAAGAAACTTTTCCAAATTCATCCCGTAAATGGGAAAATTATGAACAATCAAGGTCACGCTTATGCAATAGTTCAGAGTCAATCTACTAGGGCTTCACTGGCATCGGTAAAGAATGATCCCATACCGCTAGATAGCAACCCCAGCTATCGCAGAGATATTAATAAGCTGTATGTGTTTGCAAGAGTAAGAAGCATTTAGAATATTTTTTGTTTCTATTGGGGAAACATTTAATCATTTTTAATTGTTTCGTAAAACGTTGTAAATGTGTTGCTAAGAACATGTTTCAGCTGAAAAAAAAAAAAAATTACAAATGAGGCGGTCCTTCCTTCATCCTCCTAATAAACACTAACCTCGCTATTCGTTGTATATTATTCGCGAAATTTTCGCACTGGGCAGTTATTCTTTCACCAACGCAAGACATACCAACACCAGAACCTCCCTCACCGATTTGTCGGATCCACAAATTCTTTGCGACACCCTTACATCAAGTTGCTACCCAAACTGCTTTGGACGAGAAAAGTGTCTCGCACGGGCATCCGCCATCACTCGTCGCATCTGACATACGTAAATAATCTCCCCCGCCGGCGGCTTCATTTCCCTTGGCGGTGCCGGCGGATATTGAAGGAAGGAGGGCTGTGGCTATCTGAGGCCCGCTATCTGGATACAGGCCGGAAGGCGACCCGCTGTTTACGGCCGGTGGCACCGCAGTCTGGAGGGGCACCCAGAAATAAACACTGTTCAGGCAAACACCACTCTGCGAGTGAGGCCTCCAGAAAACGTTAACGGAGCAAATCTGGGGGAGAGGAAGGAAGGAAAAACTAAACAAAACGACTTGGCGAAATGGATCCTGGGTGGTGAGTCTGGCCTTGTGCGAGAATGATTTCAATTCTATCGTGCCTTCTAGAAAAAATTCCTTTAGAATAAATGCAATGTTGTTGTAGATCACTTTTCCACAGTTGCTCAGCAAATTAAATGATAAAAGTGATTCTAATGCAACTTTTTTTGTATGCATTAATGCCGGGCTTAGAAGGTTTATTAATGTACAGCATTAAGATATTTTCAACAATGAGGCTCATTGTTTATCCACAAGTCGACAGTAGTTAAAATGGACTGAGAGAATTAGTTTTTTCTCTTACTTGCATCCCACCGGTCGTTATAAGATGCGTAAGATAGGATTCCAGTAAAAGGTTATATTTAATGGCCTTATGCCTCGTCGACGTTCATTACTGTATTTTTGAAGGAATCATTTCGGCTAACGATTCACAAACCAAATCAGGATGGCCGACGGGGATTTGAATCAAAATCCTCCCGAATGCGAGACCTTAGCGTTACCACTTAGGGGGCATCCATAAATTACGTGAGGTGAAATAGAGTGGGGGGGGGGGTCGAACGAAATCTCACCACAACTCACCGAGGGGGAGCGGGGGGGGGTCAATCTCAAGTGAGATTTTTTAAAATTGGGCCGGACTGTAGAGATAAAAAAAAAACAAATGACGAGAAAGTTGATTTTAGGAAGGTATTTCGCCGAAAAGTGAGGGTGAGACCTAAAAAAAAAGTTCTCAAAATGTTACGATGATGGCATGTAAGGGGGGGGGGTATGACGGGACCAGATCTCACCAGAGGGGGGGGGGGAGATCCTGCCAGATCTCACCAAAATCTCACCAGAAAGGGGGGGGGGGTCCGAAATCCGGAAAAACACCTCACGTAATTTATGGATGTCCCCTTACACATCGCGCTAGATGTGAAAATTATTAATGCTTTGTTGCATACTTCCTGTTCTGTTCTAAAGAGGTTGCTGATAAGGAGTGGATGGATCACTTACCGCTCGTTAGTGACAAGTCTTAAGTGACGGATGGGGATTGTGGACAAGGAACAGGGAGGATATTGGTACCACTATTTTGAGGAAAGGGTAAAATAAATTATCCGAGCATTCAGCTGGAGTGTTTTCATAAACTTACAGAAAACTGAAGTCTGGATGATAGGGTATCGAGGGGTTTGATTCTTTACAATATTATTACTATCCCAGCCCATTTCTTCAATTTATAGTAGTATTGATGCATATTTTTTGTAAATGATTATTATTTACCTTGTTAGCTTTAGTAAAAACTCCCGTAGCACCAGATTCCTTTAGAGTATTTAATAAACGTCTCAGCAGCCTGGAACGTTTATATAAGGAGATATTTCTCAATTTTGCCTTCCTATAAATTCTTTTACGTTGCAGATTGAGACAATGACACTTACTAATATCAGTTTAGAAGTTTATAGACTCCGCCAGAGGCGTATGGAAACCTGAAGTTCGTGGGGTCATAACTTCTTTTTTTTTCCACAATGGCCTTTTTTGATGGAAGCATTCCTACATTCGCCTGGAGTGATTTGGGGAAACCATGGAAAACCCAAATCTGTATGTCCGGACGGATATTCGATCCCGCGTCCTCCCGAATGCGAGGCCAGAACGTTAACCGTTCACCCACCACGCTCGGTTCGTCGTAACTACCTCGTGACAGAATTTTTGCTGGCCGCGCATTTCGCCCCATCGTAGCCGCCTTATCCTAACCAGATAGTACTATCGGTTAAAGAAGACCTATAGTTTAACGCGGAATCCGAATCACGGTAGTGTTCAGGTATTACACTGTGCTAGAGGTGAAGGTCAGGTCCCCAGCCGAGATGGGGATTCGAACCGAGGACCTTTCGATATCCAGTCAGACGCCTTAACCCCTGAGCCACCAGACCGCTTCGTCTGGGATCCTGTGAAGGGCGTAATGAATGGCTCGTGTTCTCCGCTCTTTTGCAGCTGTGTGTGAGGTTCCACTTGAAGCCCCACGCGGCTGAAGACGTCTGAATCCAGAGCAGAAGCACAAAGGGCGCGGTGTGGCCGCCCGCATGTTCTCGGCAGCACAAAGGGCGCGCGTCGAGTCGGCCGTCTCCAGGGACCCGCGCGCAGGGCCTTTGTGTTGAAACAAGCGGCCGCCGACTCCGCCGCCGCCGCTGCCGCTCCGCCGCGGACAGATTTATTTAGGGCCCGATGGACCGATAACCCCAGGTCGGCGGCCGCGGTCGGCTGCCGTTACAGCTGAATAAATTTGCACCGCCATCTATCGACCAGTTATACCTGGAGGTCCGACCTGCGTATGCAAACAGTCACAATAACCACCTTCCAAGCAGAAGGAAAAAAGTGGTAATTTGTTCCTAACAATACTCAACCTTTTATTATGTTCTACAGCTTCGAATATACGTAAGCCGTACCCAGCCGCCAAAAACTAGAAGACACGCAATGAGCGTGCTGTTAACTACGAAATGTTGCGAAAATACTTACATTATTATTTTCTTCGAGAAACACAGTAAACGAGTTTTATCTAAGCACCGAGCGTGGTGGGTAACGTTCTGGCATAGCATTTGGGAGGACGCGGGTTCGAATCCCTTTCCGGCCACCCAGATTTGGGTTTTCCATGGTTTCCCCAAATCACTCCAGGCGAATGCCGGGATCGTTACTTCAAAATGCCATGTTCAAATTTCTTCCCGTTCCTTGCCTCCAGGTTTTTCCAGCCTCTAATGACCTCGACTTCGACGAGGGGTAAAGCCATAAGCAAAATAATAGTAACCCTGTATAATCTGTAGAACAAAACAGAAAAACTCAAAACAATTGAAAGACGAGAAAATAAGATTTAAACTAAAAATGGACAAAATGACACACAGTGAAGAGTGTATTTACAGGTTAGGAAAGAAAAACAAGATCACCTCTAATGAAAAGATACTGGGCAATTCGGAAACAACGGAGCATGCACATGCCTAAGCAATGACTAGAAAATGATTGACTGAAGTGGTGCTATGAGGCCGTAAAGCCTAATAATAATAATAATCATTTATGTAAGCAGATGTAGAACAGTTGAAAATGGAATCCGGAACTCGTACATCCTGAAGGGTTTCAAATAGTTTTTGTTTTGATAGGTTTTATGTTTTTGTTTATGTGTATTTAATTTTTTTGTCTTTTTAGTGTTTTTCTGTTTGTTTTGTTTTCTCTTTTAACATTCTGGACTTACGGCTCGTCGACGACAATGTCATTATAGCAAGAACAGCATTGTTTTCAAGGAACAAAAAAGAAATTACCAATGGTTTGTATGAAAAGACCATGCCAGCATTCGCTTGGAGTATTTTCGGAAAAGTATGGAAAACCGAAATCTGGAAGGTTAGAAAGTGGATCCTCCCGAATGCCAGGTTCGAACAATATCATACACTCATCAGTCTCGGTTTACATGATGAATACAACACTGAGAGGAGAGAAAATTTACATGAAGAACAACAGAGCTTTCGATTTCTTCTAAAGAAGCTTCTCACTACATAGAAAACTAGCCAAACAAGTTTATACTTCCACATAATTATATCCTAGTAAAAAAAAACATGTGGAATTGCAGAGTAATATTTGGAAATAATTGGCAGATTGTGAGTTGTAATTTTGTTCTAGAGAAATTGCAAAGGATTTGAGGAATCTGCAAAATTAGTAAAACAATAAATTTGTCAATAATCTCTATATCAGAGACGAGCTGTAATTTTCTATTTACTAAGAAATTTTTTCATACCGTAGACTGAGTGATCATCCTGTAAATTGTTTTTAAGAGCTTCAACGAGACTGTGGAAAACCACATTGTGCGACTTTTACAGCCATTCCTCTCTGTTGAGAATGGTTCACCATCTAAATAATATGTCATTCTTCTGTTTTATGGTTATAATGATGCTGTATTTATATATAAAAAAGTTCTACCATCAGTAGTGGTAATGGAAATACGACGTAGCCAATATGAGTAGATTCCATGCTATTCAGGTAACGTCCGTTCTCCATTTTGTAGCTATTGCTATTAGAATTGAATACGTCGGTTGTTCCATTTGCTTGTCTTTTGCTCTAATGTATAACATTACAATAAATGAGTTGGATAAAGACAAGTCTTTCACCATCAAATGTTGATCTAAGGCTCAGAAAAAAGTTTTTAAAGCTGTGTTTATAGAATTTTATAATGGTTAAGGAATATCCGAAAAAAGGAAAATCGAACCATATGAAATGTGTTATTATAG
>JARYHS010009186.1:141973707-142235416 GCA_031002005.1 Vandiemenella viatica | reverse complement strand
ATTTTTGCAATGATACAAAATAGGCTAACAATTTCGCAACAGTTAATTTAAATTCAAATTTAAGATTTAAACAAATTTTATTCACCATGTTGCTAAGTAAACAATTTACAGTTTATACACATTTAATTGACACGAAATTAAATTGATTATCAATCAAGAACTAGCAGATTATTGCAAAAAATAAATAAATGGCTTTAGCTCAGTGATACAATAAGCAGCTGGGGAACGGAACCAGGCGCCTCGCAGAAGACATGACGATGATGATTATGATGCACCTCTGCCTGAGAACCTTCCTTACTGACGTCAAAATCTTCAAGACGACGACATTTATATGCCAGAATTTTACTTTAACGAAAAGGAAACATACGCCATGTGATCATGGTCGTTCAGAAAGTGCATTGAATGTTCTGTTATTTTAGATTCAATCATCACTTCTTGAGTAGTAATAGCGAAGCTGAATAACTTTTTTTTGTTACTTCAGTTTTAGTTCTATACATTGCTGCCAGTAAAAAACACTCTATTGGCTGCCCCTGCCGCTTCGTTTATATAAGTAAATGCTCGAGTGATAGTAATGATCTGATGAGAGGGTTTCAACTGGCTGCACAATCCGACCCTATCGTAGCCGCCTTAACCAGGTATAGGGGACCTGTAGTTTAACGTGAAATCCGAACCGCGGAAGCGTTCTATCATTACTGCACATTCCACAACAAGCTGGTCCAATGTGAAGGTTGCTTTAAGAGCTTTTGAAAATCTCCGTCTAGACGGAGATTTGAACCGGGGACCTTTAAGTTTGCAGTCAGATGCCTTAGCCTCTGAGTCATTATATAAGTGTTTCATTTCGTATTGCTAAAGGACTTTACAGCCAACTGTGTTAGTGCAGTTCAACTGTTGGCCTCTAACGATAGAGTCGTCGGCGACGGGACATGCTCACGTAAGCAGCGAGTCCCGTGCGCTTTGCATATTGCAGTCTGCCTGCCGTCGGGACAGCGCCGGCTACTCCGCTAGCGGACGCGAGGCGCGGCAGCGTTGCCGGTTGTTGGGCTGCAAGAAGCAATTACGTACTTGTCGGGTGCCCTGCGGACTCCCCCACCGCAGCCCGCAGACACGCCCACCATCACGTCCCACTCCAATTTGTCAGCGGCGGCAATCTTTCATTGCTATTCGCACTCCTGTCAGTGTCTCCGGAGGCAATCTTTCAAGGCAGGACCGGGGGTGACAGATGAGAAACGTGCTCTGCTTATTAAATTAAACAATTCCCTATGCTCCGTGATAAACATCTACGTATTTTCCCCGCTATCTTAACTATTCCCTCAATTGTTTGACGTTTAGAACTGACCACTTGCAAAGGTAGAAAGCACCGACCATGTTGCCTACCTGGGAGTGTGGAACAATGCCGTCTTCACACTAGAGAACTCAATGTATGTATGTATATATACATGTATGTATGCATGATCTTGTGGGAGCGTGCATAAACCACGTAGCTCCGTTTTGGCTTCCTGTGACCCCCCTTTTCCCCCACCTAGCCCTACGTGACTTTTGCCTCATCGCCCCCCCCCCCCCCCCACCCACGTAGCACGTAGCTTTTTTCATTTTGATTCCAGAATACATTTTGTGCTGTTTTCTCTTGTCAGACGATTGTAAATTACATAAGGAGATAATTAACTGATGGAAATAAATATTCACATGCTGTTGTGTGTTCTGTTCCCCATTATAACTGTGAAAAATATTATGAAAGGACAGCTACGTGGCCTGGCTCGGGACCCCCCCCCCCCTCTCCCCACGTAGCCCAGCGTAGCCTTCCAGTCAACCCCTCCCTCTACTGGGCCGAGCCACGTAGTTTGTGCACGGTCCCTTTTGGCTAACTGGCACCACGTTAAGCCTTCGTTTGACTTGAAATTGCTTTTGGATCATAATTCTAACGGCTTTAAGGGACCTACAGTTTAATGTGGAATCCGAAACACTGACGAGGACTCAATACTAATGAAAGTAATTGAGCTGATCGGTTCGCGTATTGGAACTTTTTCGAAGACAATCTCGTAAATTACTTATTAGTACAAAAATTGGCAATGACCAATAGCTGCATACTGCAGAATTGTTTTTTAAATACATAAACACCAAATTAAATTTAAGAGACACTATATTTACTGTTATGTAAGCAATAAAATTAACTTCTTCAAACAAGTTAATCTTAGGGTTAAATTTATTTCAAAGCAATTGCTTCGCTTTGTGATAAACATTTTAAGTCTTTTCGGAAAATGTCATCTTATTGTATGACTTCTCGCTGTTATGAACAATGTCAGTTAAAAGGCTATAACGTTTCCAGCAATCAACGTCCATTTTTATTTGATGGAACTGTTACAAAAGACGACCGTGTTGTATATGAGGCAGTAAATTATAGATTTGTTTTTACAATTGAAAGTCACCAAGTAAATATTTAATTCGCATGTTGCGATATGCTTTGTTTTTTCGTTGATCTTTGAGGATTGTCGACAGCGGGAGTGTTTGAGTCGAAACCCGAGCACCTGGCAACAAAGGGAAAGAAAAGCGGTCGGATGTATTCGCGTCCACTTGATTTCGACGAAACATGGGAAACTGAAACCAGAATGGCCTGCTCGGATTCAAACCCAGGTCTTGTGGAATACGCTGTTAGGAATTTACTATTCCTTCACCACGATTGGTCATTAAAAGTAATTTTTCTTTGTAACGTTCAATTGCTGAATCGATTTTTACACATCTAATAACACAATTTTTGTTTAGTATTTCTGATGATTGTGGAGCTAATATCCTCCTTATGACCTTGGGGAGCACGTAGACTTGGGTCATTAAATCAAATTTCATTGGTCAAGATTCACTACTTTCTCGATTTAAATAGCTTTCCACTTGTTGCCTAGACACCTGTTCCGATTATTCCCACACGGTACAATCTGGCCAGTGTTTCAGCCACATAAAAATCTCCCCAGTGCCACATATATACTGGCGGAGATAATTCTGAACTCATGGAAATGACATGGAAATTTTCTCTGCTGCCCAACGATTGGTGAAGCACTAAGATCTCTACCGTTTATTCGCCCCATTGGCCGAAGCAGAAGGAAGCCACAGTAGATCACTTTAGTGATTTGCAATTACTTTGTCCAGCCCGTTGATTGATGTTGATGCTTCTCCATGCCCTACATAGAATTAGCAGTTTTGATGTTGAATGAAATTTTTACCATTCGAACTTGTCCTGCAGGGTAGGAGAAGTGATGACGAACGATTCATAATCATCAGATTGCCCACTACACTCGTTGGGTTAAATATACCAAACCTCTCCGCCATTGATTCGTCCGTCGGATGTGTTCGCAAAGCTTGGTTGTCCAGTTGGAAACCTTTGGAAGAGTATATCTGAATGGGCTGGCACTAGGTTTAAGCTTATCATTTCTTTCATCCCGTTCCCGCAACCTTCTCTACCAAACACACACAAACATCAGTCATACATACATTCAGTAACATAAACACTTCCTCACTAAAGGTCCGTTCCTACGGCGCCTTTCATCTTCTACCGCCTGTCGGTGGGTCGAGACGCGCCGTACCTGCTAGCTTAGCGGATAAGATGAGAGGCGTCTCCTGACAGGCGCTTAGGGACGTGCCGTGGGAACACAGCTTGAGAAAGGCAATGAGAAACCTTTCCATCTAAGGAAGTTGCTATCAAGGAACTGCAGTCCCTCTCCTTGTCCCACCTGCAATATCCGTAAACAGAGTAGAAACGTTAACAAAACATTTTAGGTCATCCAAGAAAACTCGCACTTACGGATCATTTCTAATTTCATCCATACAGATCCTACAGGCTGAAAAGTGTGATAAAAAGGCAGTTATTATACGGCTTCTGACAATACTTTTGTAGATTGTGTAAGCTACCAATTATCCTCGGAAACGGTTAGCCAAGTGTTAGCTAGCCACTTCATTAGTGGTTAACGGCGTGTTATTTATACTAGAACGGCCCAATTCTCATCTTTCAACACATGCAAGCAGTTATCTCAGATAAAAAAAAATTGAGAGGTATTTTTGCATTGCCTGGAAATTAAACACTCAACGTTATAGTCGAAATGCTAACACAACTTTTATAACATTTATGTTACACTGAAAGAAGTTTTAGATATATTTCACAAGCTACTTTAACTTCTGTACAGAGAGCCTGTGCTCGCGGCATACAACCTTCTCCTAGCGGCGCGACACAAACACACACACACACACACACACACACACTGCCCCGCGCCCTGCCATGCTACAATGCAGGTGCCCAATCAGCAATCGCACCGAGCGTGGTGGTGTAAGGGATAGCGTTCTGGCCTCGCATTCGGGAGGACGGCGGTTCGAATCCCCGTCCGGGCATCCAGATTTGGGTTTTCCATGGTTTCCCCAAATCACTCCAGGCGAATGCCGGGATGCTTCCTTCAAAAGGCCATGGCCGAATTCCTTCCCATTCCTTGCCCTAATCCTTTCCCGTCTCTAAAGACCACGTTGTTAAAAAGGGACGTTAAACTGTTAAAAAAAAAAAAAAAAAAAAAAAAGCAATCGCTTCCTGCACAGCTGTGCTGGCCAGTGTCAAAGATTCTTACTTAAATATAGCAACACCATGCTACCCCGTTTATTGAAAAAAATCTACAGTCTGTGGAAACCAAACAACATTACAAATCAAATTAAAAATATTAATACAATTATTCAGGATACTCATTATTAATACATCCAACATAATTCAATAGTGATAATAAGAATCGCAAATTAATAAAAATTTGATTAGAGTTTAGTGATAATGTTATAATTGTAGTGCTTAGGGATTATTTCTGTATTTAGTTTCCATGCTCACTTTCGACGTTATCTCTTCTTACCTGAAATCTTCTTTCTTGATCAATATCTGTCATTTATATGCTGTGGGCTGTGTGGATTCTTTATTTAGGAGCAGGATCCACAGTTATTGCTTGCTTCTTGAACGAATAGACTTCTTACACTGAAACCTCGATTTATTCTTTAATTGGCATGAAATCTGTAGTACAGGCTTTACAGATAGTAAAATGCGTAAACTAAGAAGGATTTCCGCAAACCGCTAGGCTGCCTAAGTCGGAGTATTATCAGGTACTAACTTCTCGCCAAGAAATTAACTAACAGAACAGAATAAAGTTCGGCGTGACATCAGTCGGGTGAACTCCCGAGGCTTAAGAGAATAAGCCCTTCCATAGAATGCAGTGACAAGTTAGAGTGATGTGATTCTAACTAAGTTAGGTACCAGCAAGACATTGCTTTCACGCCTCATCAGCGCTTCTGAATCTGAACGGGGATACAAGTCAAGGCTTGCATCTACTATAATTGTCGATTTCGATCATGCGAGTGTGGGCTGAGAGTCACACGGCCTCACTAATCGCGAAATTTATTATCATAAGCATATTTTGTTATTAAATCATTATGATTATATAGAGTAACATTGGTATTTAAGTTTTCAAGTTCAGAGAACGTCAAGTCAGAGGGAAGGAAGATCTCTGGTTGGTAATTGGTTGTTAAAAAAAAGTTGGCTTGAGAGGCAGAAATTTGGAGTCGTGCAAAATGCTGGCGGTATGAATGCAAAGTTGTAATTTGGTATTTGAGAAAATAAGCCCGAGGGCCGAGAAGAAGTATAATAGTGCGAATACATTGTAACCATTGTGTTCAAATCGAGTAAGGTGTTTAAACGGATTCCAAAAGATAAGTAAACGATAATTATTACTGTGAAAGTTTAACAAACCATTTGAGTTAGTCTTTGAAAAGTTATTGCATTTCATTTTAAAGATACTTATTTTCAGCTGTGGTAATAAACCCAGTGTTGGATATTGAAGATAAACTTAAGTTCTATAGTACTGATGTGATGTTGTAAATTGGAAAATAAATGTAATTTTTTATAATGTTTAATTGTAAGGGTGAAAGTCAATTACGGATAAGTATATACTGGTAACGAGATACGATTAACCAGTTACAGGGCATGATCGGCTGGTGTCACGCACATGGTTCCAACAGACTTAACGAAATCCATGGCGAAGATTGTAATAAATCTGATATTTCAAAGCTGCCCGTTACAAAAGGATATTCCAAAATATCTTTCTTTCGTTGACTGTGTTAAAAAGTCGTACGGGACAAATTTTTTATAATCTAGAAACTCCATTAAAAAAAAAACAAGTTTGGTGTACAAGGCCATAATTACCACGATAATATCAGAAATGTAATATAACCGCATTATACCTAACACAAGTAATATATTCATTTGAAATACTATTATTTACTTTTTAATCCGTGCAGCTATGAATTGTTATTTCAAAAGCACGCTCCAAACGACCGCCTCAGAATTGCCAGGAGCAATGTTGCGTTGTATTTTTCAGAAAGATAAATTAAAATATCTACAGTACGAAAAAATAAGTTTCCTGGCAAAAGAAACGATCTTTTTACCTCACGTGCAGTGCTTTGTTGCTTCCCAGATAAATCTGTTGATCGTGGATTCGTTTAAACATTCCATGCTCTCCTTTCGTACTAGGTGGTACAAAATAGTAGGTAAGAACGAACAAACCAGACACTCTTCGCACTTTAGAATACATGATTTCTTTCATGAATCAATTTTAAACAGTAAAGTAAAGCAGTTGATCGAAATTAACTTCTTAGGTAATTATTCAACGAAAGCCAACAGATGTAGAGGATCAGTGGAATGAAGGATGTAAATGGAGACGGTAGAAATCTCGTATATGAACGACATCGTGTGTTAAGCTATAATGAATCATGCATACGTTAGATGTATCGAAGCAAAAATTAGAAACTACTTGTTTTACAAGATATAACGTACTTTAGTGTAACTATTGTAATGCAGGACTGTGACCAGCTAGAGGGGAACCAGAACTGGAGACCTACCTGGATAAGCCAGCATGGAGTTTTCATAAGAACATAAACGGTCTAAAGTTAACGAGAGAGAGATGAAATAAATGATTTTGCAAGATTTCACAGTGGAGGACAAGGTGAATGTGGAAGGTGTTAAATATCTCGTCATATCTTTCCATTATGATAAACTCGGCTTTGCAGAGCGTAATGCAAAGAGTCTGCGTCTGTTAGCAAGGGTAATAAGGGAATATATCATGAAAATAAGGGCATTGGGATACAAAACATTGCTTAGTGATTCATTTCAGACCGTTCAGATAGTATGCGGCCCTCACTATCGGTACATAAAACATGAGATGGAGACTGAGGACAATATTTCTGATTAAATTACCGTAGAAATTTTTTAGTTTATTTGATGAAGAGGCGTAGCTGGTAGGCTTCGGTACTCAGAAGCTGGATGAAGGGAAAAGTCAGTATAAATAAAGAAGATATCCGTGTTAAACCTGGTTAAATATTAGAGAACCGTGGCCATAAAATTCTCTTGCTGTCAGGCAAAAATAAATTAGAGATTTGACAGTCAAGGATCGAAGAAGAAAATATAAACTTTCAAACTGTGAAATAATTAACAGTTAAAAAAAAAAAAGGAAAGAAGTAAAATTTTAGTGGAACTTATTAAGCCTATGCGGGGGAAATTGCCACCAAAGAAATAGTAGTTCCATTGAAATTATTATTTCATTTAATTGGTGGATGGTAAACTTCAGCTAGAGGATTTAGGAATAGGTTTTGAGCCTAATTATGAGTAGCTCAAGATAGTGAAATCTCATTTACTTAATAGCTTATTATCAGATATTAAAAGCTCGCGAATATCATTCATAGTTTGTTGGTGCATGCTTTCTTTCTAATGATAGTTCTGGGTAACAAAAAGTAGTATGTGCTTTTAATATAGTCATATGATATACCATTCAAATTAGAGTTTGTTGTTATAATATGTTTCATTAAAATCCCAAATTATGGGTTAGGTTCAGTTGTAAAAACACGATCCTGGATATACAGACAAGCCATTATTATATAATTTCCTTGCAATTACCTCGTCAAGAAACGCTACATATTACAGAAACCTAGTTCATACCAAAGGAAATCCGAATTAAGTTATAAAGACGTATTTGGTATAACAGATTATTGGAGTCTCATCTCCTTCTGCTGCTTTTGTCCATTATCTCTGAATGTACCTCTGTTTCTTCCCTGACTTTCTGCCTGTAAAGAGACATTGATGTTAAGCAATCTGCTTCATGCAAGTTACTAGATCAAAAAATTCCAAAGAATGACAAATAATTTTTGTCTGACTATTCTCCGAATCCAATTTAACCCAGCTGGCAGTTTAGAAGTACCTGGAACGTATAAATAGGTTCGTGATCAAAGGATTTACGTTTGAAGGCACTGTGTTGGGCATAGCTTGTTACTTCCAGATAGCAGAAAGGGTCGTCGTGGCACAGCAGGTATTTTTTAACTCATCAGCTATTCCTGTGAGTGCTCCGTTTTCGCGGAATCCTTCTCAGAGGACGAGTTCTGCGGAGGAGCGAGCCGTAACAATGGCTGTTTGATTGCGGTCGCTTATAATTGCCAAGCATCACCTCGGCAATGCACAGCCTCCACGCTCCCTTACGACAACTAAAAAAACTTGCAGCTACCAAATACCATTTTTAATAAAAATTGGGGCTTTGTTTATTTTTAAATTATATTTTATTATTTTCCTGCCATCAGTGTGTCTATTGGTTGATGCAATCCTCCCTCCAACTTTTCCTAACCTCTTTCTTAATTTACCCCTTACAATCTACTTTTTCAATCATCTGATACATGCAATGACGTCTTCATTGCAATTTTTCGCCGGGAAAGTCTCCGTTCTTACATCCGATACATATTTCATAATCTTTATCTTCCTATATTTTTTTTCCTGCCTCTGTTCCCTCCATTAACAAATTAACCAATTCCGCATGTCTTAAAATTTGGCTCACTGTAACGTTCCCAGTCATTCTAATTAATTTCCGGCTACTTTATTAATGATTTATTATCGGACCTCTTTGTCGAAGATTGACTTGCATTCTTCTCATCATTATCACCTGATGGCAAGGTCGGGGGGAGGCAATCACAAAGAAATAGGGTATGTGGATAATTATGAATCACACAAAATTAAAATTGTATTCTGATCATTCACATTCATACACAGGTCTATAATTGAAACCGGAACACGATTAGGCAAGACCGTACATTTCTCCTGTCAGTGAACACATGGAAAACATACACTTTCCCTTAAATGTTCTATGTTTCTTACACCATAACTTGTAGCGAGAGTGAGCCTTCAGTAGAGAGAGAGACAAAATTGGTCTTACATCATATTGGCAGGCCGGCGGCGCAGACAGTCATCACTTCGATCACATCGCAAACTGAGCTCAGACTGAACAACACATCGAGCAGAACTGACCAAGACTGAGGGCCTCTGATCCCATTGTGAGGCCCAACATTGGATTCTTACTTCCCCGTTGGCGGGAGGACCATCTCTGCCAAATGGGAGGGAACACAGAGTTCCACCGATACTACCCCACCCGAGAGGTAACTTTTGTGTTTGTGGGGTGGCTACTGTACCATCCTTATCCCCGCCAAACTCTGGGCAGGAGCAGAGTGCCCGAACTTCTTCAGCATGACTTAACCGCCATGACAGTAGTCTGTAGCCACTTGAAAATCTTCAAAATAAAATCTCTCCGCCTCACTCTCGCTACCTAATTGGAATTACTTAATCCTATGCTTATTGTAATTAAATACTACTTCCTAAAGTTCCTAATTACGGCTTCAAATGTCTTGTGACATCACACCACCATGCTGTCTATTCCTGCTGTGACACACTTCCACAAACTTCGTTTCGCAGCTATCATTTCCAAAATACGTTCATTTCGTACTTTTCCCGTCCACTTAATTTTCAACATCCTTCTATAATAACACATTTCATATGCTTCGATTTTCCTTTTTTCGGATATTCCTTAACCATTATAAAATTCTATAAACACAGCTTTAAAAACTTTTTTCTGAGCCTTAGATCAACATTTGATGGTGAAAGACTTGTCTTTATCCAACTCATTTATTGTAATGTTATACATTAGAGCAAAAGTCAAGCAAATGGAACAACGGACTTGTTCAATTCTAATAACAATAGCTACAAAATGGAGAACGGACGTTATCTGGATAGCGTGTAATCTACTCATATTGCCTACGTCGTATTTACATCTACCACTACTGATGGTAGAACTTTTTTATATATAAATACAGCAGCATTATAACCATAAAGCAGATGAATGAAATATTATTTAGATAGTAAACGATTCTCAGCTGAGAGGAATGGTTGTAAAAGTTGCACCATGTGGTTTTCCACAGTCTCGTTGAAGCTCTTAAAAACAATTTACAGGATGATCACTCAGTCTACGGTATGAGCAATTTTCTTGGTAAATAGAAACTTACAGCTCGTCTCCGATATAGTGATTATTAACAAATTTATTGTTTTACTAATTTTACAGTTTCCTCAAATCCTTTGCAATTTCCCTAGGAAAACAAACGATAATCCAGAACAAAATTACAACTCGGTGATAAATTTTCACAGCCTGCCAATTATTTCCAAATATTACTCTGCAATTCCAAATGATTTTTTTTTGTTTACTATGATATTATTACCTGGAAGTATAAACTTGTTTGGCTAGTTTTCTATGTAGTGAGAAGCTTCTTTAGAGGAACTCGAAAGCTCTGTTGTTCTTCATGTAAATTTTCTCTCCTCTCAGTGTTGCAATCACTATGTAAACCGAGGCCGATTAGTGAATGATGATATGGTTCGAACCTGACATTCTGCAGGTTCTGCGTTCAATGGATCCTCTTTCTAACCTTCCAGATTTCGGTTTTCCATACTTTTTCAGAATTACTCCAATCGAATGCTGGGATGGTCTTTTCATACAGACCATTGGTAATTTCTTTTTTATTCCTTGACAACAATGCTGTTCTTGCTATTATGACACTGTCGTAGACGCGCCGTAAGTATAAAATGTTAAAAGAGAAAACGAAACAAACAGAAAAACACTAAAAAGACAAAAAAAAATTAAAAACAAAAAATTCTCAAAACAAAAACTATGTGAAACCCTTCAGGACGTACGAGTTTCGGATTCCATTTTCAACTGTTCTATATCTGCTTACATAAATTATTGTTATTATTAGGCTTTATGGCCTCTTTGGACCACTTCAGTCAATCATTTTCTGGTCATTTCTTAGGCATGTGTAATTGTGCATGCTCCGTTGTTTCTGAATTGCCCAGTATCTTTTCATTAGTTGTCTTTCCTCATCTTTCTTCACTGTGTGTCATTTGTCTATTTTTGATTTAAATCTTATTTTCTCGTCTTTCAACTTTTTTGAGTTTTTCTGTTTTGTTCTGCAGATCATCCAGGGTTAGTATTATTTTGCTTATGGCTTTATCCCTCGTCGACGTCGAGATCTTTAGAGGCTGGAAAAAACTTGGGGCAAGGAACAACGGGAAGAAATTTTGCCATGGCATTTTGAAGGAACGATCCCGTCATTCGCTGGAGTGATTTGGGGAAACCATGGAAAACCCAAATCTGGGTGGCCGGACGGGGATTCGAACCCGCGTCCTCCCGAATGTGAAGCCAGAATGTTACCCACCCCTCTCGATGCTTAGATAAAACTCGTTTATTGTGTTTCTCGGAGAAAATAATTATGTAAGCATTTTCGTAACATTTTCTAGTTAACAGCACAATAGTGTGCAAGTCGATCATTGCGTGTCTTCTAGTTTTTTGGCAGCAGGGTGCGGCATACGTATATGCGAAGCTGTAGAATATAATAAAAGGTTGCGTATTGTTAGGGACAAATTAACACTTTTTCCTTCTGCTTGGAAGGTGGTTATTGTGACTATTTGCATACGCAGGTCGGACGTCCAGATATAACTGGTCGATAGATGGCGCTGCAAATTTATTCAGCTGTAACGGCAGCCGGCCGCGGCCGCCGACCTGGGGTTATCGGTCCATCGGGCCCTAAATAAATCTGTCCGCGGCGGAGCGGCAGCGGCGGCGGCGGAGTCGGCGGCCGCTTGTTTCAACACAAAGGCCCTGCGCGCGGGTCCCTGGAGACGGCCGACTCGACGCGCGCCCTTTGTGCTGCCGAGAACATGCGGGCGGCCACACCGCGCCCTTTGTGCTTCTGCTCTGGATTCAGACGTCTTCAGCCGCGCGGGGCTTCAAGTGGAACCTCACACACAGCTGCAAAAGAGCGGAGAACACGAGCCATTCATTACGCCCTTCACAGGATCCCAGACGAAGCGGTCTGATGGCTCAGGGGTTAAGGCGTCTGACTGGATATCGAAAGGTCCTCGGTTCGAATCTCCATCTCGGCGGGGACCTGACCTTCACCTCTAGCACAGTGTAATACTTGAACACTACCGTGATTCGGATTCCGCGTTAAACTATAGGTCTTCTTTAACCGATAGTACTATCTGGTTAGGATAAGGCGGCTACGATGGGGCGAAATGCGCGGCCAGCAAAAATTCTGTCACGAGGTAGTTACGACCAACCGAGCGTGGTGGGTGAACGGTTAACGTTCTGGCCTCGCATTCGGGAGGACGCGGGATCGAATATCCGTCCGGACATACAGATTTGGGTTTTCCATGGTTTCCCCAAATCACTCCAGGCGAATGTAGGGATGCTTCCATCAAAAAAGGCCATTGTGGAAAAAAAAAAAGAAGTTATGACCCCACGAACTTCAGGTTTCCATACGCCTCTGGCGGAGTCTATAAACTTCTAAACTGATATTAGTAAGTGTCATTGTCTCAATCTGCAACGTAAAAGAATTTATAGGAAGGCAAAATTGAGAAATATCTCCTTATATAAACGTTCCAGGCTGCTGAGACGTTTATTAAATACTCTAAAGGAATCTGGTGCTACGGGAGTTTTTACTAAAGCTAACAAGGTAAATAATAATCATTTACAAAAAATATGCATCAATACTACTATAAATTGAAGGAATGGGCTGGGATAGTAAAGAATCAAACCCCTCGATACCCTATCATCCAGACTTAGGTTTTTGTAAGTTTCTGAAACACTCCAGCTGAATGCTCGGATAATTTAATTTCCCCTTTCCTCAAAATAGTGGTACAAATATCCTCCCTGTTCCTTGTCCACAATCCTCCCCATCCGTCACTTAAGACTTGTCACTAACAAGTAAGTGGTCCTCCCCCCCCCCCCCTTATCTGCAACCTCTTTGGGACAGAACAGAAAGTATGCAACAACGCATTAATAATTTTCGCATCTAGCGCGGTGAGTAAATGATAACGCTAAGGTCTCGTTTTCGTGAGGATTTGGATTCAAATCCCCGTCGGCCATCCTGATTTGGGTTGAGCATCGTTTCCCGAAATCGTTCCTTCAAAATGTCATAATTGACGTCAACGAGGCATTAGGCCATAAAAAAAAAGAACCTTATTACTCGAATCCTATCTTACGCATCTCGTAACGATCGGTGGGATGCAAGTAAGAGAAAAACTAATTCCCTCAGTCCGTTTTAACTACTGTCGACATGTGGATAAACAACTAGCTTAATTGTTGAAAACACTTTAATGCTGTACATTAATAAACCTTCTAAGCCAGGCTTCAAAGCATACAAGAATTTGCTGAGCAACTGGAAAAATGGCCTACAACAACATTGCATTTATTCTAAAGGAATTGTTTCTAGATGGCACGATAGAATTTAAATCATTCTCGCACAAGGCCAGACTCGAACCATGGACTCACCACCCAGGATCCATTTCGCCAAGTTGTTTTGTTTAGTGTTTCCTTCCTTCCTGTCCGCCAGATTTGCTCCGTTAACATTTTCTGGAGGCCTCACTCGCTGAGTGGTGTTTGCCTGAACAGTGTTTATTTCTGGGTGCCCCTCCAGACTGCGGTGCCACCGGTCGTAAACAGCGGGTCGCCTTCCGGCCTGTATCCAGATAGTGGGCCTCAGATAGCCACAGCCCTCCTTCCTTCAATATCCGCCGGCACCGCCAAGGGAAATGAAGCCGCCGGCGGGGGAGATTATTTACGTATGTCAGATGCGACGAGTGATGGCAGATGCCCGTGCGAGACACTTTTCTCGTCCAAAGCAGTTTGGGTAGCAACTTGATGTAGGGGTGTCGCAAAGAATTTGTGGATCCGACAAATCGGTGAGGGAGGTTCTGGTGGTGGCTGGTATGTCTTGCGTTGGTGAAAGAATAACTGACCCGTGCAAAAATTTCGCGAATAATATACAACGAATAGCGAGGTTAGTGGTTATTAGTAGGATGAAGGAAGAACCGCCTCATTTGTAACGATTTTTTTTCAGCTGAAACATGTTCTTAGCAAAACATTTACAACGTTTTACGAAACAATTAAAAATGATGAAATGTTTCCCCAACAGAAACAAAAAATATTCTAAATGCTTCTTACTCTTGCAAACACAAACAGCTTATCAATATCTCTGCGATAGCTGAGGCTGCTATCTAGTGGTATGCTATCATTCCTTATCGACGGCAGCGAAGTCTAGTAGACTGACTCTGAACTATCGCATACGCGCGACCTTGATTGTTCATAATTTTCCCATTTACGGGATGAATTTCGAAAAGTTCCTTACTTAATTTATGATGTTACCAAAGCGGAGAACTTAACCTTTAAAGTGATACCTCATTTATCGATTTTGGTTAAGTATGCAGCGAGAAAAGACAGCTGTTGAAAATACATGATTTCGTGAGAGGTTTTACATACAACATAGTGTCAACTTGTATGCAAACTATATTGCGAGGCAGGCACTCAACAGACATGACGAGGTAGTGAACTAACTCTTAACGTGTCTGACAAAAGTGGAGCAAGTAGGTAAACTCTCTTTGTATCGTGATGTACTAGTTAAAAAGTTGTTTCGATATGCAAAATTGGTCTACCTCTATCCTTAAAATCTTGCCTCTGATAAACCTGTGACACGAATAATGCTAACATAGCTTCCTTCTGGTCTTAATAATCTCAGACTATAACTCGGAATTTTGACTACGGAGCATTTCTACTGATATTCAGCAACAAAAAGTATGTTTTTTCAGATACAAATCTTAGATAAGAGGGCTGTGAAAATTCCTAAACTGTCTGAAGTTGAACGAAGAAACTTTCGACGTTTATCCCAAACTGCTCTGGTATCTATACCTGACTGTTTGGACAGCGTCTTTGAAACTACTAAGATGTCAATTATATGAGGAAGTGAGGTCGCATACAGTTCTTACGCGGTTCTGCTAACCATATAGGCGATTAGTGGGATAGTGCCCAATATTCATACCGAAAATATACCTCTCCTGAACTAACAACATACTTGATCAGTACAGAGCTAATGCAATTCACAGCTTTTCCGTCTGTTAAAATAGATTGCCTTTGATAATATCCTGGTATAACATTAAATAATAAACTGGCAAGGCAGATTCGGCTGGTGGGAGAGAGAGGTTTCCAAATCGTGCCTCTTCTAGAGTGGGCGATGTAAAAGGAATGTGAATGAATTGGGACACAATACCTTGGGTCAAGTCTAGGTGAACGCGAGATAAATCTGTAGTTTCCTTGTCAGAAATTTAGTACAAAGCTTGCGAATTCCATAGATAAATAGTAACACTTATTTCACTCCTACTGACAGAACACAGAATCGACTTCGCTTTCGTTCTTTTTTTGTAGGCCAGTGATTTTCAACCTGTGGGTCGCCAATCTTACTCGGGAAAACGCGGTAGAAAGCCAGGTAAATGAAAAAAAACAGGTTTTTAGCGTCATTTATTAGGTAGATTTTCAGTTAGGCAATCAATAAACACTGGTCTTTTCCGGCCTAACGTTTCCGAACGTACCAATAGGGTGTTGTCATATTACTCCTGACAAATAACATCTATCTACAGCCCACAAGATATTGTTTAGGTATGCAAGATCAACAACGCGGAGGACAGAAGATAAGTTCAAGAAAGAAGATATCGCAACAGGATTAGACGGGTCCCGAAGGTCAGTCAAACTCTCCCCCCCCCCCAGTCTGCTTCCATCTAAAGCTGAGAAAATCAACACCCATCCGCTCAGGACAAACCGAGCGTGGTGAGTGAGTGGTAAAGCTCCGGCCTCACATTCGAGAGGACGCGGGTTCAAATCACTTTCCAGGCATTTAGGTTTGGATTTTCCATGGTTTCCTGAAATCACACCACGCGAATGCCAAGATGCTTCCTTCAAAGAGGCCATGGACGGATTCCTTTCCGTCCCTTGTCCCTAGTTTTTTCCCGCCCCTAATGACATCAACGTCGGCGCGTAAAACCATGAACATAAAAGCTCAGATCAACTGAACCTTCATCAGGATGGCCGTACGGTTTCCCGAATGCAAGGCCCCGGGCGTTAATCATTTGTTTGCTCTATCTCTTACCAACAATATTTACCTGTTTTAGAATCCATAAGGAATACTTGGACACTCACTTTTCAAGATTTTTATTTTGTGTCAAAAACGCTGCTTACAAATTGTTAGAAACAGTAATAACAATAACATAAATAAAATAAATATTTTTGAATAAAAATCCGTCTTCTAACAACTGTTTTTTATTGACTTTTATCTACCAGACGCATTTCGCCCTTCTGGAGTGGGGCATCGTCAGTGGCTATAAATAACATAATATTATCATCATATTTGTGTATGTGAATTATCTACATTAATTATATACATATGTTCATGCTTTAAAATTTTAACGTCTGTATGTTCAATCTGCTATAATTATTCTATATATTGTTTCTATATATAGAATAATTATAGCAGATTGAACATACAGACGTTAAAAATTTTAAAGCATGAACATATGTATATAATTAATGTAGATAATTCACATACACAAATATGATGATAATATTATGTTATTTATAGCCACTGACGATGCCCCACTCCAGAAGGGCGAAACGCGTCTGGTAGATAAAAGTCAATAAAAAACAGTTGTTAGAAGACGGATTTTTATTCAAAAATATTTATGCAACAACTGCGGAACATGGCCTACAACAAGATTAAATAAAATAATATCAATCAACAACAAAGAGTTCGTATAATGGATGACCAAAAGTCAGCAACTTGTATGGCATTGTCACTGGCGCGAAGGAGGTCTTGCGGAGTGAAAGTTGATGGGGACTGCGAGCAGTTGTATAAATGCTGAATTGTCTGTTCTGCCGCACAATCGTAAGCAGTATTAGGATCTTCAAGATAAGGCCATTTTGCCAAGTTATCCTTGGTCCTGCCCACTCTACTTCTCAGCCGATTTAGCGCTCTCCAGGTCTTCCAGTTGAGGTTGCCACCTGGTGGTAGTGTCTCTGCAGTAGGTATCCATTGATTCGCACAAGTCATTCTGGCTCGCCACAGATTGAGCCGGGCAACTTTCGGCGGTACATCTAAAGCAGCTGTCGTCCTAAGGAAGCTTAGCCTGCCGACTGTTGCCAACGCCGTGGAAACATATGCCGAGGGTATCCGCTTCAGGACCGGCCAGAGGCATGTGCGGTTTTGATTAAGTGCTGTGTTCGTTCTGTACCGTCCACAAACATATGCGAGGACACGAGAAATACACTTGCTGATAGAATACTAATTCGAATGTCTGACTGTAAGGCTAATAGCCAAAGACGAAGCCGTAAACTAAGAGGTGAATAACAGAAATAAATAAATGATATTGATTTTTCGTGGTTCTATGCTTCTTAGGAGTCAAGAAGAGCTAACAAATCGGCCAGTTAGTTAAGCTGAACGGCACAGTTGATTAAAATAAATGATAAGGCTTTAGTATTTTTGCTGTCACAGATCCGGAAGAACGTCTCCGGTGTGCTATAACAGTAAATCCTGAGCTCACTCTGCAGTTGTGCATGCGGTAAGATTTAAGGAGCCGGTTACGAGCAGCTGCGCTGCCAAAGAGATTCTGAGGGAGGAAACCGCGATAAACCACTCCGGAGCGGGGAGGAAGAGACTCGCATCTGGCACTAGGCACCTGTCCCATAAGATAGCGCCCCTCTGCCGGCAATATTCGGCCGCCTTTGTCACCTACATCAGCAGCTGCCGCCGCGGTTATTGGTTTCCACCCAGGAGAGAAGGTGGCCGCGAATGCCTTATTTACGATTCGCGTGAACGCGCTTCGGGAGAGTCAGAATGTTGATGCTTGCAATTCTTATGAGAGGCTGACGCGGGATGCTCCATTGTCTCCGTTGTCTCCAGGAGCCAATCGGCTCTCGGCAGGGCTTGGGCGGGGCTGAGTTTTTATGTGTGGCAGTTCCATTGTGTGCGATGCGGGTTGTATGATACAGGCGCAGCTGTGAGCACAAAAAGAATCTGCGGTTTTGATGCTTATGTTCACTACTACACAACTCCAGCACGAGAAATGTTCTCGAGAGAGTAGATGGGAAATAACATTTCAGGCAGTGTGTGTGTATACAATTTTAGTTCATACTATGAAAATGAAATGAAAATGACATTTAGTTGTCAAAGCGATCATTAAATTATAACGTAGATTGGATATTTCTGAACCGTTTATTGCACGGTAATAGTCGAATACAGTTCGCCTGGTCATCAAGGTCGCTGAGGTACAATTACGTATTTGGCTAGTGGAATGGGGTGAGAGATGGTGATGCAGAATTTCTGATTACCATGTTGTGTGCCGTAGACTCATATTTGTGCGGTGTGGTACCTCAGAGGATAAGACGCTCTCTTACAATTTCAAGGTCCCGGGTTCGAATATCGCTATTGGCAGGAATTTTTTAAGCGCTGTGATTTGTTTATGTCATGTAGGCAAGGCCGCTCCGTGGTTCTGATTCCACGTTAAGCAGTAGGTCCCGGGGAAAAGGAACTGGCTGTACTACCCTGACACAATGGCTTAGTACGCCTCCTTCGGGAGGATTCAACCAAACTTCTGATTGTGGATTACGTTAATGGAGATGTCTGATGGCTCAGTGGTTAAGGTGACTGAGCAGAGATCGATAGGTACCCGGTTCGAATACCTGTCTCGGCGGGAATTTTCAAGGGCCCTTAGCCCGTCCTTTACCTCTGCCACAGCTTGCTGTATAGCATGAAGTAAACCAGAAAATATACATGGTGGTGATTCTATGTAAAACTGTACGTCCGTTTACCCGGTAGGATTACCAGAGTAGGCAAGGAGGAAAGGAATTGGCCGTCCTACTTCTGATACGAACCTATATACGCCACCTTCGGGAGGGTCTAATCAACCATGGGTTGAGGGCCACCCTTTTTAAGGCTAGTATTAAATCTAAAACTGATCCGCAAAGCGAATGATGTGAGGGTATAGGAAGCTGTTGTATGATCATTCGTACATCAGATGAGAACGTTTCATCGAGTCTCTTCGGAATGAGTAGGCATTAATGGTCAGACGTCTTGGTTTATCCTCTTCCTTCTTTTATTATCAAGCTTAACACCAACAGTACATTACCCTCAAACACGTCACACTTACGTACACACAGGATAACGGTTATTAATAGTATTATTACTGGGAAATGGAACATTAAACCACTCCATTTAAAATTATTCGAACTGCCTAGCTATTGGAATGTCATTCAGTGAGTTGATTAAGTGATTAATTATCAAAAGGCGAATGGGCAAACCTGAGACTAGGCAATTATAGTCCAATTACTTGTAGTCTTTATTGTTGCTCGGTAGAATATCCAACATGAGTAAAAACATTAAAACATATGAAGAAAATTATACCCGAGAGGAAGATTATTTGTATATTGAATTTAAAACCTATCGTTCACATAAAATACCAATTAATAAATCAACGAAACATTATCTCACTGGAGACAGTCTAAATTTTATTTATTTTACAAATATACCGAACAAGGTGCACAAAGGACATCTGGAAACAGTAATTGCATCGGTAGAGCATTGAAGAAATATCTCTATAGGCATTAATACTGTGTTACAGTTTGTGAACAACACATTGTCTGTGGCAGTGATACGTCCGAATCATTAGCACAGCATTATTCGTAAATGGTTTCGTAGCAGTGTAGCTTGCTTTGTTCGCTTCTGCATACTGATGGACTAGAACAGACTTGTTACGTCCGCAAATCAGCCCCAGATATAACAACATGTCTCGCGTGCTCTTGTTTGGTATGGTCGTCGAAAATCAAGTGATTATATTTCTGCGCCGCACAGCAAGAATTTAGTTATGACAACGGCTCGTTGAAAACGATACGCTAGAACACAAAATTGGCTTCTAGGGAATCCGGTAATAGTACAACACTTGTGCCGAAGCAAAGTTCTGCCTTCTCACATTTGAGCCAGTGTGAGTCAATGGACGATGATTGGAAAATGAACAGCACCAATAATTGTCCCTAGGGAAGGGAGTGAAACCAATGTCATTCATAGATGCAGTGAAGTGGTTTCAATGGACATCCATTTCAGCACTAGATGTTGTGAGGTCCCGGGGGAAAGTGTGTGTGTGTGTGTGTAGCTGTTGGGATAGCTACCTGTTATTGTCATACTTTTTTCATTTCAGTGTGAAAAGGTAACAATCTTTACATTAATAAACTAAATCTGAGAGACTATTTCCCATTCTTTCGTAATTACTAATATAGGCCGTAAATTAAAGCCTTCAAAGCAGTTTAAGAATCAACGTAAGAAGTATTTTAAATTTTTTTCCTCATCCTTTAACGTTCATATCCATGCAGACATTTCAGTATGCGAGCAACCTACTGATTAGATTCAAAAGAATATAATAATTAATCTTAAAAGTAATAACGACCAATTATTATGAGAGGAGAATTCTTCCTCTGAATGTTTTAATTAAAACCCAGTCCGAGTGGAGACCGCAGCTATTAATATTCTTTTTTTGGACAACACAAGAAATAAATTTCTCATCTCGGCGGAATGGCCAGATTCGCCGCCATCGAAATATCGAAATGAGTTTTCGGAGTGCTGCTCGTAATCCCCGGGGCACGGCCTCTTCCCCGAACTCGGGCTTTTCGCTGAAACAGCGTCCATCACTGTCTCCAGAATTACTTCTCTGAAGGCGGTTCAATTTCGCTCTGTCACCACCGAAGTCAATAAACATTCTACACTTTTAAAGCAACATTTTTCCGTTGCTCAGAAGTTAACTACTTGCGTATTTTTCCGTGGTAGTAATATGAATGCTGCAAATTACGATGACAGAAGAATTTTTTGTAATAGATTTTCAAGAATAATCTAAGATGTAAAAAAAATAATAAAAAGAGAGAGAGAGAAGAGTAATTTCAGAGCACTAAAACAATGGTTTACTGCGTATATGCGTTAGCCAATTATTTCTGTCATTTCCTTAAATATTTTCATTTTGTATTGTTTCTAAGCGCGATCTAGGAGTACGTTTACACCTCTGAGTTCTATCAAAAGTGGTTAATATATTGATTTAAACGGAAGTAAAACACATATTTTGTCGAAAAATTATATACAGGGTGTCCCAGAATTATCTTTACAACTTTGACATTGATTAAGTTATGTTTGGAACGAGATATAACAATGCAGTTTTTTGCATTTTGAAATCTCTCAAGGTTTGTTTCTGTCTCCAGAAAACTTCAACGTGTGCACCATTAGTTGCCCGTACAATATCAAAGCGATATTCAATTTCCTGCCAAGTTCTTTGAAGCATCCCTTAATCAATTGTCGTAATTGCTGCAGAGATCCTCTGCCTGAATCTGTCAAATTTCTGAACGGGATTTGATACACGATGTCTTTTACATATCCCCATAGAAAGAAATCCAAGGGGGTTATGTCAGGTGAACGAGGCGGCGAGGACCCCCTCTTCTTATCCACCAACCAGGAAATTGTTTATCTAGAAAATCACGGACTTCATGAGCCCAATGCGGAGGTGCACCATCCTGCTAGAAGATGACTGTCGGTTGAAGGACTTCTAGTTGGTGAACGACAAATTCTGTTAGCATATCCAAGTAAACTGGGCCTGTGATTGTCTTCTCAGCAAAGAATAAGACGTCAATGATTTGGTTGTGTATAACACCGCACCACACATTAACCTTTGGGCTGTTGCGCTCTATCTCTCTAAATGCATGCGGAGGTTCAGAACCCCAAATTCGAACGTTGTGCCTGTTAAGTAACACAGACAGGTGAAAGGTGGCCTCACCTGAGAAGACATCTCGACTAAGGAAACCATCCTCAGTGTCCATTCTCTCCAACATGTTTGCAACAAACGCAGCATGTCTCTGTTTATCTCCTGGCTTGGTGGCTTGCAACAGCTGCATTTTGTTTGCATACAGGTCCAACCGTCTGTGTAACACTCTGTGTATAGTTGAGCGTGGTAACTGCAACTCTCTGCGGAGAGATTTTTTTGGGACTACGAGTGAATGCCTCACGAACCCGTTCAACCATCTCGTCACATATGCATGGTCTACCAGCGCCTTTCTGATGGAGGATACTACCAGTTTCCATGAACTGTCGATGCCACTGACGAATGGTTGATCTTCTTGGTGGTTCTTTCCTGTATGTTGTCCGAAAATTGGGTTGCACTTGTGTATCAGATCGTGTCTCTATAAACCAGGAAACACACTGAGCTTTTCCCGTGGTGTGTACATTTTCAATAAATGTGATATAACTACCTACTTGTTACCAAACCGCACCTGAAATGAAACAGGACAAAACTTTGAGAGATACTCTGTAACATGCAAAAAACTTCACTGCGATATCTCGTTCCAAACATAATTTATTCAATGTTAAAGATGGTTCTGGGACACCAATTGCTGATAAGCCGGCGCTGACACTGGGTTCTTGTTCGAGTCCTGGCGATGAAGAAATTTTCATCATTAGGACTTGGCTGGCAGGGTAGGAGACGTGATGGTGCACAGTAACCAAACAGCAGATTGTGCACCGAAACACTAGAGTAAATCCGTAATTTCTCCGCAGTGCGTATGGAGTGAGGGCATACGACACTGCTGATGGTGATTAATCCGTCGGATGGGGAATTTAAGCCTGGCTGCCTCTTGTTATCTTTCGGAAGAGTAGGCCTGAATGGGTCCTCGCTCTTCTTTCATCTCTCAGTGACAGCGCAAAACATCACTCCACACTAAACACACACAATATCACCTGTACATAGTGTCACAATGGGGAAGGCAACAGGGAACCACTCCAGTTCATCTTCTCACACGTTGCCATAGAAGGGTAAGTATCCCCTACCGTAACCGGCTACGCTTTAACACGGGGAAGGCGTTCATAGGACGAAGAATTGCTGATAGTGGATTTAATGCAACATTATGAGATAATTTGATGTCAGATTTTGCGTAGAAGTAATGCTCCTGTTATAGAATGGATATATCGATTGGTATTTCCGTTGTAATGGTTAATCGTTGACCGGCTTATCGTCGGTTCTTCTAATCTACGAGCGTGGTATTTGAACATCATGAATTGCGAGCTGCTGCTCTTCAGACATCTCACAGCCACTTGAATTCGCTTAGCTGTATTCTGAATGTCGGCTGCCCACCTTCTGTGTCTATATATCTTCTGTTGTATACCTCAGTTGTCTCTTCACTCCAGCAATTACGATTCGCCGTGGTTTGCAACAAACTGCTGCCTGCCCTCGAGCACGCTACCGCTGTTTGCGTTGTTTCACGTTTACTGTATTTCGAGTCACCAACTGCAAGAAATGCCGCCTCTTGCCGGCCTCGGTAGAGGAACTAGAGTACTGGCTCCGCGTGCCGAAGGTAGCCGGTTCGAGTCCGGCCGAGGGCATGGGTGTTTAAGTGTTTTGTGCGAGGGTGTATTAATGTCGTACCCGTCTTGTGGGTGTCGATACTTAGTAGTAACATTTCACTACAGAAAATGATACACTGGATGAGTCATTATGATTACATTGAGCATGTTGTATGGCCTCAGTAGCCGAATGCCATAAAAAAAAACGCCGCCTCACTCATTAATAACTATTGTTATTAGGGTAAAACAATGGGCTATAATTAAAGTTTTTCGAGAAAAGCATGGTGTTAATAAGGTAATCGCCTGTTTTTTTTTTTAGTAAGGTTCCTAGTGTATCGTACATAGTCAAGTGGCCTGAGTGGATATTGATTAAATTTGTGGACTTCAGGCTTAAGCAGACTTTGGGATGGAAGTTCAGTAACCTTCGGGGCCTTTGCTAAGCCTTCTAAATCACTTGCGCTGTCTTCTTTCTTGAAAATGTCTTCTGTTTTCCGTCGTCTTGAGCTTCTGGATTATCTGCGGATCTAAACAATATCAAGTGGGCAACAGAAAGATATTATTTATCGGGAGTAATTTGACACCGCCCCATTGGTACGTTGGAAACGTTAGACAGGAAAGGACGAGGGCATTTTGACTGTCTAAATAAGAATCTATCTAATAAACAATGTAGGTTACTATCGGCTTAATAGTCCCATTTATTGATCACTAATGATTGTAAGCAATGCAGTTAAGAACGCTATCTGCAAGGATAGGCTACCTGCATACAGGTTGCGCAAACTGAAAATTGGAACATTCTCATTGAATGGAGAACTGACATGTTGGAAGACAAAGCTAACTATACATGGCTTAGCTAACAGTGAACCCAAATTGACTGGTTGGTATCTGTCGACGAATAGGGCCCCATTGCTCGTATTACACCTCTGATTTACGTCATTGATCAGTACGATTATTTCTTCGCTAGATTTTCAGCGTTCTACACATAAACAGTGCCTGCAATACTGGCCTGACTTGTAAATTAACTATCTTCATAAAATATTCATCATCATCATCATCTAGGACAGCTTCCAGCCACTGGCCGGGTCTGCTGGGAACAAAAGCCTCGCTAGCGCTTCCTGTCTAACCACCATCTCTCTTCTTCCACAGTCACCCTTATTTCCTCCACAAATTTCTTAATGCCTTTAATACATCTGTCCCTCGGTCTTCCTCTAGGCCTCTTCCCATTCAGCTCCATGCCCAGCATCTTCCTTTGTAACTTCTCCTCTCCCATCCTCTTTACATGCCCGTACCACTGTAACCTAGATTTTGCAATTCTCTGTTGTAGTGGTTCATCCTTTATCATCTCCCTGATTCTGTCTCTTCTTGTTACTCCTACTCTATTCCTTTGAAATTTCATTTCCGCAGATTGTACTCTCCCTTTGTCTCTCTCCTTCATCACCCATGTTTCCACCCCATATGTTAAAATTGGTACAAAATATGATTTATAGATTGCCTCTTTACTCTTTTGTGGAACATCCCT
The DNA here is from genome assembly GCA_031002005.1 of Vandiemenella viatica. Classification (NCBI taxonomy): domain Eukaryota; kingdom Metazoa; phylum Arthropoda; class Insecta; order Orthoptera; family Morabidae; genus Vandiemenella; species Vandiemenella viatica. The sequence goes on along the minus strand of JARYHS010009186.1, from coordinate 142,210,299 downwards.
ACCCCTTATCAGACTTCTAAAACATTTAAAAAATCCATCTGCACATCTTCCTCTTTCGTTTATTTCCATCCTGTTTCCTCCATTTTCTTCAATACAGCTTCCCAAATATTTGAAACATTCTACTCTATTTAGTTGCTCTCCTCCAAGTGATATGCCTATGTTCGTCCTGTTCTTCTTTCTTGTTGTTATCACCACTTCATTTTTTCTCGCAGAGAACTTCATTCGATAAGCTGCAATTACTCTCTCCCACACATCCAGCTGATCCTGCACCTCTCTTTCATCCTCTCCCCAAAGTGATAGGTCGTCCGCAAATACCATTGCTTTCATTTTTCCTTTCCCAATTCTCTGCACCACCTTTTTCAATATTTCATCCATAGCTACAATAAATAACAGGGGTGATAGTGCACTTCCTTGTTTCAGTCCATTTTTCAAATTATAGTACATAACAAAAAATCCTAATTCTTCTCAAAAAAATTATGTTCATCCAAAAAGACCATTACATGTTTATTTAATACTTGTGAATTAATATTAACCCAGAGAAATATACTAATATCCAGTCTTAGTGAAAGAGTTTATTTATTTATTTTTTAAAAAAATAGGAGAATGGATGAAAAGGAATTTAAAAATTAAATGGTGAAATTGATTGAATTTTCGCATGTACTATGTAAAGTACTTTTTAGATCACCAAAAGCACTCCCACTAGGTATCCCCAGCAGTAAAATATTCTATAGATCAATTGTAAATTTGCTTATGTTGGACTTAGAAATTTCGAGAAGAGTAATTGTCAACTTGAAGGAATTTACCCCTAATCTTTCCCACAATGAGGATTCACCATAAAAATCATTTTAAAGTGTATTTATTATATCGGGAGACGTTTATTTTAAGAGATGTTCAAGTTTTGAAACACGCGTTCAGAAAAGTAAAAATCTAAGATTTGAAATATCTTTGAATCGAGTAAAGCTACAGCTGAACTTTAATCACCAGCTATAGTCAGCATTGTCCCTGATAGTTTGGTAGTAATATTAAATAATTTGATAAAGTTTAATTAGCAGTTTTAATTAAGAAAAAAAATGAACTTTTTTTACTAAAGGAATATTAATTTGAAATTTATATCAGTAGATAGTACAAATTAAGACGATTATGAATATATAATGGTTTCGGTAAACAGTTTAAGCATTCGTCTAGTAATTAAGTTTTTAAAGATAGATTGTCGCGGACTGTTGAAGCGCGTAAAAATTCCGCCAAGTTGGTCATGTGATGATTTCAATTTGAAGATTGTAGAAACCCTTTTGAATATTAAATTAAATAAAAAAAAGGTGGAACAGGATCATAGAAAGTCACTGTAAAAATCTCAAGTTAAACTATTTAGGACTTTTGGAGATATTAATTAAAGAAAAATTTTCTGACGTCATAGGCTCTGAGAAGTCTATAAAGACCATGCAGCAAGCACGGATTGTCTCATTCTTATACCGGGAAGTGATCGCGCAACTCCGCGCTAGTTAGAGGAGCGGTAGCGGTTTAGGCAAATTCCATGCCGTAGTACTCACTAATGTTAGGGGGACTTTGTGAGTTTTTGTCTTCTCGTAGAATTTTACTTATCTGCAATCTTCAAAGAAACTGTTGTTCGATGCTTTATTCACGTATCTGGTACCGACAATTGACGAGTGAACTATTATCAAGAATATAAGTATTTTGTTATTCTCAAACTGTGTTAAGTGACTTTATTTAAATTACCCTTCGCATTTGGGGTTTAATATGAATGCGTGGCGACCAGGTTATTTAATACCATAGGTACCAGAAGGCTACACATGGTCACGAACTCAATTGTTCACAGTTCAGTTGAAGGTGTTGCATAACCCCCGTGTAGCCTTGGCGCCTGACAACTAGCTTGTTTATATCTTATCAGTCCAACGGTTTTTCTTCTTAGTATTGTTTACATCACTACAGCACACATTATCATGTATTACTTTACGTTGTAACTTTATGTTAGTTACAGTAATGCAAGAAAATCCAATTTGCAATATTAATAAAAACTTCTTTTATTTAGCTGCACTGTTTTACTTAACAATTCACATTTTGGCTGTGTTAACTTATCAACCAATAAATACTATTTTATCTTTACTCCATAATCAAATAAATCATTAGTCTCCTTGTTATCTGCATCCGACTGCAGTTCAATGTCCGTAACCTCTTATGTCGCACATCCAAAGATTCTGCTTCACGAAAGCTGTTACTGCGACAAGCATAATCTCTGGTTCCATAGACATTGTTTGGCTGGTTACTACGCAAAATGATTTTTTTTTATTTATCATACATCCATGCAGCCTAATATCTAAATACTAAACTAGGCCCTGTTACATTTATTTGTTTCTTATTCCGTGTTGCTGGTTTCATTACTAATTTATCTGGCCTCTCAGCTCTGTTGATAGCCGGATAGCCTCCACAGTCTCCTGTCCCCGCGAGGAGGCAGGCCAAGCCTACTTTCTAGAGAAACTATGTTTACAGTTTACAATTTACAGTACAGCATACTGTAGATCAATAGACAGACACTGTACAGAAATAAAGCCCGACCGCCGACTCGAATGAAAGTCCAGTTGAGCGTGAGCTGCAGCAGGCCTTGTGCAGCCGGGGAGAGAATTAATGGATCCGCCCTAGCGACGCTGATGGCGGAGTAATAGAAATTGCGGCGTCCGGCGCGCTCTGCCACTGCAGACGTAATGTGTGTGTGTGGACCGTAATAGGCTTAGCGCAGCATACAGCGGGAGGCGCGGCTAGATCAGATTAGGGAAGTTGTTTCGGAAATTGGGATTGGACAGGCCAGCTGGACCTGCAAACTGAGTTACGACGTTAGTGCATTAGTGGTTGCCACTGTATTCACTCCCTCCCCCCCGCGGACCATACTCCCCGAGTAAAATTAAACAAATCAGCGGACCCGGCGTGAAGTATCGGGGATGCTTTATGCTGGCGGTTACTCGATTATCACTATCATATACTATCATTGTTACACCGAAGATAAGACTGAAATTGATTGCAACAGTGGTCGAGTGAGTGTAGCCATCCAGATTTGGGTTTTCCCCAATCACTCCAAAAGGCCATAGTCGAATTCCTTCCCGTTCCTGGTCCCCAGACCTTCCTCGACGTCGATGAGGCTTATAGCCATAAGGATAACAAGTACCAATACCACTCCATTCTATAGTTGAGAAAGATCTTGTTTTGCCATAAATCGTTTCGAAAACTCAAGTAAAATAGTTCATAACTATTGATCATGTGATATTTTCTCAGTGGTATATCAGACAGACCAGTAATCTTACACTGTATATAAATATATAAAAATAGAGTAGTGTCCCCCCATATTTCACCTAGCTTAGAGCATACAACCTCTCCCCTCCCCCTCGTGCACTATTGTAGTTCCATGTCGGTAGCTGTGAGTGTGTGGAAGTTATCGTGGTTGAAAGTGGTCGAACTAGGGCATTTTCATATTTCGGCCAAAGACGTGTCTGACCCTATATTTCACTTCGCAGTCACAACCCACAACTACTCAGAGCAGACTATTGGCGTTTGTGAGAAGTAGCAGCCTCGATTCTCTTATCGTGTACTATGATGGTTGAATGTCGGTAACTATGCGGGCGTGGGGGATATGGTGGTTGAAAGTGTCGACCATGGGCACTTCAACCCCAGTATTCTAGAAAGTTTTTGTAGTCTTCTAAAATGGACGTTCTTGAGTGTACTAAAATGTTCTTGAATAATATTCGAGAATAGGACACATTTTCAGCTATTAACAGATATAAATAATTTATACGCAACATGCAGGGTGATTCAAAATGATTGTCGAGGTTTCATGAAATTTTTACCGGCTGTGTACTAAACATACAAGTATTATCTTTACGTGGATGAACTCTCAAAGTTTTGTTTTGTAGCAGCCGCTAATCTTGTAGTTACGTTTTTTCCGCCAGATGTCAGTTTTTGCAATATGGCAGCTAACGCTATAGAGAAGGATTTTTGTACTCTAGATTTTCACGTGTGTCAGTTAGTTACCGTTGTCCAACGGCACTTTCGAAAAAAATTTATGAAGGATGCTCCTTCAGACAATTCCAATCGGAGGTGGTATGCGCAGTTCGTGGAGAAGGGCTGCTTATGCAAAGGGAAAAGCAGTGGGCGTCCTTCTGTGTCGGAAGTCGACGTGAACCGCGTCAGAGAAGTTTATCAACGTAGCCAGCGGAAGTCAACAAGAAGGGGCAGCAGAGAACTGAACATTCCGCAAACCACAATTTGGCGCGTGCTACGAAAATGCCTAAAAATGAAAGCATATCGCTAGGGCTGCTTCAGGCTTTATCACCTGACGACCATCGCAAACGTCTCACGTTTTGCAACATTATGCAAGAAAAAATGGAAGAAGATGGGTTTTGTAAAACTTTTACTTGTGCGGGAAAGTTAACAAGCATAATGTGCGGATTTGGGGGACAGAAAATCCCAGTGCTTTTATTGAACACCAGCGTGATTCTCCAAAACATTTCTGATGACATGCTGCGTCGCATGTGGGATAAAATGGACTATCGCATAGATGTGTGCAGAGTGACACAGGGTGCACATATCGAACATTTGTAATGGATATAAAAAAAACTTGATGAGTTTCTTTATACATCAACATAAGATTCAAATTCGTATCTCAATTGTGCTAAGTGTAGGAACGCCGACAATGATTTTGAATCACCCTGTATTTAGCAAGTGAACCGATTTTGACGGGACATTCACTGGCAGTATGCTGATGTGGCAGGGAGTAACACATGCTACTTTTTATCCTGTAAATATTTAGGTTCCTTGCAAAAACATAAAAATCTTTAAAATACTTGACAACCACGAAGTCGCAGGCACCAGCTAATAATAGATACAAAAATAGAGTAAAAATATCGCACCTTTCGCGGGTAACTATAGTTGTCTTGTGTTAATTTGTGCGCTGTCTGCACAGCTCCAATCGTATCACGTTGCGGTAGTATCAGTAAGTGCCGGCAGCTTGGGTAGGCTTAGTGTTCTACCTTCGCTCCAGACACTCCCTGGCACGGCGTCTTCTCGCTGCTATTTCCGTCGGCAAAGACTCCTGCGGCGGGACACATGTGTTGGCTCAGCTTGGCTCCAGATGCACGCACCAGGCGCTCTCGCGGCTAAACACTACGCACTGAAATTTGCTTTGCTTGATGATAATTATTCCACTGCACTCTCAATTCTCCTTTCGATTTGTAGAATACGTTTATTTATTTATTTAGCGTATTGCAGCATAAGCGCAACGTACTAGCGCTAAAAAAGTAAAAAAGAAAATTTATAGTTTTACGTAAAGGTCTTGTAGCCTAAGTCTTAATACTCTACGGTGAATTTTGAACGACTGATGCGTAAAAATACGTCAGGTCGTTGACACTGAAAAGTCATCGACAAATCATTATCACATTCTAAGCGAACATCAAAAAGCTTTTAGCCCTGTGAATGGAGCCTTTGCTAACGTGCGATCAGAAACAGATTCGAGTAAACATTTCTCAGAACCTTGGACGTGTTTACGTCTACGCCCATGAAGTTCCTCCCACGTTCCATCACTGTTAATGACATACGCCAGAAAGGATGTTAATAAGACGAAAGATCTGCACTTTGCAAATAAATTACTAATATTTTGTCACAACATTCCACCAACTCACATTTGTTTGCTTCTTAATGATTCCTACTTACAAATGATGCCATGTGTACCATGCTGACTAGATTTCGTCCCCATTGAGTGTTACCCGTTCTCAAATTTCAATAAGCAGCTCAAATTTCCTACTGTTCTGTAGCCATCATCTCATAAAACCAGAGATGCTTACAGTCACCTCTATGCTTCTAGTAGACCAGCCAACCATCAAAGATACAAAGCGTAACAACACGATACATATAGAACACTAGCCCGTACCCGCGACTTCGTACGCGTGGATTAAGATTTTTTTTTTTTTTTTTTTTTTTTGCCAGAATTAAATATAGAAAGTTGCTAACGAAGGATTGGTCCCAAACAATATCGAGTAGGAATAATATGACAGGAAAGCTATCTCTATATCATTGTACCGTCGAACCTGTCTGTCGAAGAGAATCAATTTCCAACATATTTCTGCCACCATTCGATAATGTCTCAAATTTTCGTGACTACAGCTGTTACTAATACTGGAAAAAATATCCTGTGCCCTTCACACAGATTTCCTTATAAAATTGCATCACAACGATATAGCCTTTTAGTCGTCAAAACGTAACAAACAGACAGAGACTTACTTCCGTATTTATAATAATACTAGCTGACCCGGCAATGCTTCACTATTGCAGGACTTGAGTAGGCACATAGATTAAATGAAAAAATATTTATATATAAATTTTAAACTGCTGTTTCATTCATTTTCAGTTCGAAAGGGTGAGAGGGGATGCGCTTTGGAAAACATATGCAGGCAGTATTTTTCTGTTTGTTTCAAAGTATAAGTGTGCAAATTCCCATTGAAATCTGATGAAATATGTGGTTTTGTCTAAATTATGGGGAGGACGGGTGGGTTTTCTATTTTTATTTTTGACAGAAACCATTTTCGACATCCCCTCGACAATTCACCATAGCTTCGCCGTAATCGGAAGAACGGTTTGCGGGTTTTTTTTAAATTATGGAGTGTTATGGGGAAGAGGGGGTAATTAAGGTGGTGGATAGAGAGGAGAGGGATTGGGTTTTTGTCAAATTAATGTGTACAGTATTTCTCTCTCTTTTTTAAAGTATAAGTGTACAAATTCTTATCTTAATTGGATAAAAAATGTGGTTTGCCTAAATTATGGGATGAAAACGTAATGAGGTTGGAAAGGGGGAGAGGGGATCAATATTCGGAAACCATACGTAGGCAGTATTTTTCTGTTTGTTTTAAAGTATAAGTGTGCAAATTCTTATCTAAATCGGATAAAAAATATGGTTTGCCTAAATTATGGGGTAAAAACGTAATGGGGTTGGAAAGGGGGTGAAGGGATGAATATTCGGAAACCATACGTAGGCAGTATTTTTCTGTCTGTTTTAAAGTATAAGTGTACAAATTCATATCTAAATCGGATAAAAAATGTGGTTTGCCTAAATTATGGGGTAAAAACTTGATGGGGGTGGAAAGGGGGAGAGGGGATGAATATTCGGAAACCATATGTTGGCAGTATTTTTCTGTTTGTTTTAAAGTATAAGTGTACAAATTCCTATCTAAATCGGATAAAAAAATGTGGTTTTGCCTAAATTATGGGGTGTTATGGGGAATAGGGGGTGACTTTTTGGAAATTTTTTTTCACAGGAACCTTCGCAGGCGCACACTCGAAAACTCTCCATAGTTTCATTGCAATCTGTTAAATGGTATAGGAATGCATAGAAGACGAACAAACCCACAAACCCACAAACATTGATTTTTATATACTGTATAAGATTACTGTGGTTCACACTCACACACTGACTGCGAACAACACCTGAGGGATCATTATAACGTAAAAAAGTGTACACCTACAACATTGCAAGACTACCTACGATTTGCCTCGCATTACACCCCTAACTTTCTAATATCTACAGTTTAACATTCAATCCGAATAACCTACGGCCCAGGGCTGACTCTTACGATGAAAAACAATTTTTAAAAATTTTAGCCTCCACGGAAATTTGAACCAGAGACCACGACGTTTGTAAGCAAGCGCTTTAATCACTATGCTGCCAGTCCATTATATGGAAACATGGTACGGAGGCGACCATATCCAACGTGTCTGTCTATCACCGTATTTCGAAGTTATAAGACAACATGTGTTATTTATACAGATAATTTTTCAACCAAATGTAGACAGTATTTTTCTCCTTGTTTCAAAGGATAAGTGTGCAAAGTTTCATCGAGATCCGATGAAAACTGTGGATTTGTATGAAGAAGAAACAAATTAACAAACAAACATACATTCATCTTTATACATAAAGATAAACCAAGAAGAGAAAATAGAAAAACGCTTGTACATCAGTGCAATATCTAACATTAAATAAGTGAGCTAATACACCATAATCAATCATAACATACTAATATTCCCGTGACACATACCTCATAATATACACTTTTTACAGTGGAAATTGAATACAAGCAATTGTTGTTTTTATTTTACAGTACAGTCAAAATAAACTCCTTGTGAATTTGTACAATTCTGAAAAGAGCAAGATTCGCCACGTGTTATTACAAAACTTGACATAAAATCTGTAGCTACATGAGCCGCCTTTTCATTTCCCTACAATGCTCAATTCTACAGTCATTTTTATTATCATTCCGTGCGTGCAGCAAAACTGAGAAAAGACCTCCAGCTTGTCCAAATTCCCCGTTAAAACGAGATTTAAGGTGGGATTAGAATTTCAGTGGATAGAGAGACACATAACAATGATTTTGAAGAACATAAAGCACTTTTTTTTAGACATTCCTTCACTTCCTACTGTTAGTGGTGGTAGTGATTGTCGATCGTCTTCAGTTTTCTCTACACTTTCTTAAAATCTTGCATAAAGCATAAAAATGTTCTCACTACTCATTTAATCACTGACATTAACAGTTTTAATCGTTTAATTTTTTTTTGCTTTTATCTAATTTAAAACTAGATTTAATATTGACACGTTGCTCCAGTGTTCATTTTCCGATTTAAATAAAATGTTCTATATATTTCTGAATTTATGGATGTGAAAATATGTTTCGGTGAATATAACGTTTAGTTAAAACCACCGATTACTGCTGCTTTAAATCAGAAACCAACTTGGTGTGACATTCTTGCATATCCGGTTTTCTAGCCCAAACTGGGAAACTTTCAAGACCTGGATTATGGGTTCCAAAAGTGTATTTACCACGCTCCTTTGCATGAAAAGAAAACTTTTCAGTCCCCCCTACAGTGACAAGAAAAGTTCCCACGCGCTCCCTCCATCACAATTTTATTATTACAAAGGCACATTACTATTTGTCACTACTAACAATTCATCTCAGGGGAAACTCACAAAGTATGTGATGTTAGAATAAAGGTTTTCAACTCTAAGAGTCGGTGAAAGAGACGTAGTTCTTCCGACGGTGTAGACTGTGAGCTTTCCTAACAGGTTCGCCACTTGTGAGCTATCTTGGCAGGAATCGTACATATGTGAACTTATCCTGGCAGGGTCGCCCAATGTGAGCTTATCCTGAAGTGGTAGCCATCATTTTTCCTGATTTTGGATGACGGCGTGTTATTTAGAGATCGGCCCAAATTCTTCTCTTACAGTACATGCATGCCGTTAGCTATGATAAACACATTGAAGTTATTTTGGCATATTCTGTAAGTGAAAAAAGAAAATTCTGGTCGAGATATTATTGATTTTAATTAATAGACTATCATTCACTGATACAAGTGTTAAAACACTTATGTTATATTTTCATACATTTCACAAGCTGCGTTGGCTTGTGTACGAAGAGGCCACCGAGCGTGGTGGGTGAGCGGTTAGCGTTCTGGCCTCGCATTCGGCAGGACGCCGGTTCGAATCTCCGTCCGGGCAACCAGATGTGGGGTTTCCATGGTTTCCCCAGATCACTCCAGGCGAATGCCGGGATGCTTCCTTCAAAAGGCCATGGCCGAATTCTTTCACGTTCCTTGTCCCCAGTCCCATCCCACCTCTAATGAGCTCGACGTCAACAAGGCGTAAAACCATAGCAAAAAAAAAACACACAAAAAAACGACGAGGCATACAACCACCTCCAAGTGGCTCGCTTGCGTCCAGCCATCCTACAATGCCGGCACCTCAATCAACAATCACTGACGCACAGCTGTGCTGCACAGCGTCAAAATAGCTCAGATAACAACACTATGCTAACGTGGTTACTAAACAAACTACAGACTGTGGAAACCCAGCAATATTTAGAATATTTATATCTAATGAATATTACTTAATTCAATACTGATAATAATAACAAAATGATGGGGTTAGTAATAATGTTACAATACCTATTAGGTACCGGCAGCACGGGAGGCGAAACTACCTCAACTTCCCCTCCCGCCCCCCCCCCCCCCCTTTTATATTTCTTCGCGCACCCCGTTTTAGAAACCTATAACCTAGACCGAGCGCGATGTATGAGTGATAATGCTCAGCCCTCGCATTCGGAAGGACGCGATTTCAAATCCCCGTCGTGCCATCTAGATTTGGGTTTGCATGTTTTCTTTTTTTTTCTCTCTCTCTTCGCCTCGTCGATGGCTAAGGTCATTAGAGGCGGGATGGGACTGTGGGACTGGGGACAAGGAACGGGAATGAATTCGGCTATGGTCTTTTTGAAGGAAACATCCCGGCATACGCCTTAAGTGTTTTGGGAAAACCATGGAAAACGCAAATCTGGATGCCCGGACGCGGATTCGAACCCTCGTACTCCCGAATGCGAGGCCAGAACGTTAACCGTTCACCCACCACGCTCGGTGGGTTTCCGAAATCAATCCAGGCTAATGCCAGGATAGTTCCTTGAAAATACCTTCCCGACAGATTCTGCCTCTCTAATGAACACGACATTGGCGCGTCCAGAAAGTAAATTCCGTTTCAATTTATCTCCGCTGCAGCGCTGCGATTGCAGTTCCGCACATGCGCTGTAGACGATGTGTATCAAGAGGAAGAACGTGCACCATTTGGAGATCGCTGTTAGTTACGTACGCTTTGTTGTGCTTGTTTGAAATGTCGGCGTTGATTGAAAATCCCGCCGCCTGTGAAATCAGGTCTGTGATTCGGTTTCTGAATGCGAGGAAAGTGAAACCAAGTGAAATTTATCGGCAAATTTGCGATGTTCACGGACCAAATGCGATGAGTGATTCGATGGTCAGAAGATGGGTCCGACAGTTCAATGGCGGGCGTAGTGATGTGCACGATGAAGAACGAAGTGGGCGTCCACCTTTGGTTACAGAAGAACTGGTTCACGCGATTGATGATCTTACATCTCAAGTCTTTCCTTGGCGGTCATCACTTCACCAATGACGACGGGCTGAAAGAAACTGTTTCCAACTGGTTGAAGACACAGGCGGCAGATTTCTATGAAGAAGGTATACAAAACCTGGTGCCACGCTATGACAAATGCCTGCAAAATTTCGGCAGTTATGTGGAAAAGTAGTTTAAGAGTTGTAGAATTTTGTGCAATAAAAATTTCTTCTGTATCTGTGTACAATTTCATTTTATTACCAAACGGAACTTACTTTCTGGACGCGCCTCGTATATAAAAAAAAGGAGAATTTAGGTGAGAGAGTTAGATAACTGGAGAATCTGATTGCACTGTGAACTATGAGTAAGAAAAAACAGGAGAGTGTACAACATTTGGCAGTGGTCCCCACGTTCTGGTAATGAAGTTAGTGTTGAAGTTGCCGCTGCGGTCTGGACCGGAGGCGTGTTTTTCCAGGCGGCGCGGCGCCAGTCCGCCAGGGCTGTGTTTTGCGCCGCCGGCCGTGGAATCAGCTTGGGGCCGAGCAGCGATGTTGTGCGGGCGGCCGAGTCCGTTTCAATTAGGCGGGCGTGATTCGGGGTAAGCTCCGTGTGCGGTCGAGTTTTCGACGGTGTAATGAACCGGCCGGTCGGCCCTCGCGAATTACGGGTACTCCTTTCCGGTTATTGCTGGTCTCATGTCTTCATTACGGCGGCCGCCCCGAGACTAGATTGTGGGAATAACTTCACGGTGCTCTGTACCCGTAGCTGCTCTGCGGAACTGGATGCTGCTGCCATCGTGGGGAGCGGTGGTGCTTAGTGGAAATGATTAGGGACCTTGTACGTGCCTGTTCGAGCGTGTCGGGGGAATAAGGAAACAACTGAATAGTGGCGCTGATTTTGCAGTGAAGAATGTTCTATTGTTACTCGTGAAAACGGAAAAAATGAGCACACTGTGCGTTCTCGAGGATATAGTGCTTTTTCCTTCGGACTAGTGTTAGAGAATCTGAGATTTGTCGGTGTTTTATACACTGCTACGAAACACGTATTTTAACTGACATTGTCTCCAAACAGATATAATTGTCTTACGACATATACTGTAAATTTACTAATTTCAACAACATTAAATAAGGTACTTACCATAAAATGGCTGACAATCAAGTACTTTTTTAAACAAAAGAAAAAGAAAATTTGTTATTTGAAAGTCACTGCCTTCAATATTGCTGACAATTACATCTCCCATGAAGCAAATTTCGTAATTTTATTTTATCTTTCACTTAGCCCAATAAGGAGCGCTAGGAACAATTAGTTTGCGTTGCCCTTCTTCATCGTCTTATTCTTCTTATCTTCCAAAAACCTCCTCATCCTTTCGTTCTGAGTTTTAAGTACCTCTTGTCTCCATGCGTTTCTGAGTTTCATATTTCTTGCTGTTGGGATCTCAGGTGCAAACTTATGTGAAGCGATCATCTGTCTGTATATACTCCTATTAGATGTCAGTGGGTCTAGGTTGTCTTGTGCGACGTCCTTCTGGGTATATTCAAGCCAGCGTGCTTTGGTTTCTTGGTGTGCGTTGATGATGTGGACCTTGTAGCAAATAACAGTAGTGAAATACTGTTTTTTGTTCTCGGTAAATCAGCTATTTGAAGTTTAAAATGAATTTTTGCAGTATGGTAGCGGCCTGGTTGGATAGAATGGCTTGTTGCAGCATATCATGTAACAAATGAAGCAAAATAATAATCTTAAATTTTTTTCAGAGACTACTACAATGTTTACTTCGCTACTAAAATTTTCTGAGGCTACGAAATTGATATTACTTATATAATCTTCTATTGTGTTCATATGTTAAATTTTTATTTAACTTTAATCAACTATGCATCAAGAAAATCATCACTTTATTTGCTTAAAAAAAATGGATCAGTAGGCTCTTAAAGGAATATCACGTGAAAGGAATTTGTAAGAGCCCTATCTGACTGACAGGACTGACAGGGTAGCCGAGGGATAGATTTGGGTTCGTTGTTGACTTTAACTGTGGTGGGACTCTAGAGGAGAGTTTAACTAACCTCGTGGCGTTCTTGCAGCTGTAGAAGTCTCTTCCAACTTGATGATCTTGAGCTCTTGCGTCTTGTGGGCTAATTAATATGATGTAATTTGTCAGGAATAATATGACACCAGCCGATTAGTAGGTTCGGCAACCAGGATAGGGGAAGGCTGGTACGTGTTAGATGAACAGCTGAGATTCTATCCTATTATGAATGATAACAGGCATCTAGCGGTTATGAGGTCCCATTTACTGTCATTGAAAGCCGTGAACATACAGCCGATAACATGACTGCGAGGATCCTCCCGACAGCGCCTATCTAAGATGCTAATTGCATCTTACTGAGTAACAACTCGTAGACTAATGGATTATTGTATAATTGGATGGCAAGCTAAATGGCTGATGGTACGCCGCCCCCGTGATCTTGCAGGGCCTACATGGTGAACAGACTTGAGCGAAGAGAGTCGGTTTTACTGTTATAAACCCATACTGGCTGATGAAATCTGCCCGCGCAGAATGAGCTATCTACTCGTCGATGACTGCCCGCAGAGTGAGAGCTAATAACTCGTTGCTACCTCGAAGGTGAACTTTATTGACGTCAGAGAGTCAGTTCCAACCAGTAATATCGATCGAGTCAGCGTCTCAGCACATTCCTACCAAACAACACTGCGCTCAACTCGGCGCGTGCGAAGACTGGCCTGCTCGCTACTGAAATGAATTCCAATAAAATATTCTAATTTCCTTTAAATAAACCTATATATCCATTACGATTCTGACAAATTGTTTGTAATAATCAACAACCAGACAATGTCTTTTCGGCCGTTTTGCATAAATGCAAACATTACCTCAGGTCTCGTCAAAGACAGTTTTGGCACCGTTCAATCAGTTCTGTGGGCCACGGCGTGTGATGTTTCAGGTATGACTCTGGTGTTAAAACATATTTCAGTAAAATAGGAAACAAATCAACAGTTTTAAGAGAAGACAGAAATTTCTATACAGAATACTATGGAAGAATATATATTATTAGGGTACGTGCACCTCGGAAGCGCAACTTCTTTCTGTTTGAATGCTTATAAGCATTACTTTTTATCTTGCTGTGCTTTTCACTCTTGCGAACTTTGAGAAGATTCCAGAATTCCCTAATAAACTAGAAATCTCCAATTTTAGTGAAACATGATGTTAATTTACTGAAATTTGGTTTTACGTTGTTCGCTGATAATTTTCCTTGGTGTCGACGTTGGAATAATCTGTTTATTGTATTTTGAATAACATCAGTTTTTTAAATATTATATTTCCATAAAGTAGAAGTATGCCTTAATGCTATAACTAGTATATGAACAACTGAAGTAGCGTTGTGACGCTAATACCGTAAGAAGTACGAGGACTTGTGCTATTTACGCGCGCAGTTGACAAGGCTGAATTGAAGACATGACCTCTAAACTGGTTGCGTAACTTCAAGTCAATGACCAATAGCAGTTTACTCGCTAGCTGCCAGATACTCTGTTTTACGCTGTCTTCACACAACACTACCTTCATTGTGATTCTTGTAAACCACTGTGCAACTGAGCTTTAGAATGAATTCAGGAAACGGATCATTCATGGACAGCACCCAAATTATATCACAAAATATTTTTTCCGGAATTTAGTTCAGTTATGAAAATCACGTTTATAATGGGTAGTAATATACATTTTTTTCACAAAATTTGTAAGAATATCAATGAATGGGATTCTGTAGTAATAATTTTTCTCAACACATAGGTACCTTTACAGTTTTTTGTTTTATAATTATCATTTGCGAATGGAAATTATCCGATCACGCAGAGCCTTGATTCTCGTTGTTCGTAATTAAGAATTTGTCCAATGTTTCCTCTGAGTTGTTAGAACCAGTTCCTGGAGAAGTGGGGGAATTTAAGGGTTGCCAACTGTATGCGATTAATGTAACTTATGTTTTCTTTGGTTTGTGAAATATGTGGTTTATGAGGTGGAGATTGAGGACAATCCCAGAACTCGACTATGTGATTGCGGAAAAACCACCAGAAAAACCGCAATCACTATGACCCGTACGTGGGGAGTAGGACTCGATCCAGGTCCCGTTTTACCTCCCCCCATCCCCAGGGTCGTGGTGTCTTAACACCCTTAGGCACACTAGTAGGTTTTTATTTATTTATTTTTTGAGGAGTCTTATGGTTTCTAAATGAAGTTGGAGGAAAAATAGTCATATCCATCATGTAGGAACCATACCGGAAATTGCTTTCGCGAAATCTGGAGATCGAACCCGCGCCCTCTCGAAAGACAGTCCCGAACGTTAACCACTCAACCTCCAGGCTTGGCTTTGTGATGTGACTTGTTC
The DNA here is from genome assembly GCA_031002005.1 of Vandiemenella viatica. Taxonomy (NCBI): domain Eukaryota; kingdom Metazoa; phylum Arthropoda; class Insecta; order Orthoptera; family Morabidae; genus Vandiemenella; species Vandiemenella viatica. The sequence goes on along the minus strand of JARYHS010009186.1, from coordinate 142,194,978 downwards.
ACGGCAGGTGTCTATATATTAGTGTTTGCTCGTTACCCAGTATATCATTATCTAAAAGAGCGAACTACAATAAATTCTAAAGAAAACTTTTTTATATTCTATATAATTACGATTTATTTCTTGAAGGTTAAGGGATATTTATTTACAGTTCCACTTCATCTGTGTATGGAATTTGTACGCCTGCGAGCTGCTCACTTTTTACAGAATGTAGCCGGTAAAAAGAGTGCGTCCCCGCCTCATTACTCCCGGGCGTATTCACAACACGAGGCGTATACCTCAGCCGTCCGGCAGGCCGGAGTTATGCAAGTTATAATTGATGTCGTGGGGCTTGAAATTGGCGAGTCTGACTGCCAGCTCGGGAATCTCAATGAGCGCCTTGACGCCGGCGGTCGGGGTTGCCATGGCGACCTGGGTGTCGGCGCCTCTCTGGCGGCGGGCCTCCCTCCCACCCACCCCCGCACGTGCCCTCTCGGCGCCGCGGCGCCCCCGCAGACCAGTCGTCCACTATGCGCCTCCGCCGAAGTTGCGACGCCTGCGGTCTGCGTAAAGACAGGTGAGCTGCAGGTTACGGACCTGGCGCACTGGGGAAGGCCTTCATGCGTGCTGTAATAGGCAAAATGTTAATAAGGATTTGGTGTAAGAAATTCCTGATATTTTATTCAGTCGAAAGTACATGTGCATTGAGAGTCGCTGATACCTAGCTCATGTTGAGCTACAAGCGCAGTCAGGAGTGCTGAATTGAAAAATCATCTTTCGCCCTCTTTTTTCTAACTGATGTTTTTACACCCCGTTGACGTGAGGGTCATTAGAGACGGGAAAGGAATGGTTGCAAGGAACCGGAAGGAGTTCGGGCATAGACTTTTGAAGGAAGCATCCCGGCATTTGCCTGGAGTGATTTGGGGAAACCGTGGAAAATCCAAGTCTGGATGGCCGAACGGGGATTTGAACCCGCGTCCTCCCGAATGCGAGGCCAGAGAGTTACCGCTCACCCATCACGCTCGGTTTCAGCATCGTGGTTGTTTGAAACGTTTGTACGCACAATCCCAGCAAATCTTACTTTAACACCGGCGCCATCTTGAAATGGTCTTTTACGTTCCAGTACGCTACTCGATAAACATGTAATGAGGTAAGATTTGTGACATTGTCTGTCTGCCTTCGTGGCAGCCAGGCACAGTAACTGCTTCCTGGCAGTCCATCTCCCGTCGTACTAGCGAAGCGGTTAGTCGAATTTAGTCGTTTGTTTCATGTCAGTTTAATTAATCCAGTCTGCCTAATTTAATCGTTGCATAGTTCGTAATTATCATACTTTCTTAACGTTTAACTTATGATTCAGTGCCACATGTGTTCGTACTTTGGAATATTCTATGGGTTTTAATATAGTTACTTATTTACTCGATGTATATCAAGTCATATTTCAGTTGTTTAATCAATTTCATTCCGTGCATTAGCTTATTCGTTAGCTTAGACAGTAGCTTATTCATATGAAGATTAACAAGGTATAGCCATTTGCAATCAACAAGACGCTGCACCATCATAGTAGTTCTCTATGTTCGTATCCCAAGTCGGTGGGTTGGCCAATAGCGTGTCCATATCGCAACACTTATACTTGAAAGCCACGCAGAACAAAAATGATGCTTTGATGTATAGTATGAAATATTTTTCAATGCAGTGACAATTTAACTTAATTTTTAGGTGGCCTAAACAAAATTCTACAAGTTTTAAAGACATAATATCATTTTTAAGTGCACTGTATTAATATTCAGCAGTTTCATCCTTCATGAAACAAAGAATTTTTCTTCTTTTACCAATTTCTAAGTTTTTTTTTTTTTTTTTTTTTTTTTTTTTTTTTTTTTTTAATTTTAAGGGAAGTTTCTTTGTTTTTAAGCCAAGCTCAGTTTCAAAGTTTATGAGTTGCTCATAAGTCTTATTTTATTTACATTTTACTTCTCGTTGGCTTTGTTAAGTGATACCATCTTAATATATTTCAGATTTTTATCTGCCATATACTGACTATTCGTTAGTTTTTTGGGATAAAGTGGATTATTATATCTGAAACTTACAGTTGCTTAAATTAAAAGTTTCACAGCAGTAAAATCATTTCTACGTTCACTTATCGGAAAATTCGCAAAATTACGGCCTAATTTGAAATCTACTTTTAATTTGATGGTCTCGATGGTGTGAAAAAAATGATTTGTCGGCCAGAGAAAGGTAATAGGCGAACGGAAGGGACTTTTTCACTCCCTTATGGAAAACATTATAAAATTCGCGTTCAAAATATTCAAATTGAGTTTGGCGAGTAGACAGTGGTGGGAAATTATGCGCTACTGTTCCCAACACAGCTTAACAAAAGAAAGCATCTGGCTCCCTGCTTTAAGCTCGTCTTTTAGTTCCGAATGTCATTAGGGGACGTCCATTAATTACGTGAGGTGTTTTTCCGGAATTCCGTACCCCCCCCTTTTCTGGTGAGACTTCGTGGGGTCTGGTCGGTCCCCCCCCCTTTCTAAAATGACGTGAGATTTTCACGGAGACCCCTCCCCCCTACTAATCGACCTCGCAACTTTTTGAAACCTTCTTTTTTTTTAGGTTTCGTGCTTCGAAGGGCGGTTGTACCCTCCCTCCCTCTTAAGGTAGGTTTTTGGACGGAATACCACCCCTAAAGTCGACTTTCGCATCATTTGTAGATTTTTTTTTTAAGCTACCAGAATTTCAAAACTTCAAGTGAGATTTCCGTTGACCCCCCCCCCCCTCCCCCTTGGTGAGGTTTCGTGAGATTTTGCTGGAGTGCCCCCCCCCCTCAATTGCACCTTACGTAATTAATGAACGCTCCCTTACCCGGCTGACAGAATGAATTTATCCTTGATCCTTATCGCTCATGAGGCTTATGAATTTTGATACGTCTCATCTTTATCGATACATGCTCACTTGTTTCTATTTACAAAAAAATTGTAACATTCAACAACGGTGTCACCTCTTTTTGACGTGAATATGTCTTCCGCTGTCGGTACTGTGCATCATCCCAGAATTGCGAGTCATGAAAACTATATTTTGAAAAGAATTGCACTCAAAAACTACATAACTGAGGACAATGGAAAAAGTGGTGGTTACAGGGAGAGCTTGCAAGGAAAAAGCGAAAAAGCCATTTTTTCTCTCGCTTCCCCCGTGAGGCGAGGAAGAGACGCAATTGGTCGGGTAAAGAAACCGCGAATACAGTAAGTGCCCGCTGAGTCGACTTAGAGAGCAAACCCCACTCTTTTGCCTTGTAACGTGGGCCAATATAATATTAATTTGCATGAAATACATTATTACCGACAATTTAAGACTGTTTTAAAAAATTCATGACATTAGGAAATTGAGAATGTCAAAGTACAAAGGAAGAAAGTGGAAGCCGAATGCAGATAGAATTGAAGCAAATCTAGTTGTAAATGCGGAGAGGTTGTGAAACATCCTTTCTCTACCTTCTAACAGATGGTTCTCCGTCTGTTTCGAGCGTACAAGTAGGTTTTTGCCTCCTACCACTCTTCTCTAAACAAAAACAAACTTAAATTACTTTTTCTCTCTGTTCATAATTCAATTCTCTTTCTTAATTACTCCAATGAGAGGTATTATGATTGTAATAAATAATAATACGATATCCAACTAACACCATTTATTATGTTGCAGAACAAATTGAAACACAAATTCTTCACAATGTTCTTTAAATACTATCAAAATTCTATGCACATCTTTCATACTACTCAATCATACAGTGCTATACACTGAGGGGACAAAAGTCATGGGAAACCCTACTAATAGCGTGTCGGTCCTCCGTTTGCCCGGCGAAGTGCAGCAACACGACGTGGCATGGACTCCACGAGTCGTTGGAAGTCCTCTGGAGAAATATTGAGCCATGCAGCCTCTATAGACGTCCATAATTCCGAAAGTGTTGCCGGTGGAGGATTTTGTGCACGAACTGACCTCTCGATTATGTCCCATAAATGTTCGATGGGATTCATGTTGGGCGATCGCGGTGGCCAAATCATCAACTGGAAAACCCGAATGTTCTTCAAACCAATTGCGAACAGTTATGGCGCGGTGACATGGCGCATTGTCATCCTGGAAAATTACATCGTTGTTTGGGTAAATGAAGCCCATGAATGAATGGTTACAAGTGGTCTCCCAGTAGCTGAACGCCATGTAAACACAGCTCACACATTATGTAGCCACCACCAGCTTGCGCAGTGCCCTGTTGACAACTTGGATCCATGGCTATACGGGGTCTGCGCCACACTCGTACCCTTCCATCAGCTCTTACCAATTGAAATCGTGCCTCATCTGACCAAGCCACTTTTTTCCAGTCCAACTGATACGGTCACGAGCCCAGGAGCGCCGCTGTTGGCTATGTCGTGTTGTTAGTAATGGCACCCGAGTCGGTCTTCTGCTGCCATAGCCCATTAAAGCCAAATTTCGCCGGACTGTCCTAAGTGGTTTCTAAATAGTGTCAACTGATGCGCCTCGATTAATGTCCGTATTGCGCGCGTTAGACATTGATTTTAGAAAAGATGAAGCTGAAATTACGGTTGCATATTGTAGCCATAACACTTTTGTAAATAGTATACTATGCAGAGACTCAACTTCTGGGATACAGTAGTATCAATACACTTAAACATTTACAGCAAACATTTGAGGCAATCACTAGTGATAATTTGGTGCCAAAATCTAAATATTGGTGCATGTTACACAAATTTTGTTCTCATCCTGATTTTCGTTAGATAAAAACTTGTTAATCGTTCCGATATTTGCAAAGTCACTGCCAATGAAGGTCACATTTTACTGCAGCCAAAATTAAATAACCTGACCCATTTCGGAACCTATTGTCTTCTCTACAATTTCTTGAAGGTTCGTCCGAACTGTGCAGAAATTTTATTGTATTTAGATCAAATCACGCACTCAGTTGACATATCAGATGTAATAGTATTATCGTGTAAAAATAATTATATTAATCTTTGCGCAGAACGTTTTGTAAGAATTCTGTTGTTTTTGGTAAATTAGTATCACAGAAATTATACATTTCCTAATAGTTATTGCGTCATTAGTTTGTTTATCTCACAGATACATTAAATCACAAACTAGCAAATACTGCTGGTGTCGTAGAAATGAATAACCACTTCTGTAATGAAAACCTGTTGAAAGCGTAGCTGACATTTACCTGAAATTAAAGGCCGCCTGTGTTTTCCTGGCTCCGACCTTTACCTGAAGTGTCTGGCCTATTGGGAGGCTTTTGTGCCTGTCTCACCCACGAGGAGCAGCTCCTGAGTTATGGGCGATTATGGAACAAAACGCAGATTCCATAAACAAGTCTTTAGGCTCAAAATTAAGTGTTGGTTGATGCAATGAGCAGTGGCATTTCAAACCCCCTGTGTAAATACGAGTATAACAAACTTAATAGAATTAAAAATCTTTTTTCATAGTTTTATATCACCATAATCTATAAATTTCAACCTTTCTTCGCAGAACTTTACGAGCAATATAAGTGAAAGACGTAACTCTGAAGCAGATATTTCTTTAACACTAAGCGTGTTATTTAATTGTGATTCCACTGTTTACGTCTGTTTATTGTAAATACCGTTTCAGAAACTCACTTCAACTTCTTAGAAATGTTCTTAACTCTTTAGCACTTATGAGTTGTTTCGTTGCTAATTTTTCATATCTAAATATTGGTTCAATTTTAAGTTATGAACTTTGATTGTTATTTCGTTCTGTGTAGCTATAAGGTTTCCTTGTGAAACGCACATTGAGGCATATGAATTTATTAATATTGAATTGATGTAATTTTAATTATAACTTTTAACAGTGTGGAAAATAAAATTACTCTTAGCACGTTCGTCTCTTTTTCGCATAACTTGCTTCTCATTTACATACATATCAACAGCGATATGTTGTCAGGAAAGGTTTTATTTATGTTTACGAAAAAAAATTGAGAAGGAAGTGTGAAGTCTGAAGGTACTCTATATAGTGAATTTATTCGATTCTGTGATTAGGTAGGGGATTTCATTTTCACTAATAATTTTCCTGTTATCCACTAAGTATATAACAGACAAGATTAAAATACTTTCTTCAGCATATTAAAACCAACAGCAGATTTTTCGTGAAATTAAATAGTGTAGTATCTACTTAGTTTTAAACTGTGAATACACACTTACTGTTTTCATTCATGTGAAATATCTTCGTTTATTATGCATTAATTTTTTCATAATTCATTAGGCGTCAATTAAGTTTTCATCTTTGAACCATTTCGCAATAGCTAGTATTTTTTAAAAGTTAGTAACAGTTAACTAATTTCGCGATTTTTGTTTCAGGTGAGTTTGTAGTTCTGCTGATCACGATCATCATTCTACACTTCCTACGATGATGATATTAGGTGGAATGTAAGTAGACTACCAGTTGTGGATGATACAGTACTATGCCAAGATACGATCTTACCTATACACCTGTTTTTAAGGCGCATTTCTGGAACCAAACACTTTGTTCAGACTATTTTCTTCTATAAATGTTTGCCATCACAAATACATTACACGGGCATAAGTTTGTCAAAACCTATTTTATCGAAACATCGATTTTGTGCTGTAATATTTATTTACACGCAAAGCTTTAATTTGACAGAAATTCTTATTTATTTGTTTGTGATATTTTTCTGTTTAGAGATATAAATTATTTGTGTACAAAACGTTAGATGTGACATTGCTACATTAATGGTGAGACTGTTTACTTCTCCAACATCGACAGAGTTGAAAACGCACTGAATTGCTGTAAAAATTTTAAAAAATCCATTTTTTAACGTTGGACTCTTTCCCTATGATATTCCTCTTAATATATGTTTGTGACCTATTAATGTGAAGATTGTACCGCAACTTATACTGAATATTAATGAATACAGTTACTATTTTCAGTCAGGTTATACATTAGGGTTTGTGAGTTATATTATTGTTAACTTTAGATATTTCTTACATGTCTTGAAGAACTCGGTAGGATTATAGCCCTGCCGCAAAATTTTAAGTGTCTCATGGCTAATTGGCTTTAATAACAGTGCTACTTACATTTCAAATAATTGGTGGTAATGTAATAACGCCGTAAGTAAGATCTGTAGTCGTAATACAAACATTTGCACTGAATTTGGTGTTACTTTAATTTAGGTCAGCACACATAACGATAATCTTCCATGCCCAACAGCAACTGGCCACTGTAATTTCATTTACAAGAATAATCTTGTTTTCTGTAGTCTTGTGTAATTGCGGATCTTTAATAACCATATAAAGGCGGTTAAGGACAGTGCAAAGGTCATTATATGGGTGACACGTTTTCTTCACTTCGGATCATCGCTAAAACATGAGCTTCCAGCCAGGTAAAAATGTCGCAAAATGTCCATAATTGCGACATTTCGACGCTGATGGAAGTTCGAAGAGTTTTTATTGTGTATAATCTTCTTACCATATGCTCTAAATTTTTATTCTTCCAAGAGACAATGATCTAAATAACAATCCCCGTCAATTTTTATAACTACCTCGTAAATACATCACACAGTATTTTTTGAAAATTGTTGTATGTCTTTGAAAACAGTCGTTTAAGTCATTCAGGTGATTACAGGAGACTCATTTAATTCATACACGGATCTGTTGTGGAATCGATACTATTTGGCGTCACGTAGGAGAGCTGAGAAAACTTAATGAGCTAATTGTTGTTGGTCATGATATAGCGCTGTACTACTGAGAATATAATTACTGTCTATACGGGGTAATTCGTTTATTGGACACCGATCAGATGTCATCAACTCTAATCTGTAAAGATGTGAGTTCAGGAAATGACCGTGAAAATAGTAGTAGTTGCAAAAACATTAGAGCCATGATTATCAGCTGATATTTTCTGTAAGGAGATTCTTTACGGGTGAGTTAGATTTACAGCAGCTTTTCCTAGGTGATATTATTAGGCTGCAGTCTGTAGTGGCTGTGATAGCTGCTTTAGACAAAGAAGACACTTTTTTGTGACCTTAAAAACCGGTGTCAGATTTTCGATGTACTGCGTATTTTACATTTCGTGTTGCTTAAAATACCTCACAATTTTACCGGCTAAAGGGGAGAAACAGTTTAATACAGAACCAGAATTGTGGAACGTCCAAGCCTACGTCACTTACGAAATCAGAGCTTTGTCAGAGTAATGAAAATAATTTGGTCTTGTGTTCACAACTTGGTGACATAGTTCCTTACAGATTGTGCAGTCCGCCTCTATCGTAGTCGCCAACCCTAACCCGATAATCATACGGGGTGCAAGAGACTTATAGTTTAACGTGGAATCCGAATCAGAAAAGCGTATTTTACATATGCAAAGCAAGTTTTGGCAGATGTCAGCGACGGATTGACGGTCTCTGAAAACAGGGTTTCCTATAAATAGAGACACAAAAATTAAGAGTGGGGGGAGAGCATCGAAACGATTCAGAATTGCATAGGAAACCGTTGCTGGAAACGTCATTGGAAGTGGTAGAGGAGGTACAAGAAATGAAAAGACACAAGGCAGAGGTTAGGGTGAAAACATTCGATTTCTTAATTTTACAGATGCTCGAAGATTCCATTCATGCATGCATGCATGCGTTCTCCCGCTGGATCATGGATTGGTGGACACGCTCAAAAACACATGGATTTTTTTTTATTTCAGCAGCAGCACAGGTAAGACAGAAAAAGGCCTGCTTAAATCTGAAGAGTGTGAGGACCAGGTAACCGGTCTACCACGCTCAGTCCCTTCCTGCTCTTTAATGAACAGTGCCGCCTAGCGAGTTACGGTGTCGTTTACGATCGTGGATCCCTATGCAATTCTGAATCGCTTTGATGCTCTCCACCTACTATTATTTATGTGACACCCTTTATTCATGTCGCTATTTGAACCGTGGACCCGTTGACATCTTAACCGCCGAGTTACCAGACGGTTCTTTTCTGGAAGTGAAGGTTTGTTTCAAAGGCCGAGAGTTTTTAATCGACACTGCATGATGTGGAATCAGCCACAAAGCAAAGATCTTCGTTTGTTTAATTTCGTTGCAATGTGGCAATCTAGCAATTATTTCACCATAATGGTGCAGCTAGAAACATGTATTCTGTATGTGAAACAGCTCCTACTCTAAACTTGTCATCGATAATGCGTATATATATATATATAAAATTGCAAGAAGTGAAACTTTAAAACATTTTTTTTTTTTTTGTTGTAGTTTTCCTGTGTATTTTTTCTGTTTTCATTTTCCTTCGCTCTTGAGTGGACTAACGATGATACTGTGTTGCATTTGTAGAGTAATTAGGAACTCTGTGCAAGTTATTCTCGTTAACAAATGAAAAATATTTAAAATAATTTAACACACTGTGCTATATTATGGAGTAATGCACCTAGCCTCAGCCTGTATTTTGTACTTAGAGCTTTTATATCGCAGACCATCTGGATCAAGTTTACACCGGGACGCGGTGAATGTATTATTCCCCTGGTTTTGTCCACTTGCAGTTTATACTGAAGGCGTGTGATAAAATGAATTGTGATAATTCATGCTATGCAGACTAGGAATCCTGATGTAGCCAATGCCTTTATTTCATGAAATTTAGTTTGCGATGCATTTCATGTGCTTACCTGGCCCTGTATCGTTTGATTTTGTAGTGGCAATATTAGCGGAGTTTGCGGTTAGGTTAAAATGGACCCTCGACTAAAATATTCTTTTTACAGCATAAAACACGGGGAACTTAATTATTATTAGTAATTAATAAGCTGCTTTCATGAGCACCATGTTTGTCACGAGGTGTTTCGATATGTAAACTACTCCCGAACATCTTGGACAAAATTATTTCGCAACAGTTTTTTCAATCAGTTTTCGTTAGTCATTTGCTTCTAAGCGTGACAAAAATGACGGGTTGAATGCAAGTTTTCTAGCCGATAACTATTTAAAAAAGCAACAAAAAATACTGGTGCATGTTAGTGTGCAAAAATTACATTAATAACCAGCTTCTAACTGCGTCAAAAATGACGGTTTCAATTCAGATTTCTGGCTCACAACTTAAATATTTTTTCAAAGCTTAAATAACACATTCCATCTGTTGTAAAGACGAGCAGAGGCACTTCCTTCGAGCATTAGAAGCCTGATATGGAATAAAGATGTGCCACAGAGAAGCAAGAGAGTAACCTGTCATGTGCCTATCTTGACTTATGCTGCTGAAACATGGACAATGAAAAAGCGAGACATCAGCAGAGTACAAGCAAGGGAAATGAAGTTTTTAAGAGGTAGAATGGGAGTTACTTAAATGGACAAGATAAGAAATGAAGTGATTAGATTCACCATGAAAGGACAACCCCTACAGGAAAGGGTAGAGAGGATCAGACTGAGATCGTATGGACATGTAAAGAGAATGGATGTTCAGAGAATCCCGAGAAAAATTCACGTTTTTTTTTTAGCTCTACAAACTAGCCAGGCGACAATGGGCGGATTCTTGTTTCGAGGCCTGGGGGGCCCTGCTGCCGGTGATCGGGCCCCCCCGTCAGCCGGCGGGCCCGGGTACATTTGACCCGCTTACCCCCCCCCCCCCTAACGCCGGCCCTTGTGGTGGGATGAAAGAAGAAAATGGAGAGGCTTGTGCATGAAACAGACCCGGCCAGAGTCTGGAAACTGTTGAGGATGATGATGATCTGTTGTAAAGACGAATGCTAATATTTTTGCATGAAAATTAAAGCTTAACAGCGATAAGAAAATGTGATGAAATCATCAACAGTTAACGAATATAAATAAACAAAAACCATCTGATAAACAGAAAAAAGCAATTAAAAATACTGGTGCTTGTCTCACTGTTTAATAATGGCGACTCTTCTGGATGTAAATATCCTGTGTGACTTCGCCACGTGATTGCCTACGTTCTACGCATGCGTAGAACGTTGCGTGGTATGCCTCAATCAGTTACCGGGTAGATCATACGACTTCAACAAGCAGATGACGCCAGAAGAAGGGTAACCTAATTAAGGTTAAATTTTCACTTTCAGAAGTCTGTGCCCCCTGTATGTGGTGCAGCATGAGGTGTCTACGCCAGCAGCCGCACGTGTGGGCACGGAGTAGCTGTTAGTAGGCGGAACAGAATGTCTGCCTGCGGCGACGAAGTCCTTTCAAGTCCGGCCCACAAAACAAAACAAAAAACAGACGTCGGCTCGGCGTGGCTTTCCGTTTCCGATTGCGCAATTCCGCGGGACAAGCCTGGCTGCACCTGCCGTCTTCATTTCTTTCGTCTGGCCCCAAATGGCCCTGTCGGATTTTGTGTCTCCCGGAGAGTAGTTAGTGGTTCTTACCAGCCGCTTCTGCCACGGCGCATCAATCGCTCGACCGTACAATCACTAATGATGCTGTTGAATCTCTTCCGTTACGAATGTTGCAAACGAGTTTACTTCCCGTGCCTCTAACTAATACAGCCACATTTGGGGATATTAAGTGGCAAAATCGTCTGGACAAAATTGCTTCTCATTTCTCCCTGTCCAACGCGCAGATTTACTTTACTTGGTTTCTGCTGTAGAATACATTTCTGATGTCAAATTTTATGCTAGTCTCAGCAGTCGTAACTATGCTTTACGCATCGTCGAAATCGGGTTATTGAGGCGGGAACGGACTGAGGACAAGGAATTCGAATCTGGTCTTTTGAAGGAATTTTCCCGGCGTGCTGGGTTTCGAACCTGTGTTGTTATCCCAAATATGAGGTCAGAGCATTACTGCACACCCACAACGCTCGATGTGTCTTTGTTGGTTAGTATAATTCGCGAATTTTTCTGCTGCAGCAATTCTTTTTTACTGGCAGCGATGTTTTCAGTCCTTTCTGGAATCTTCTTCTGGAAGCTGGCCGCATTCTGTTTACATGAGACAAGAGTCTTGTAGCCTCAGCAGACTGGCAGTCCTGAAGAAGACACTAGGTTGGAATCGAAACGTTGATGATAAAAGGAGTCCGAGTGTGGTGGGTGAACGGTAAGCGTTCTGACCTCGCATTCGGGAGGACACCGGTTCGAATCCCCGTCCGGGCATCCAGATTTGGGTTTTCCATGGTTTCCCCAAATCACTCCACATGAATGCTGGGATGCTTCCTTCAAAAAGACCATGGCTGAATTCCTTCCCGTTCCTTGTCCCATCCCACCTCTAATGACCTTAGCCGTCAACGAGGCGTAAAGCCATAGTAAAATAATAAAAAATAAATAAAATGAGGAAACGGCAAAAGCGAGATGAGGCAGCGGAAAAACTCGAAAAGTTTTTTAATCAATATGCTTGTGATGTTTATCTGATTTACTCACGGATTTAATTGCTAAGAATGCTTTAATTTGTAGTGTAAACGGGTTATTATGTTTTCGGCATCCTCGTGGTTTTTATACAGTATGAGGCTTGCCGTTAACTTAAACTTTGGCACAATTCGTTCAAGTCTCCTTATTTCAATAATGATCTTACATTCACTACCGGTACCTTAAAATTTGTCGATGTAGTGCTGGTCACGAAAAGTCTTCTTGTTCTTAGGATGTCATGACAGATTCAGGACGTAGGTGGTTATCATGGAAGACGTACCCCTCCGTTGGAACTCTTTCGGGAAGACGAAATGGGATGGTTTCCCGTTACGTTTTTCATATGTGTTATTGCACGAGTGGATGACTGTGATAGTGTGTGGGTCCAGTATAGAGTTTTGTTTGTGTTGTATCAAATTAGAGATAAATAAGAGAACGGGTGAAACTAGGTGCTGGCGCATTCGAACCTACTCTTGCGAAAGTCAAGGAGAGGGCCACCATTGGTAACGACCCTATCCGACGGAAGAATCACCATCAAGAGTGCAGTGTGTCCTCAGTCCATATGCACTGCGGAGAGGTCAACCTAGGACTTCCAGTGCACAGTCTATGGATTAGGAATCGTACACCACCACCTTGCGATATTGTGATGATGAGAATTTCCTCAACCACCTTATCTCGAGCCAGATAACCCGTGGCAGCGCCGGACACTATCATGGTGCCGCAACCAACGGATCCAACGGGACCGGCTCGAAAAGTCTCAAATACAGTAAACACATTCCGTTTTCTCAGCTATTTGATCACTGTGTTTAATAACTAGATTTGCCCGTAGCTTTGCTCTCAATACTCGTATTATTCCAGAACATCGGAGAGAAACCTAAATTTGAAGTAGAAACTTTCCACGGTCCCTAGTTTCTTCTTTATTGAGTCGAAGGTATCTCGAGATTCTTTCATGGTTTGATTTAACATTGGTCATAACACTTCCTTTTGTGATGTATTTATTCCTGGCACTTCCAAATAAAAACTTTCCAACTGTTATTTCGTTTGATATCAAAAGATTAAAGCCCATTGTTCGCTGTGACGTATTAAGGCTAATTCTTTACTAAATAGCATTCTCGTTGCACATTTCGCAGACATAAACCACAGAAATCAGGTACTCTAGAAATACAATTTAGAGAAGTGACACGCGCCATCAATCCGTGAACCGTGTAAATGTTTCATTAATATGTTTATGTATTGTTCTCGTCGCCTGATGTTCAATTTTGAGGTGAAAAGTTTTGACCACCACGGCTGTTATGCTACAAAATAATAATTTCTTTGGCTTCTTTGCTGATCTGAATTTGAAATTATAAGTCCGTGTATATCAGTGAAACCAATATCAAGCTCAAAAGTGGACAAGAATATCAACAGTATTCAAAGAGAAAAAACGAAATCCCTAAAAACCAAAGTTTGATCTGAATGAAGGGAAAAAAATACCCTGGTGGTTATCGAACCCTGCAACTCTCAGTATGGGATTGCACTCCTTAATCCTTTACTGTAGGTACACATTCAGAAAAAAAATATTGTTTATAAACTTCTCCTTAACGGAGACTCACTAACACACTTGAGGTGTGGTACCATTTCTATGTTCACACAGAAGTCCTCTCCTAGAGAACTTACAGAAACCAAACGAAATATGGACCTAAAAATTTTGACGTTAATAATAGATTTACATTTCATACTCTGGTGCCAGATCAAAAGGTCATACGTTATACCGCAGATTTTAAGTCAGATTCTGTGATTTCGAATTATGCAAACCCCATCGAAATATTTTTCTGTAGTTTTTGGGTGAAGGCGTAACAAACAAATTCACAGAATACGGTTCGATACAGATTGTTCGGGCAATAGTAGGAAAAATGGCACCAATAGTGCCCATGTAAATGACATACAGCTATTGACTTGAATCTATGAACGAAAGGAAATATAAATTAAATGATAAAGGCAAAATTTGAATCACTCATAGCGCGAATGCTCGGAAAATTTGAAAGAGTACTGTAGTTTTGACACTAGATTGTATCGGAGCACTAGAGCTACACAAAATCACAGCTAGAGTAGCAGAACGATCACCTGATACTCTTAAAGAATAAGACATAATCTGTCTCTGTTTCGTTTCGAAGCTTACATTTTTCTTATCATTCTTCAGGCATTGATATCATTCAGTCTTTACGCAGTTACTTATTTTTTGCTTTCGAGTCTATGGAAAAGAAATTATTAATCTGTCATTGAATAAATCTCTCATTTCTTTCTTTTTTATAGTTCATATTATGTACTTACTGGGATTCTGTCAGATATTTTTTGTCAGCTGAAATAATTCATCAATTGTCTAGTTAATCCCTGGCAGCAAATTCTTTTGGAGAGACTGTTCCTAAAACGGTTTCTTCAAATCCACCATCCCAGTGTCACTCGTTATTTGATCCTACTCAAGTTGTTTGTCGAATAGCAACGAAAACGGTTGGTACTAATAATCTTCTTTAGTAATTTTTCTTTCCTGTACATGATTTCATACGTCGTTAACGAATTTATGCTTAATCCCACTGAATATGTACTCATTTCTCGTACAGTGCAGTGTTCTGTTATTGTGAGCCCCTGATGTAGCGGCCTGGCCTGTGATGTGGCAGCCCCTTTAAGGAGGAGTTGGCGAGAACTGGCTGTTCCTATACACTGTCCCGCCTGATACAAGCCGCCACCTAAATCAATACTGCCATGCCAAGATAACTGCGTCTCCTTTATAAAGCGATAAAGCGGCGGTTCCGAACGCAACCAAGAAGTGAGCAAGTCATAAATAAAGCAGACTTTACGGATCCTGGGGGAGAGTGGCAACACTCGGGTCTGCCATTCCAGAGGATGCGGGTTCAAATCTCCGGCAGACCATACAGAGTTCGGTTTTCCATGCTTCCCGAAATCACCCCAGGCGAATGCGGGATGGTTCTTGCAAAAGGCCATTGGCGAATTCTTTTCCGTTCCTTGCCCTAAGTCCATTCCCGTCCTAAAGACCGCGACGTCGACAAGTTGTAAGGCCATTTCTAACACGTGCCAGACGAATATGAGTTGTCGGTGATTTTCATATTTATTTCAGGCAAATTTTGATTTAATTTATAGCTAGCTCGTGCTATTACAACAGATCGATAGCACAGATATAAAGCTTTTCTTTTTTCTGTTATAAAAAATATAAACTAATATAATAAGAAAACATGCTTTTAGAATCTTCTTGTAGAGGACAGAATGCTAGATCGTGTACTTATGCATATTATTTTTTACATGATTTAATATTTGATCGACAGTGTGATAATTGAAGATACTGGAATGGTTTGATGAATTCTCTATTATTTCATTCCATAAGAAAATGTCTCAATCTTTACAACTTACTTCACAGGTGTGGTGCTTCCATTTCCGTAATCCTTGTTTCTTTTTACAATTTTTCCATTCGGCTATTCCATCCTCCAACAAAGTAATCCACCAAGACTTTTTTATATGTGATTCATATTATCTACTAAGTTTTCCCCTTTTTGAAAAAAGGTTTTTTGTACTGATCATCCTTTGGTATCCATGCTTCGTCTATTTAGTGGAACGTTAAACTGATTTTTGTTGGTGTTGAATTTGTTGTTTCGTTGACAGCAGCAAAACATTTTCCCTATTGATTTAAAACTCTACCTGAAGATAACTGGAGACAACGGTTGATACGTCGCCGTAATTGAACAACACAACACAGCTAGCTGTCTAGAAAACAGCTTTCAAAACAATTAAAAGCTTTATGGACCTTGATATCGCGTTCTTCTTGCGTCCTGAATGATAGATTTTATTATTATTTTTTTATGTGTTCGGGAGTATTTATTGCGTGATCTAATAAGATATTCGGTAGTGAAACCACCTTGGTAAGAGCTGCAGGATATCGATCCCTCCTTATTTTTTCGTTAGGAGATAATCAAGTTTTGAAGTTCTCCTCTCTTTCCTCCTTCTTTGAGCGATACCAAAGTTCAGAGCAGAACTCGTAAATATTCTCGGTGCTCGTCCCTTTCTGAAATTTGCCAGTGATCAACGTCTTGAGGATAACATCAAAGAAGTTGGGGCTGGTTGCTTCTTTGAGAGAACCTATATTCTCGTTTCCGTCTGAAGCAAATTTTACTTCCGCTATAGGTAAAGGCGAATTCGACTGCGGTCTAAAGAATTCCATGGAACTAAAAACCAAACCGGAACAAAAGAAAACTTTTTTACAAGGAGAAGTTATAAAATACATTCCCAAATAAATCCTTGCATTGCTCCAAATGATTTTCCGGTGATTTAAAACGTAACTTAGACCATTAACAAGTGTACTGATAGTATCATCTTTAAGAAGTTATTGGAAGCGAGTGTGTCAGAGGTAGCCCCATCTGCTCTAATGAATCGATTAATATTTAGTCTTATGGATACTTAAAAGACTTGTAAAACACCTTATCAATTTCCACAGTTGCCGCCAATTCAGAGCCATAATTAATCTAGCTGAGAATTTAGTGCGTGAATTATTATTTTCGTCCTACAAGAGCCAAATGTTAGTGGATGTGAGTGTACCGGAGTGCCCACACAAAAACGTGTATACCCGGGATCTAAACTAATGGCGGGGAGACTGGATCACGGTTATTATGTTTTGGTTGAGGTGAGGGGGCGTTTCGAACGTTTCCCAGGTTCTTACAGTTCATTATCGATTTTACTATTATTCTCTTAATAATCAAACCCTTCGGATGTTTACGCTCATCGAAATAACTTTCCGGTTGGTAACGAGGCGATTCGTTCCCACCTATACAGGTTTGTAGTAGAGGCGGTGGTTTATCGTACACTGGTCGCAGACAGCTGATGCAGCACTTTTAGAAGCCTGGTATGACGTATTAAATTTGGTCGAAGGTCATGTATTTGTGCAAGTACAACCGTCCACTTCTAACTTTTCGAGCCCCACCATTCGAGGAACGTTCTGAAAACTGTCCATATCGCTTGTACTACAAGCCATCATAAATATCAACTCGCTAGTCCTCATTGTGCCTGCATGTATGTATCGATCAGTCTGGTTGCTCAGTGATTCAGGTGTCTAACTGGCGGTCGGAAAGTCCCCGCTGTGAATCCCTATCTCGGCGGTGATTTTTAAAGGCCCTTAAACTGACCTTCCCCTCCGGCACAGATTGCTGTGTATTGTGAATTATGTCAGAACGCTTCCGTGGTACGGACTCCACGTTAAATTGTAGGTCCCCTGTACAGGTTATGGATTGCCGACTCAGGTTAAGGCGGGTACGACAGGGGCGGAATGCGCAGCCAGTAGAAACCTTGTCAGCAGGTCATTACGACCACACTTAATTATTATTAGCTTCTATATTGGTCCCAGAACGAACAAGATGTGCTAAAGTACGAATGGTTACAGGCAGATGCATTGCTGCTATAGAAGATCAGGTAACTTAATGAGACATACCTAATGTTTGTTATTGACAAAACCCCATTAAAACTGATTCAAAAGTTTTCAGGTTAAGCTGCGTGTAGTAATATCTTAATACATACGTCTGAATTTAACTCTGACCCCAAGCTTTCAAAGTGGGAAAACTCATACAAAATCTGTATTTATTATTATTATTATTATTACTACTCCGCGATTCACGGTGTGGCGGAGGGTGCATTGCACCTATCCGAAAGAGTAACAGTTTGGAAGGGATATACAGGATATGGCAGGAGGCACCCATGACCTAATGTGAGGAACCATCCCAGCATTCGCATGGAGCGATCCGGGAAAACCACTGCGTGATGCGAGAGCAAACAAACACATTGCAGATTTATGTATGTGATATATATTAATGCTCCAATGGTACATGTTTCAATTTTCGAGCAATGACATTAGCAGATGTTGGGATTAGGTTGAAATACAGACTGAAGCAAAATGAAAGCTGATATTCCGAATCACTGGATCGAACTCACCCCGTTCTGGTATCTGTGCGCGTAAATCGACATTTAGTTTAATTCAGGAAATAGCTGATGCCAAATTAATAAAACTTGATTCAAATGTGTCTCATCATACGAATTAAATAGTGTACGATTAAATCAACTCTATTTCACCCATTTCTGGTTAGGATGCGAATGAATCTAGGTGTCCTCTAATTCGGAAATGGTTGTCGCGAAAGTAATGAAACGTGTCACACATGTTTCTCGTTGGGTGACTGAAACTGTTGCGCGAGTAAAACACCCCAGCTTAACCGTGCAACGCCGGGTACTCTGCTAGATGTATAATATTATTACGGTCAGCAGTAATGGTTGTGTGAAATCCTGCGATGACTGGTCCTCACGTATGACTGAAGACAATTTTTTAGTATTCTTCAGTTTATATGTATGTTTCAGAGTAAAAACTGCGAAAAAAGCAATAATAGCGAGAATAATGGTCAAATGACAGCTAAGTTAGGGAAGAAACCTTGACACCTGGTGTTCATTGGGACCTAGAATCAATTCTTGGTTCTGCTATCCAGACTTCAGTTTGCCGAAACGAATGCAGGCGAATACGGAGAAGATAATTCATAAAGCCTATGGCGGATTTAGTTCCCGTTCTTTCTTGTCAGTGCTCACTCTAATGAGCTCTAACGAGGCGCAAAACGCGAACGAATGGGAGGAAAAGAAAAAGGAAAATAAACCTCGTTATGACTGCACTTTCCGCTTCCACGAATCAGTAAGTACTTATAAGTGAGGCAGTCTTTTACAGAATCCACGCTTCGCAGTATTATCTTGTTCATGAAGGGATAAGGCACGCAAATTTTAATTTTCATTGTGTTCGTGTTTGTTACGGGTGTTCACGTCGCAGAGTCATCACATTAAGGTAAGTGGTGGTTCATTTCCTTATCCTATACTGTACTGTACTTCTTGTTCCCTACTGAGCGCCTATTACTTCATTCTAACTCTGTATATACATCTACATCTACATATATACTCTGCAATTCACAAAATTGTGGGTGGCAGAGGGTGCTCAGCACCAAAGCTAATCTCTTTGTTTTGCATTCCAATCCCTAATGGTACGAGGGAAAAAAGAATTCATATAAGAATCATTGCGGCACCTTATTTCTCTAATCTTATCTTTGCTGTCATTCCGGCTCAAATAGGTTGGTGGAAGAAGTATTTCACTACACTCGTAAGTGAAAGTGGGAGTACGCATGTTTACCAATAAGTTTAAACGAAACGTGCGTCGTCTATCTACCAGAGACTCCCAGCCTAGTCTACTAATCAGTTCTGTGACGCTTTCATAATTACTGTAGCAAGAGGTCACGAATCGAGCGGCTCTTCTCTGTACTTTCTCTATACTTTCGATCAACCCCTTACGAAACGGATCCCAAATGGTACAACAATAGTCCAAATGTGGACGCACAAGAGATTTGTACGCTATCTCCTTTGTTTGTTCATTACAATTTTTCAATATTCGACCTATGAATCGCAGCCTAGAATTAGCTCTACCTACCAATGAATTAATGTGTAAGTCCCATTTCATGTTCCTTTGTACTGTTACTCCCAAATATTTCATAGAATCGACCATATCAATAACTGATTTGTTTAACTCGTATTTCTGAACAATTGGATTCTTTTTGTTAGTTATGCTCATTGTCTTGCACTTTTTACAATTTAGCGTAAGTTGCCACTCAGCGCACCATGCCAAAATAATATCCAGATCAAGCTGAATTTCAAAGCAATCGGCCAAATTCCTTACTTCCCTATAAATAACCGCATCATCAGCAAACAATCTAAAAAGGCTTTTCACTTTGTATCCGAGTTCGTTTATAACCCCCGATGTAACATCTAGATTAGAAGAACTTTCTCCTTCAACGACGACATACTGCGACCGACCAGTTAGAAAATCCTTTATCCATTCACAAAGCTGATCCGATATACCGTACGCTCGTAGCTTCGCTAAAAGGCGGTTGTGTGGCACAGAGTCAAAGGCTTTCTGAAAATCTAAAAAAATGGCATCTACTTGTGAACCTGCATCAATAACTTTCATTACGTCGTGTGTAAATAGGGCAAGCTGTGTTTCACATGATCTTTTCTTCCGAAATCCGTGTTGCTGTAAGCAAATTATTATCCTCTAGAAATTTCATAATGTTCGAGCATATAATATGCTCCATAACTCTACTACAAACACATGTTATAGATATACGAGATATTAGGTTCGGCAAACCGAAATCTGGACGGCCGGACCGAGAACTAAATATAGGACCCAATGAGCACCAGGTGTGAGGGTTTCTTCCCTGATTTAATTGTCACTTGCGATTGTTGCTTTGCTTCGCAGTTTTTGCTTTTAAATACACATACAGACTGAAGAATACTATAAAAATTGTTTTCAGTATTTAATTACTGGTCGTTTGAATGGTTTGATGTATGCAGTCCTCCATCTCTTTCAATCTTGATTTAATGCCATTATTTCGACATGTTCATCACAACCTACGACCTCAATTATCGGTTTCAGATATTCTAATCTTTATCTTCTTCTACAGTTCACAGAATTAAGATATAGAAATTTTAGCTGCCTGGAATTGCGTGGTGATACATACCTCATTGGAGTAAATCTAGCATATGATAAGTGTAATATGCAGTTTTCAGACGACATCTGGAATCTAAGGAATGAACCGAGTGCATTCGGGAAGACGCGGGTTCGAATCCCCGTCCGGGCATCGAGATTTGGGATTTCCATGGTTTCCCCAAATCACTCCATGCGAATGCCGGGATGCTTCCTTCAAAAAGGCCATGGCCGAATTCCTTCCCGTTCCTTGTCCCCAGTCCCATCCCGCCTCTAATGACCATAGCCGTCGACGAGACGTAAAGCCGTAAGAAAAAAAATATAAGGAATGAGTCGTATAACTTTTGAGGAACTCGGAAAGTTGAAGAAGAACGGGAGTAACTTAAAGATTTAAGTTTGCAGACGACAGTAAGGTTTACTAATCTCGGACCGGCCTTTAGCAGCAGATGTTCCCAAGGCAATCGTAATAACGAGTGAGTTTGCCGGCCGTGACACATGGGCATAATTACGTACCTGCTGTACGTGGCACTGCCGGTTAAGTGGCAAACTTCTCGCATCCATCACGGGACGTAGAGAAAATTAGCGTGGCCATTTTATTGTGGGCACGACGCGTAAATCATGACGCGACACGGAGGCGGTAATTTCTTCATTGAAGGCGGTGGCAGACTGCGCCAGCCACGTCCGGGAGCCCCACACTGCCGATGAGAAATGTGTCTTCGGCTGCTCTGTACTCTGTGAAGTGACTCAACTAGATGATACATTAGTCACATGCTGGAAAATATACTTTATATAGGATTTATCCAAGGCTTCCCGCCAGTGTGACTCACAAGGGGATGATACGCCAACCGCATATTTTTTAATTTTTGCGTTATCGTTCTGAAAGATCAGCTCTCGAAAAACAATTCCCCAAAGCCGTTGGAACAGATGGCCAGAAGGTTTAGAGAAACTCGACTTTGAAACATTCGGAGCTAATTATGAGGACTGGCGGTGATGTGATTTTCAACAGGTAGCGAACGAGAGTAGTAAGCGGAGGTTCCCTGGTGTGAACACACCGCGGGCAATTTTTGTTTTTCCTTTAATTCATTTCACTTTTCTTCATTACCTATACCCACGTCGTTTACGTATAAAATTGTTCGAATTTATGATAATGAATGGTTATTTCATGTTTGGGTGTGATAATAACTTGCCCTTCTCTATAAATTATCACGACAATAAACGATGACATTCACAAAGATTTGAAGGTACTCCACCGCCTAAATAAAAGCCACCATATGGATTTGATGGAAGAATGTGAAATTTATTTTCATTATAGATTATCTGAAGATTTGATACTAAATGAAAAATTAGAAAGTGTTTCTGTGAACTTTCTCAAATGTTTTGACACTTTATTATAAATTATGTACCATCATCTACTAAACCCAACTTATATGTAATTTTGTTTGTTAGATATCAGTATCAATCACATCTGCTAAATCATAAGTAACTCTGCTGTGTAATAACATATATCCTTAATCATATATTATCTTAGTTTATTAATGTTAGATATACTGATTCATCTTTGCTTTGTTTATATAACGTCAACTTTAAACTTTCAAATTGTATACAAAAGACCTTTGTTTAATGTAATGTGAGTGTGTAGTTGTGAGTTTCTGCGATGGCGCATTTTAAGACACCTTCAAAACGTAAGTTAAGTAAATAATTATTTCACATCAACTAAATTACAAAATTTTTGATGTAGTACAACACTCCACAATTTTATTTCCTGGAAAACTCTATAAGGTTTTCTTATGTATAGCAGAAAGAAACATAAGCACATTGCACACTAAAATGTATTTTATATCGCGTTTGAAAATTGGATTTAGTTCTTGAAACGTGTAACGCACAATGTAAATAAACATCATTAAAGGTAACTGTGTTGCAGTTGAATTATTTGCTTATATAATTGAAATAGTTACAGACTTTCGTAAGTCCATTTATTATGGATAAGGATAAAGTGAAGAATAAAGAATACATTAATACGTTCGTCATTTTTATACAAAAATTTAATTTATCATAAATATTGTTAGTCAACAAGCATAAATTCGAATAATTTTACACGTAAACGACGTGAGTGTACACTGTAAGTATTGGAGAAAAGTAAAATGATTGAAAGAAAAAACAAAAATTTCCAACAGCGGAAGTCGAACAAAGGACTCTTCGCTTACTACTCTCGTTCGCTACCCGGCAAGCCACCTGGCCTGTTGAAAATGACATCACCACCGGTCCTCAAAATTTGCTCGGAATATTTCATAGTCGATTTTCTCGAAAACTTCTGGCCATCTGGCCCAATGGCTTTGGGCAATTGTTTTTCAAGGTCTGACCTTTCAGAATGATAAGTGGCAAAAATTACAAAAATGCGGTTGGCGTATCATCCCCCTGTAAGTGCGCCGAGGCACCGCACTCTGGTTAGGGGAGGTACAAAGGGACCATGCACGAGTATAGCGGGCGTCCTGATTGCGGTTTTAAGCAGTTTACCGCAATGATCAAGGCGAAAGCAAGGAACATCCTCCGTCTCGTAAAGTATACATTTCACAGACATGTGGTAAAACTTCACTTTCTACACTAACGACAGAGGCAGAGGCGTGGAAGGCGTAGAAACTCAAGAATTAACTCTGTCACTAACCACCCGAACTCCCAACCAAAAGAAGATATAACATAAATCCAGTTTGAATAAAATTCTCGGGTAACTAGCCGAGTTAGTATGTCGATCAAACAAGAAGGTTCGGCGGTCGCAACCTCTGCCGCCATTGTCATGGGACTTGACCGAAACGTCGTGTTTGATCGACAGACTAACTCGGCTAGTTACCCGAGAAAATTTTATTCATTTACAACACTGAGAAAACCTGCAGCCTTACATGAGTCCAGTCTAGTTCTTCCAGTTTCGGCTGCGTAGCGGCCGAGGCTTATCATGCAGGAGCGATGCGCAGCGGATAGGAATCTTGTGTCTTTCAAATCGATATGCATCTCCAGCCTTGCCCAAGAGTTCACAATAGCGTGCAGGCTTAAAATGTCTTCATTCAATCAGAAAATTTACGTCTTGGATTAGCAAAGTTGTCTATGACGTGATACTCGTCCTGGGATGATGTGCGTGAATCGTATTAGCAACTACTGCCCCACCTTCACACAAGAACGTATGCCATCTGAACACTCGAGGCTTCGAAAC
Source organism: Vandiemenella viatica (assembly GCA_031002005.1). Lineage (NCBI taxonomy): Eukaryota > Metazoa > Arthropoda > Insecta > Orthoptera > Morabidae > Vandiemenella > Vandiemenella viatica. The sequence continues at coordinate 142,170,946 of JARYHS010009186.1, read as the reverse complement.
CGTGTTATCGCCGAACCGTACATGCAATCTGCACAAAATTTCTGCTTTTGTTTTTTCTTTATCTAACACGAACATCATAATCATGCGTTTCGCAATGAACACATACCTCGTGATAAGTAAACAAATGACGGGAACAATAACATGCCTACGAATAGGCTTCACTTCTGCCTGTCTCTAGCTGATAATTGTTGTTTTGTAGGTCTACGAATTTTTTAGTGAGAGGAACTAAATTATTAGTCCTATCACAAAAATAAAAATGATAATTGACAAACACTCTGTCAAGTGACACACATAACTCTGTAACCTATAATCCTCTCAGTACTATCTCTAAAATGTTACATTTTTCGCCTCTCCGGTCTCGCTTGTATTTCCGTTTTTAACGCCGCTCCAGTTTATTTCAATAAATGATTCTGAGATTCACTTGTAACAGGTAAAGTATAAAGTACTGTAAAACGAACTTAAAAAAATCGTTTGCTAAAGAAATTCTGAACCTATTTAGAGCATTGCTTTTCAGATGTTATTTAGATAACCGGTTAGGTACCAGTGGAAAAGAAGGGATGGGGAAAGGAAAAACGTTTATGTGTTACAAAGTTAACTTTTCGTGATATGTACATCATTCTATATTTATTTTATTAGTTTTAGCGTTGACAGTTTATCGTCCAAGCAGAAAATTGACATCTTTTTGTGGATGGCTGTCTGAAGCGTTATGTTCCATCTGGGACGAGGTGAGTGAGCGAGATAAAATACTGTCGGACATGCACAGAATAAATAAAATAATTTGCGTACGGCATTCTTGCTCGCGATATTCCGAATAGACGCAGTTGATATGCCGCCTCTGTCGTAACTGGACCTCCACGAAGGAACTCACACCACTTTCCAAAGCCAAGCTGAGCACGCAACCAACCTGCACAAAATTTATAATAATATAACACCTCCGTGTAGTAGAAACTTAAAAATTTGCGAAGCGCAATGAACATATGAACCTCGTGTTCACCCTTCTTTGTAATAGTTAAACGAAATACGCTGGAAATAACATGTCAATAAATAATTTTCCGTTATTTAAAAATAAAAACAATGAAGATTTAGAACGAAGGTTTCATTTTTTATTATTCTTTCTATCAGTTCGTTGCTTTAACTTTGCTTAACTGTAATGCTGCCCTGCTAGACAGTGTAGTGTTGCAGTAGTTTAAATAGCCTTTGGCGACGAATTTAATAGTGTAGTGGTACGATATTAGAACAGGAAATATGCATGCACCAAGCCCTTTGCGTGAGTGGCAACGCTCTGTCTGGCATTCTGGAGGACACGTGTTCGAATCCCTGTCCAGAAATGCAGATTCCGGTTTTCAATGGTTTCACTAAATCACTCCAGGAGAATTCCAAAAATTCCACTGTTGAATTCCTTCCCGTTCTTTGTCCACAATCCTCTCCTGCCTTTGATGTCGACGAGGCGTAATGCCAAAAGCGAAAAATAGGGAAATATGTAAATATTATTTCCTTCCTCCCACTGTTAGGGATGTAAATAAACTAGTTTCCTTCCATCAACAAAAGCTAAAAGAAACTTCCAGCATGCAATGTACACTTTTATTTGACCACCCGATTAGACATTTTGTTTCAATTTTGATATTTGCTTATAGGAGCAATTTAAAATATCAGTATGTTTTGCAGCAGTGCTCGAGCAATATCCACGTATCGACGGAAAACCTTCTGCAATTTGAATCCTTTGTTCTCAGCAATATATTTATCAGCCGAAAATACTGAAAAAGATTATTACTATTTTATTTTCAAGCTTACATAACATATTCATCATATTAAATAATTCTGACCAAACCGAAGGAAGGGCGATTGATTCTTAATTAAAGATCTGAAGTCAATTTCTGATGAGGGAAGTTGTTACGCTCTTCAATAATTAATCAATTCGTGCTGTCGTTAATTAATGATGATTACCTTTAACTGATTCGTCCTTCAATTCACAGTTCACTGTCGTTGGTAGCCAGAGGGCTTTACCTTCCCCCAAAGATTAAATAAATACTGCTTCGAATGTATTATACCTAGTTCCATGAAATGACAACAGCGACGAATCACTTTTCACCTAATATTTATTACTCTATACTAACATTATATGCACATAAGGCACTAAACTCCTTCAAAGATACTAAATCACTAATACTCAAATATTTCAGTGATCAAACTCACAAATTACTGCTTGACGAAGAACAAACAAAAATTCTGACAATGACTGACAACTGCTCGGCATCTCCGCGCGTTTAAATAAGCGCCCTAGGAACAACGAGAACATTAAAATGAAAGCCGAAAGACGTTTCTCGAGCGGTTACAATAAAATCCATACGAAAATAATTAAAAATTGTACAAAATCACTCACTGAAAACACATTTAGAGAACACCTTAAATTGAATGTTAAAACTTTTTTCATGCATTTGCTCACAAAATTATCAACATAAACCAGTCCAAACAGTTGAGAATTATCTCCCAAACTTCGTCGCTCACATGAACACTTACAATTACAAACTTTTAATGAATGTTTCGTACATAATACTGTCTTTGATCGTATTACATATCATTTACGCAGTTTCCCTCAGTAATACAATGTTCATTCATGATGAATATACACAAATTCACAATTAATCACACGAAAAGTATACAAATCCATAATTAATCAATTCCTATCTTGCTATACATATATAATTCTTAAAATACAGTTTCATAAAAGGGCTGAGGGCTGCTACAAAGTGCTGTTGCTTCGTAACAGTAATCACTAAAAATGTTGGTTTTTTATATGACGTCCTGCAATAGTCATAAAGATAAATTGTTAAAATTTCCAGCAAAGTTCACAAAAATTAAATACATTTTGCCATTAAGCAGAATCTGTTTCCAAATAGGTTTAAAATGTTGTTATTCTCAGGCTTCTAAAATGCAGAAAAATATACAAACTAGCTACTAAAAAGCTTTTTTCATACTCAATCAAACCACCTCTTTCACGGAGGCTAATTCCCTACGACATTAAATAATGGCATTAGCATTGAAAGCTTCCAAAAGCTACTCAGATTATGCTTTAATTACAATAATTTGCTCGGACGGCGAAATTGCTGACTGGTTTTAAGAGATTATCGGGACTGGCGTCAGAATAAATTAACACTGCGTGAGAAGAGAGAGCTCTCTTACTACCCAAAAGACGGTGTTTGGCATATGACTCGCAGCGACTTGAGGTAGACGTGGATCAGTTTTTGTCCGTGTTGAGAGACTTTTTAATAACAGTGCAAAGCAGTGTCAGATTACAGCAGGTGGGCACCCGAAGCACACGACTCTTTCAAACCGCATCGCGTCACAGGTTCAGTCGCGCGCGATGTGCGGCTGGGGTAAACATTCGGAGACCAGACACCCGCTACACCGGTTTTTAATCACTGGCGACCGTGACAAGGACCTCCTCCGCGCAATGGAATGTCTGCCGCCACACAGGCCGTACTGGAAATCTCCACGCCGAGGTTTCAGCTGGCTGCTTGCGCTGATAATGTTAACCCACACCTGCCTATACTGTACTACTATTTCGTATTATATTTCGAATACTACTTCGTCAGAATTTCGATGTATTTCGTACTCAGCCGCTTAATTATCACATTCCTACTTAATAATGGTTTAGTAAGTGAACTACTGTTAAAAGGCCTTTTAAGAAGCTTTCACTAAATTCTTTCGGTTTAGAGTTGCGATCATATGAAAATTATACGTAAATCATGACTAATTTGTGCATAATGGATAAAATTATTTCTCTTTCGAGTTATTCAGCTTGTTTTATTTTTGGTTATTGCCAACTTATATCGCAGTTTTCGTTGCGTATCACAATTCTGAAAATAATCATGAAAGTCAGCATGTTTATAACCAGTTTCCAGTATCCAAATAGATTAAAATTTGTATGTTTTTTTTATTTTTACATTTATTTACTGTATAACTAAGATTCTCTGCAAGAGTAGTTACACTTTTTTAAATGTGATTTCCTGCAGTTGAGACAACTGTGTTAGGTATTAGTCAATCGATAATATACATAACAACACACCGAAAAGTAACGCGTAAATTGTGTGTGAAGTTATTGGTTATAAGCATGATTTATGTTGACATCAATACATATTTTCTGATTAGAAGAAAATGTTGCTTCTGTGTTTTGTTACCCTGAGTTTTAATAGAAACATGATATTGTTCATTCAGATTTACCTACTAAAGTGTGGAGAAATGTTTATCGCAAAATTAAAATTTCTGATAGTGTAAAAATGTGGTAAAAATCATCAGATTGTTACAGAAGGATCCATTTAATTGAAAACTACAGTCATCATTTATTTTAAACTTGAATTCTGAAAATTTATTCACCAGTTTGAAAATACAGGTACTTGTCATACGTGAGTAAAATTGTATAGTTGCGACTTGAGCTAAAATCCTTCAACATTTGAAATTCAAAATCGTGATGGCTTGCAGATTATAAGAAGCTTTTGTGTCCCCAATTGCTCTTAACCATTAGTTCGTGGATAATCAAATAAAGCTGAATAAACTATATAAAGGAAACTATACACTGGGTACATAATTGTGAATAGTGTCTGTTCTAGATTTTTAGTGTCGGTATAGCGCATAACTCAGGGAAAAGATTTTCGTATTTTCGATTGATAGTTCTGTTAGCTAACTTCCTTGGAAACTAGTTTCCTGGGCAGACACATTATCTCCTTTCCCTAGTATTTTACTCATAAAAAATACTTTATTCGAAGTGATGAAAGCTTCACAGTTATCATTTTTTTTAAAATATTTGTGTCGTTTCATTTGTATCCATGCGTCGCTGATAGTTAACTGCACGAAATCAGTGTAATTATTTTTGGTAATGAAAGCAGAGCGAAATCAAATACAGAATGTACATATTTGCACACAAAGACAGAAATAAAAGACATGTAGTATTGAGCAAGGTTTAACAAAAATAGAATATATGAAAATAAAAATTACACTGAAATAATGTCTAAAAAAGACAACCAATTTCCAATTGGTGGTTAGTCTGAAGATGGTGTTTGTGACACTTTCCAAGAACCATTACTGTTTAACTGTTCCAGAAAGACTATGAAAAAGATGTATCATTAACAGATTTCTTCCCGTGACGAGGATCATAATGAAGAAACTTCATTAATGAATTGCCTTGGAACACTCGTAACTGAGTACTGAATATAAACTTAGTGAGAAAAAAGCAGCCTCAGTTGAACTGAGTACCTAATAACCGGTATCAGACATGGGGAAAACGAGTATTTACAGAACGTTCTCTTTCTTACTTAATACCGAAATTCAACGGACATAGTTAATTGAGAGCCTTTAGTTGTGTAGAATGAGACATATTTTTTCTTTAAGTAGCTGGAACCCACCGAAAAAAAAAGTTCCATAATTTTTTACGGTACAATCTTCTATAATAACGTTTTCCATTTTCAAGATATATGACGTAACTCCACTTGGTAAAATATTGTACTCCATTCGGCATAAGTTGCGTGAAAAAAATTTAATTTTTATCCGAATTTTACAACATCTACAACAGTTCTAAAGCGCCGAACAGTTTGCGTCAGCACTGATCCATTTCAGTTTGATCACTTTTATAATGACATTATTGAGTGCCTCTCATTCTGGAGGCCATAGGTTCGAATCCCCGTCCTGCCGTCCAGATTTCTATTTTTCATGGTTTCCCGAAGTCACTCCAGGTGACCATGACCAAATTCCTTCCTGTTCCTTGCCTCTAATGATCTCGACGTCAACGAAGCGTTAATCTATTTGGAAAAAAAAGAGTCTGTGTATCAGTGTATACACGATCACGAAGTGAAACTTCTTTGTATTTTTCCGGTGTAACTTTTTTCTGTGTTTTTTTTTTAAATATTTTTTATGTTTTTTCACACGAGAGTGGACGTACGATACTGTATTGCATTTGAACAGTAGACAGGAACTTCCAAGTTATTCTTGTAAACAAATGAAAATTATTAAAAATTTAAAACACACTTCGGTAGATTACAGAGAATTTCATCTAGTCTTAGTCTGTATTTTGTATTTAGAGCCTTTATATCGGAGAACATGTTGGACTAAATTATATGATAACAGTCATTACAATCAATTTTCGTAGATAAGTAACTCCTAAGGCCGTAAAAATTGACTAGTTGAACCCAGATTTCTAGCTCATAACTTAAATATTTCTTTATAAGCTTATATAACTCATTCGCACTGCTTTAAATACAAATTCTAATATTTCTGCATGAAAATAAAATCTTTTATCGCACAGCCATTAATACAATCACTGAATCCATATTTCTTTCCTTACTATAAAGGCGATCAGTATAATGATAAAACGGTTTACATAAACAAATATTAAATAACTGATTCACTCTGTTGTAAAGGCTAATGCTAATATTTCAGCGAATATACAATGTTTTAGATGAGCTTAAATGATTGTTGCTTGAATGCACAGAATGTCAGGTATATATGCGCAGAACGTCAAGTGCGAGTGTACAGAACTTTGCGGAGCATGCGCACTTGACACGTAACGAGTAACTCGTATCCCTTCACGCTAACAAATTCCTCCCTACCACACACAAAGAAGTTTTTCTTCAAAAAGACATTTTTTATAGACTTTTTCCGATCTCTAATGTCAAGTATTTATTGCACTTTCTAGTCCGTATTCCTACATCACTGCATGCAGAAATCTCATCTCAATAAATTTATTTCACAATTAAACTTCCCCTGTGATTCGCTACCTAGCTGGAGAGTTGATGTGAGTGAGTGAGGCCCCTCCGCGATATTCAATTCCATCACTGCGAGCGCCTCCGCCGCATTCACCGCCTGGCGGCTGTTTTATTGTTACGCCGTCTCCGGCGCCTTGCGATGGCTGCGGTGGTATTTGATCACAACCAACACCGGCCGGAGCTCCTCATCCACAGGCTTCTCTTTGTCCCTACCTCTCGCTGGTGAGCCCCTCAACATGAGCACCGTCTTCTGAGGTGTTACCGGTAATCCATTCTTTACAGTGTCTCTCAATTTTTGAAACTTGTTATTTTCAATTTTTGTTTTTAAAAGAAATAAACTGTGTGGCTAAGGCGTTTACCGTTTTCCTCGTCATTTAATCTCGATCTCTTTCTAATATCTGGTTTTCGGCCATGATAATCCAAACTAGCATTCTCGTTTTGAAAGATCTATTTCCTTCTTCCAAGTTGACAAAACAAAAAACTGTATAACGCGCTTTCCACTTTCTTCACATTTCAATCTCCGCCTCTTTCTGTACTTCAAAACCCTATTCCTCATTTTTTTTTCTTTCCAACATACATCAATCCCGTATGAACAGAGGTTTTCCCGGCGTATAAGTGTAAAGAAATCTTCACGGGTGTGCGAAGGGATTTCGACAGCTAGTTTCGACGACTTCATGCGTGAATCCATTTGTACTGCTGTTCAGTATTGTCAGTCAGCAGACCAATACAAATGGATTCACTCACGCCTGAAGAAGGCGGCGGAGCAAGCCGTTGAAATACCATGTTCTTTCAGTGAATATTGACATTATTTCTAAGTTATTTCCAGTCGCCATTCTCACGCTCTCTCTTGACGTAACCGTACCAGAGTCATCTCCATATTGTACGTTTATATATTTTTAAACCTGTAATACTAAGTTACTCCATGTCTCTTTGACAGTTAGGTTTTTAGTTTTCTTCCCTTTGTCTGTCAGCTGCTAACATTCTGCGTCATACATAGTATTATTCTACGCATTTGTTTTATGTTTTTTGACCTTTTTGATAATTTTTACTTTGTTAGACCAAGGTAAATGCAAATATGAAAATTATTCCCTCGTAGGGTTAACTTTTTTACATCTCTTTCTTACTAGTACAGTATTTTGATAAGACAGTGCAATTATATTTACACTCTTTACTTTATTGTATTATTAGTGTCAGAAATTACACCTGCAATGGTCTATCATGTGAACTATTTTTCTGAAATTTATAACCAAACCGCGTTTCGAATATTCCTCTTATGAGAGTGCAGTGTCAGTTTCAACCTGTTTCTGAGCCCGATTTAAGACGCTTTTTAGTACAGTTTTCTAGGACTTCGTGCACAGAGATTTTAAACAGAGTGGGTGTTAGAATACAGCCTTGGGTGTCAGAGGTTTTAGAGCATTCCACTGTCTCTACAGTTAGAGAATTCCGAGAAATGCTCACTGCAGCATTCGACCAAGATGAATCAGCTATGCCAAAAAATACTTCTCCCATGACCATGAGTCAAAAATTTTTTGGACAATGCATGGACTGCAACGGGGGTACGTCATGTAACAAACGGGAGAGGGCAGAAGGCGAAAATCTGGGATGTAGAAACTGAAACCAATCAGCTAAGCCAGAAAATCGTGATGGAAGATCCTAGTCTTCCAGTTTGGAGCAGGAGGATGAGGAAGAAGAAATCGACCGACACTCCGTTCTTTGTAAAACTAAAAAAAGGAATTATACCCAAACTCCAGAATAAAACTTATTAAATAATACGTGCTATCACATATATGAGGTACGGTATTGAATCAGTCGTTTCACGTAGCTTTAGTTACCAAATAACTCCACCATTGATACATTCACAGTACGTGATTGCAGGATGGATATTAGTACACCTGTCCTCATAACCAAATTGTGTGCCTAAATTGTGGATTTAAATTCTAAATCGAGTACCAGAGCAAAGGTCGAACGTAAATAGTTACGGTGATTCAACCGTCAGGAATGGACGCTACTTCTGGAGATTCGGATTTGTTGTTTTCGCTGAAGTGCCGTCATTAAGTATTACCCATTTCCTTCTGTCTTGCTCATGCGCCCTCTAATTACGTATATACAGAAATAGCAGAAAGCGGCGGAAATTATACAACCAGCTTTTTACCTCCACTTCTGGAGTATAACAACTAATTTTACAGCTAATTTTCAAGCAAAGGTGAAGGAATGCATGTAAAGTTAATAACGCAGACATAATAAATGTTGCTATAACAGGCTGAAAGGATATTTCTGTACTTTATGTGAGGATACTGTAAAATATATTATGGTAACAATAAATTAAACTCCGTGGATGGAAAGACAAGCATTAGATTGTGCTTGAAAGGGATAATTTAAATATAAAAAATAAAATAAAAATAATCTACAGAACATTCAAAGGAAACAGTGTAAAATTCGTTTTAAAATTTATTCTGTGTGGAGTTCAAGTATGTATCATTAATGCATTCCTGAAAACATTGAAACAGTTAAAAGAAACAGTTGGGTTCCGTAATTAGCTGCTACTGCTTGTATGGAAGACTGAAATTTTTGTCCAGAACTAGTCATTTAGACTCAATCTATACACTTCAGTAGAAAGCAAGACGAGAGAATGAAACAGGAAAAAATCATGGTGCCATTAAATATTATTTCTTCATACCATTACACATTGAAACAAACTATAAAGATTCTCTATCATCGGAAGATATCGGCTATCACGGTACAGCATACTATTGCTTTATATCTTCTTTCAGCTCCTGTTCAAGCAAATGTCCTAATTTTTCTTATTTATTCGTCTGTAGTCAACAGAGTCTGCACTCTTACTGATGATTTAACAACTCTGAAATAGTCTTCACGCGGTATCACTTATTATTTAGACTGAAGTATTTCAAAAGTACTACGGCGTACTAACGAGATAACAGAATTTATGTTAAAATCCTTCAGAGTGTATTGGGTAGAATAATTTCATTATTATGTAACTGAGAAGACATATAGTTTGAAAATTAGTGTAGCAGTCACTTTCGAGACAAATCAGATCGAGGACAGCTGCCGTAGATAAGATACTAAAGCATTTTCCGATGCTTGCGAGAGTTTTTCCTGATTCTATTGTTTTTTTGCACTGTATACGGGAATATTTCAACATGGACGTCTTTCGATTAGAATTTTAAACGAGTACTAGCCACCCATAAAATGAGGACGACTGTGTAGAAAAGGGATACGTTGATCGTTTGTAGCCTACCCAAAAGTTCATATTTTTAATGAATCTTTGTGGATTCGGATCTAAAATATTAGTTTCTAGTAAATCATGTTATTAACTTGTTTTGAAGTAATTAAGTACAATTTTATTCTCCATTTATGTAATTAAATCTACCAATCACGCTTCACTCGTAAATAAGAAATTTAAAGATACTATTCTATTAACTATTTTTTAAAAAATTACTGAATATCGGTTGCTTAAGTTCAAATTGCATTAAGATATTTTCTTGAATTTGTGTTTGCCAACGAACACGTAATTCAGATATGTAAAAAAAGTTAAATTCCACTCAAGATTAAATGACACAAGAAATAATAATAAAACCTGATGTATTTTAAAGGAACGTTTATTTTACATGTAGAAACCAAAAAGGGAAGATTCGTTTAATAATAAAAGCAAATTTACAAAGGGAGAAGAAAATAAGAGATGTTTTGAGCTCATGCATAAAGAGGGGATTGAAAATGTAAATTGAACTACTGAGCATATCAATAGTAATGACAGTGGAGCAAACTTAGTTGGTGGAAATTAGGTCGAGCTGAAAGGTGAAAGAATCAAGGTTTGATAAATTTTGAAACCGCATATGATGCATTATAAAGAAAACCCATATTTAATTACTGGTGTAAATGTTCTGAGGATCTGTCTATAATATGCCGTTTTTGTTCTCTTTTTTGTACTATCAAGTAAGATAAAACAGAGTGGAGAAAATATGTTGCATAAGTACCTTTACATAAACATTATTTCCCCAAATCGGGGTACTACCGAGCAACGTGTATAAACGGCTAGTGCAATCGTTGGTAACCGCAGAGGGTTGCAGTCACAAATCATACATCCGAAATTACAATAGTATGGCGGAAACTTCGTAACAAGAGTTCCAATAGTAGCTACGCCTGTGTTCTGACTGTTTCGCAGCCCTTCCTTGTACGTTTGGTTGCCGCGCTGGCAGGGGAGCTAACTCCGTGATGAAGTCCGGGCACAAGAGTCTATAGAGAACGTCCCGCTTTCATTAGTAGAGGCGGGAGCGCTTCCTCTTCATACTCACTTCCCCCTGAGTCCTGCTTGCTTGGCTGTCACTGTCTAAAATACAGTGCTGTCTGTTTCCTCGAAATGTTTCAAGAGATATTGCATACCAACCCCTGACACGATGTCATAGTTTCACCCGCCTCCTTATTTCGCCTGTCCTCCACTCCCATCTCCATCACATCTATAATCTCTTTGGACAGCAGCTTGACATAACTTCTTAAAGCAAATACAAGTTCACTGTTACGGGAACTGTCGCATGCCTTTCTTCTTAATACTGTTTCTGTATAGTGATTCATCTTCATAGCTGCCAGTTTATATTTCTGAAGCGTGTCTAAATAATTTACTTCCTGTTGTTCGATGATATTTATTTTACTTTTATCTTAGTATGCAATATTTATAAGTGCATGATGGGGTCGACGTATTACTTAAATTATTAATACCATAAAACATTTTTCAATAAGTAATGTTATTCATTACTAATATCATTTACAAGTATAATTTCGTGAATTCCATCGGAAAGTCAAAGAAAGCATTCGGAAAAAGGCTATATTACTCCTAAACGGAACAAGCAATTAAATCTGAATTTTTTTGTCGTTAGGTCAATGGCTTGTTTTAGGATTTTCATATATTTTTGGAAGTAACTTACTAACACAACATATTATAGACTGTTATCGAAACTAACTGAACGAGAGCTAAAGACATAACAGGCAGGCAGTATTATCCAGTTAATGATGAAATTATACTTATATATTCATTTCATGTTACTGGACCAAAGTAACATCTAAAGTGTTTTTATTGATTCTACAGGAATTGTATTTGGGTGTTAGATTTTTGTAATTACCCAATGTGTGTCTAATAAGACTTTTTAAACGTCAATAGATAAAATTAAAAATTGTGCTTTGCATGTAGCTTTTTTTTTATTTTATTTTTTTAGGATTCCTGTTATGTTTATTTCTTTTTTTTAAATAAAAATAAAAAAGATAAATATTTTAGTATTACACATTAATAGCCTGAAACAGCTGCATTTTTCTATTAAAGAAACGAATTGGTTGAAACCGTAATTTGCCCAAATTCAGATACACATGTAACTATAATATTTGTGGTTGAGTCCCCACCAAGATTATATTATATGGTTTATGAGAGTACAGTGTATATTTTTCATTGGACGGATCAATAACCGTTGTAGATGTTCCAATATGGGGTTGGATAAACAGGTCGGGCGGGCCAAATGTATTATTCTTTTATGTTCTGTAGTGATATACCGATATGAAATTATGGAAGGTGGGCATTGCTATTTAAGATGTTATCATGTATTTAACGAATCGTGATACTCTTACTGGGAGTCATTCTAGACATGGATACGGAGGTATCGAGCTCAGTTTCTTTACTGAGAGTGTTTTTGTGCCTGTGTAATATGACTGTTGTGATGTGTAGTATGTTGCTTCTTTCTGTGCATATCAAGGTGAAAGAAGATAGGGAGTGAAACCAGATGCTAGTCAATTAAGTCCTACTCTTCTGAAGAATACCAAATGTACTGACAAGCTTAATGACGCCATCCAACGGACGAATCACAATCAACCGTGTCTTTACTCCATACGCTCTGTGTAGAGGTTTGGTATTTAACCAAGCTCTTCCTTGCACCATATTACGAGTGGTATTCAACCCGAGGATTGGCTTGGTCCTCCCGGAGGAGGTAATTTAACCCTATTTTTTTATTTTTTTTTAATATGGCCTTTGGACTTTGCGACCATTTAGCCAGCTCGAATTTGTTTTTTGTACCAACTGTTGTATCAGGCATTAATCATGATATTGTAGACATTACAGTAAGAACAGCACAAGACGAACACACCACTTAATTAAAACCACCCATGCCCGCGGCCGGACTCGAACCGGCGGCCCTTACAATCCTGAAGTAGGATGGACAGTTCGTTTCCTCCTTTGTGTGTGTTGTTTGACGCGGACGACTATGATTTTGCTTTGTTCCCTACGCTGTTTTTTTATGTGTCTGAAGGGCTGGAGTTGGTGAAGCCGGGTGACAATCCTACGCTTCTAAAAATCACTATAGGAACGACAAGTTAAAGGTCTCCATACGACCGACAAATCACCCATGATAGTGTAGTAAGCTATCACTACATAACCACTGCGGAGAGGTGTGGGATTTAATTTTGGAGTTGTTTATACAATCTAGTAGTTGGAAATCATATATAATCACAACTCCTGATCTTGAACCAGCAATCCTGTAGCGGGTGCCAGACACGATTATAATGCCACAGCGACTTAACAGGATGGGCTGTACACCATGTCATTACTAAGAATTGTTGACCGTCACATCTCCTACCCTGTTGGCCAAGTCCGTAGTAATAAATATTTCTCCCATCAAATGAGCTTGAACCAAATAATTTCGTTTCAAATGTAGAAGCCATTATTGTGCGTTGGCTAACTTGGACAACAGTAGAGAAGACTCTACTATTATAGATTATTTACCTAAATGAGTCATTTCCTTTCTTTATATATGGAATAGTGCAATGCTTCTCAACATTTTTAACCCGAAGACCACTAAATTTTCGAAAATAATGTTGCGGATCGCTAACTTATATGGGCCTATTTTATTTTATTTTATCTTTGTGTACAATTTTATCATCTGTTGACATATGTTACTCTATTATTACAACATAATAATTCTAAAAGCATGTTTTGAATTCATAAGGAAGCACAGTTATGAGACTGGAAATGTACTAGTTAAAAGTTAATTACACATCAAACGGACTCTTAATATTTAGTAACCAAATAAATAACAATGTTACCGTGGGCTGGACGATACACTATACCACCAAACAACATTCACAAAATAAAATTAAAGATAATAATACACCTTGCACCTTTTATTTTTGTTTGTTTCACCACTCTTATGTTACAAACCCCACCATGTACCACGATATCCACAAGAGCTTCACAAAACGGTCATTTACTTAATTTTTAAACCAATGGCGCTCTTTTTGGTGTCAACTGGAAATGAATAGACTATTGTAGGAACAATGCTGTCCTATCCTAATCCTGGAAATGCCACATTTTTGCCTGGTCACTGAAATCTTCGCAGCCTTTAAAAAGTTATAGTATTATACAGTACGAATGTGGTATATAAATTTATAATATTCCGTCCGCGGATTACCTAAACCAACTCCGCGCATCACAGGTTGAGAAACTCTGGCTTAGAGTATTTCCATTCTTACCGCCACAGATATTAATAATATCCATAGCATTATTGGCCGGGATATCCCAGAAGGGTTCGGCCTCCGAGTTAGTTTCGATTTGCCGCGAATGCACCTTTGTCGTGACTACCTTAACTTAATCCGGCAATACTACTGGGCAGGGGGGACCTACAGTTTAACGGGAAATCAGAAGCACGAAAGCTTTCTGGAGTACTTCACATTACACAGCAAACTGTGCCAGAAGTGAAGATCGGGAAACAGGCCTTTAAAAAAAATTTCTACTGACTGAGTGATTCAAACCGTAGACCAATCCAACTCCAGTCAGAAGACTTAACTTCTGAACCACCAGACCACTCGCTGTAGTAAATGAAAAGGGAAGAACAACAGCATGCGACGGAACATAAAGAACGGATTGTCCATTAATAACTTAAATGACAGCCATTTAGTCTCATATGAAAATTTACATTTTCTCATCACCATGATAAATGTGTAGCTTCCATTTAATTTTGAGTCGGCTGAACAACTAGTAGCTAAACAGGAGCTCTCCTCCGTGTGTGTCTTGCCACTGGCAGGAAACCCCGCCGTGGAGGTGGTTACGACACTGTCCCGGAGCTCGTTTGAGGATTAGAGCACTGCTAGCCTGGCCACGAGCGCTCTAATTTACACTGCCGCCCCCGCAGCGCAGCTCGCGTTATTTTTTCATGGCCGCGCATCTCACAGGAATGGCTTGCTCGCTCCCTCCTCTTCATACATACACGCCCACACGTAATCCGCTTGTGAATGCCGAGCGGCAAACACGGGGTCCTCCAGAGACAAAACCGTACATGCGGCTGGGTGAAATTTAATTAATATTGCTGCTTGGCGATGAGAGCCGTCTTAAGCTCTGCCGCCCCTGCGTCTGCGGCGCTGAGTAAATATTTATGCGTGAATGAGCGCTAATACCCAGTCGGGGTCTGTCTCGCTCTGTGCTCGCGCCGTCAAAGGGCAAACAATGCTGCTTCACTCTCTGCTTCCTGCTTGATGTGCTACGCGAAGTTGCTGGCATTGTTAATCTCCTCGCATATTATTAATTCAGCAGCATGTCTCCTGGTTCCCTTCTGACTTTTTAGGGCAAAATGCCAAAAGCAGAACCTTTATCATTTCTGCTTGCCCGTCCTCACAGCCTCATAATTTTGCCGCCTTTCCATCCATTGTGATTAAATTTTACAGAAATATTTTTTTCATTTATTTTGTTGGCATTTGGGCTTGTACCCATACAGCCACCTTCGTTTTACAATTTAACATCTCATATTATCAATATAACAATAATAATATCATGCAGTTGGCTCTTTTCATTATACAGAATAACATCAATAGAATACCAATAATAATTACATGAAATTACCATTTTCGTTTTACGCAAGAACATCAATAATATAATAATGGTAGATCGTGCATTAGACATTTTTGTATTTATTTGACTAATCACAAAACAGATCCTTAAACAAATTCTAAAAAAATATATTTGGTTACCTGAGACCCATAAATTTCAGAGAGATAAAATTAGTTTATTTTTTTTGTACTCCGTAGAGTGTGCCATCGTTGAACAGGTGTAGTAAGAGATGTTTAGGGAAGTTTTAATTTTTTTTTCTGTATTTGACATAATGTGTGCTCCCAAAGTCTTTAAAAATACGAACCACCCTCTAATTTTCCAAACATCTATGAAAATGGCACTTAGTAAGCAGTTATAACGAAATTTATGGTTGGGAGGATACTGTAATATCACAGTTACCTTTCACCGACTGCGAAGTAGTGCCTGAGAAGCGGATTAACACATTGCTTTTGAGTCAGTCAGTAGTTGGCCACCGCAGGAGTCGTACCGGATTATCGCGGAGCGCGGCTCACGGCTCACGTATTGAAAGCATTGGCCGATACAGCTACTGTGCAATGTAATCTTGATGTATGGATTTTGTTTAAGAAGAACGTGATGTGGTCGAGAGGAACAGTGAGCGTAAAAAAGTAAAGTTGGAACAGTACTGAGATGAACTGTGAACATTAGGTTGTGATGGTAGATAACTTAGTTGAAAGCAGATGCAAATGCTAATTTTCCTTAAGAATACTGTAATCTTTCGGATAACGAATTTTCGATTAGTCTTTATTTTGAAATTTGGTGATGGCCAAACCGCTTCGTGAGTGTTAAAGTGCTTTATCAATAAACTTGTCGTGGACTGAAGTATTTATTAATGAATGTAATGACCTTTTACTAATTATTCCCCTATTTGCTGCGTAGAACTGGCTTGGTTTCATCATCTTGGGACCGCAGTATTAACGAACTATATTAATCAGTAAATTAATTAACTACAAGGCCTCTTACAGAAATTATGAACTGTGATCAGGACTTTATTTAAAATCAACCCATTCTAAATGACACAAGTGACTTACAATACGTTGTCAAGTTTTTTTAGATTTCACAATAATTTATCGTCAGCCAGGAGCATTGTAATTCCACCTAGTTTTACGTTAGAGCATTGCGGCCTGTCGACGTAGAAGTCATTAGAGCTGGTATATTCTTGTCGAATATTTTCCTAAGGAGATGTTTTACTCTGAGACAGTTTAGTTCAATGTTGTTTTGACAATTTTTAAACCGTGTGTGGTAGGTGAGTGACTACGTTCTGGACTCGCATTCGGGAGGACGCAGGTTCGAATTCCCATCGATTCAACCATATTTCGGTTTTCCATGAATTCCGGGATGGTTTCCTTCAAAAGGCCATGGCCGAATTCCTTTCAGTTCCTAGCCCAAGACCTTTCCCACCAATAATGACATCGACCTCGACGAGCCGTAAATGCGGAAGAGGAAGAAAATAATGTTTAAAGGTAGTTTTAAGAGATTTAGAATTTCGTGTGAGAACTAGATAGTTTTTGTAGTTTTAGTAGCTTTCCGTGAATTGAATTTCACGTAAAACTATTCAGTAGGGTTTATTTCCTGGTTTGTTTTGGTGGCCATGACAAGGATGGATTGCACGAAAAGTGAAAACTTTGTCTGCATTACCATTTCGGGAATCACGGCCAATAACTCCCTGCATATTTACTCTAATTATATTCAGAATTCCCGCAACGGAAAATTGTTAGTACTACGATAGTCCAGTTATATTTAATTGCTTTAATTCTTGAAATGTGATTTCGATTTTAATGTCAGTAAAGTTTATTAAATATAAACTTTTTCTCAATAAGGAGTCGTCAATTGTCAGCTCTTAAATTTGGGGTGACGCGGGTTCGATACACGGTCAAATCATCAAAAAATCGGCTTTCCTCATTTCCCGAATTCATTCCAGGCGAATGTCGAAACCGTTCCTTCAAACAACCGTATTACCTTCCTCTCGATTAACTACATATGGAATAACTTATCGTCTGTGTATCTAATTCAATTGAAACCGAATATTTCCCATACAATAATGTCGAGATTAAAAATCTTTTTCTCTTTCTATGTAACTTTTTAATTTTGGTATCCGGGCGTAGGCGGGTTATCATGCTGGTGTTAGTACCTATCCATTGAAACGTCTGTTTGTAAGTGTTGTTGTAGGTGTGAATGGCTGTGACAGCTTGGTGTGTTGTTTGTGTTGTGTATGAGAGACGGAAGAAGGGAAAAGGTGAAACACGGTGACGGATCATTCAGACCCACTCTTCCGAAACAAATCAAGGTTGCCGCCAGACTTAAAGTCCCCATCTGACGGGTGAATCACAATCAACAGTGCTGTATGCTCTCAATCCGTACTCACTGTGGAATGGTTTGGTATTTAGCCTTGGACCTTGGCGCACAATCTGGTGATTAGGAATTGTGCACCCCCACCTCTCACCTTGCCGACCAAATTTCTATGGTGAAAATTTCTTCCACTACCATGATTTGAACCAGCTAAAACTCCGTTTCAGCGCCGGGTACCATCATGACCAACTGAGATAACGGGGCGGGCATATTTGTATACTACATTTACAAGAATCTAGCTGATAACAAGTAAAGCCAGTGAGAGTTTCACGTCATACATCATTCGTCACATCACAACCACGGAGTTATTATCTTAACTTAAAACACAAGGCATATGGTCTCCTTTTTGATTTTTGGCCATGTAACAGTCTGAAGAAAATACACAGACGGAAAAAAAAAATCCCAACACCAAGAAAAAATTATTGTAGAGTAATGAAATTTGGACAATGCATTTGTCAAGTTAACATGTTTAATTGATTAAATTTTCAAGATCACAGGTTAATTTAAGCTCAAGAAAATGCATTTCAAATGTGAAATACTGTTAAATTAATAGCCGGTGTAACCTCCAGAATTTTGAATGCAAGCCTGCAAACGTGAATGCATTGTGTCATACAGGTTTCGAATGTCACTTTGTGGTATGGAGTTCCATGCTTGTTGTACTTGTGCTGTCAATACTGGGACGGTCAGTGCTGGCTGTGGATGATGCTGGAGTTGTCGTCCAATGATATCCCATACGTGTTCAATTGGAGACAGATCTGGTGATCTCGCAGGCCAAGGTAACATGTCGACACTCTGTAGAGCACGTTGCGAGACAACAGCGGTATGAGGGCGAGCGTTATCCTGTTGAAAAACTCCCTCTTGAATGCTGTTCATGAATGGCAGCACTACAGGTTGAATTACCAGACTGACGTACAAATTTGCAGTCAGTGTGTTTGGTATAACCACAAGAGTGCTCCTGCTGTCATAGGAAATTGCTCCCCAGACCATGACTCCAGGTGTAGATCCAGTGTGTCTAGGCCGCAGACAGTTTGGTTGCAGGCGTTCCCCTGGCCTCCTTCTGACCAACACTCGGCCATCACTGGCACCAAGGCAGAACCTGCTTTCATCAGAAAACACAACAGATCTCCACTCCGTCCTCCAATGAGCTCTGGCTTGACACCACTGGAGTCGCAAACGGCGATGGCTTGTAGTCAGTGGAATGCACGCTACAGGGCGCCTGGCTCGGAGCTGTCCTTGAAGTAACCGATTTCTAACAGTTCGTTGTGTCACTGTGGTACCAACTGCAGCTCGAATTTCTGTAGTGCTGCCATTCATGAACAGCATTCAAGGGGGAGTTTTTCAACAGGATAACGCTCGCCCTCATACCGCTGTTGTCTCGCAACGTGCTCTACAGAGTGTCGACATGTTACCTTGGCCTGCGAGATCACCAGATCTGTCTCCAATTGAACACGTATAGGATATCATTGGACGACAACTCCAGCATCATCCACAGCCAGCACTGACCGTCCCAGTATTGACAGCACAAGTACAACAAGCATGGAACTCCATACCACAAAGTGACATTCGAAACCTGTATGACACAATGCATTCACGTTTGCAGGCTTGCATTCAAAATTCTGGAGGTTACACCGGCTATTAATTTAACAGTATTTCACATTTGAAATGCATTTTCTTGAGCTTAAATTAACCTGTGATCTTGAAAATTTAATCAATTAAACATGTTAACTTGACAAATGCATTGTCCAAATTTCATTACTCTACAATAATTTTTTCTTGGTGTTGGGATTTTTTTTTCCGTCTGTGTATTTCACCAGGTGGTAAGCTAATACTCGGATGTATGACTTCTACGTTTCTACAATTTATGGTTCTTTGTAGAACTTATTCTTTAGCAACTATCGATATGAAAATTTTAGGTGCTGCTACTATCTAATCCTTAAAGAATAAAATCGGAATAATCGTTTCAGTGCCTTCAAGTATCATTTGGAGAATATATGAAGTTAAAAGTATGTTGAGCAATATTCTGTATTCCAGAGAGCACTGTTGCAACTCCAGTTCGATTTGTATTCACTGGACCACTAAAGATGCCTCCATTTTTCCCTGAGTGCTGTGAGGTGAACGCTTTTATCGTTCGAGCTGTGCGAGGAATCTCGCTGAATGCCTCCACACACCATCTAGGGACATCGCTGCGACCACTTTGCGCATAAAACTCTCCGAGAAAATGACTTGTTAGTAAAAAGGATTTAGCTGTCTAATAAAATTATGAAACTGAGTGTTTTGGTGCAGTACCTCTTCCGACTACGTTTAAACTGTCTCCGTGTTAAACGAGTCACGTTAAAACATTTCTCTCTTCTGCTTAAGGATCTATGCAGATCAGTACCATAAGTAGAAAGGGAAGAAATAACTGTTATGAAAACAAAATAATGAGAATACAATTTCTGTTAATATTTTGATTAATTTTCCATTTTTTGTGGTAGTTAATAAGTTACACATTATATTAATAACGGCACACCTAACATCAATTTAATTATTTACGAACTGATTTTCTGTAAATTACTTTCGTTATAAGTTTGATGCGATATTTCTGAAAATTATTGAAAGTGTTTGTATAATGGCTATACGGAAAAGACTGATAGAAAATACGCACAGCTTGTAACAGGGGACTGATAAATTTCTCACGTGACAGTTGTAGTGGAAGTCACATTTTGTGATTTAAAATTATCTCAGTATTGAAAAAGGAAGATACGGCGGAGAAAATTCGGGTTAAATGTCGTAACATGCTGCCAGTGCACAAAATCTGTACATTCAAAATGAAATTTATGAAATGCACTTCCTCAGCAGAGCATGAGTATTTAGAGTTTTTAAATTAAAATTGCAAGTGAAATGCAAATTAGTTTAGATGGCTGAAGTTGCCCTTAGATATGAGTAAGAAGAAATCGAAGAAAAAACTAAAATTTTATTTTGCATCATATAGTTATGTGTATATTTGAGTCTGTTCATATACTGCTGTCTTACGTAACTGTAGCTGTAACAAACTTAATGCTGAGATAATTTGATAGACAAGATAAAAACTTAACAGCGGTCTGCTAGCTCAGTGGTTCGTTGCGTACTGAATGCGAAAAAGACTGTTGGATGAGCGGTAACTATCGGGCCTCGCATTCTGCAGGACGCGAGGTCAAATCCCCGTCCAGGCTTCCAAATTTGGGCTTTCTATGGTTTCCCCAAATCACGCCATGCCCGAATTCCTTCTCGTTCCTTTCACCCAGTCCTTTCTCGCCTCTAATGACTTCGACGTCGATCCATAAGGCCATAAGCAAAAAAGAAAGAAAATAAATACACAGTAGGTGGCTAGGTGTAAAATTAAATAAAAAAAAAAATCGTTTAGCCTCTTCCTTTCAAAAGTACATGGTCGATCCCGAGTTCAAATCCCAGTGGGAGATTTTTTTTTTTTTTTAGTTTTGTTTGATTAGATGAGCTATGCCAGGATGTTCCGTGCTTCGGATTCGAAGTTAAACTGTAAGTTCCAACGGAAAGGAACTGATCGTCCTACTTCTGCCACAATAGCTTTGTGTTCCTTCTTCACGAGGATCCAGCCAAACTTCGGGTTATGAACGAAGTTAGTTTTTAACATACTGATATATAATAACTGAGTACTACTTGGGTAGTGTAACAGCCCTGAATCCAAAACTTAAATGGAATTGTATTTTATAAAGCATTTGTAGCTATCTAGACTTTGGTTGAATATGATCTTGCATGTTTGTTTTGCAATTTACTGTAAATCAACGTATATAGACTCTGTTTTATGAAAAGAAATGATTTAGAGGTCATTTAATATGTTTAAGAACAGAATTGTGCAAGAGAATTGCTTAAATGTTCGCAATTCCAAGTATTAAGGCAATTTACGATGTCTAAAGGACAATTTACTACAGTTAAAAATGATTTCTGTGAATAATTTAGTGTTTAAGTGTTTCCATTTCTGACCATTTTGTATTGATTGTAAATGATTATGTATTAATCCTGATTGCTTTTAATAAGTTTCAATTGTTTAAGTATTGTTAATGTTCGAGAAATATCTGTCGGAATCTTTTGAAGTGTTCTAGAAATTTCGGTGAAGCTTATATAAAGCAAACATCCGAGACAGAGAAACAGTTTTCACCGACTCAATTTACGACGGCCAAGACTGTATTGTCTGTGGAAGAAGTGTTGTATACAATCGCTGGATTGTATGTATGCATGTAAACAGTATCTTTGACGTCGTGTTTATGAAAATAAAAGCAAGTTTAAAGTGAACTGTATGGTGGACTGGTTATTTATCATATTAATTAAACCACGAATAATATAATAGTAGGATAAGAACATAACTTTATAGTCCAGCCTTTAAAATGCGCAGTGTCCTTGAACTAGTGTATTTTGGGGAGAGTGTGTCGAGCTTTCCGTGTATCGAGTTAGTAGCAGCGCAGCACGCAAAAACAAAATGTACTGCAGCCACGGCAACAGCAACCGCCACGCCCTCCGGCGGCAAGAAAAATGTGTGGCATTAATTATGTGAGCGTTTTGAATGGGCCTGCTGATACGTCGCGATGTTTAATTACGAGAGCGGCTCCGGCCGGATTCCGGTATCTGCGGTTTCTGAATACGCACACGCATTGCTGCGTGCGAACGAGCGCAGTAGTATCGCGGTTTAGGGCGCATCGCGCGGACAAAAGCGCTAATTAATCTCTTTGCATCACTGTGCGTGCACAGTTTACATATTGGTCGAGCGGTTGCGACTGGCGTGCCGACTATTGTTAGCGCTGCACAGAATTCGGAATTCCGGGTGACGTAACGGGATAAAGCACCGGAAGATAAAACAGTTTCGTTGTCACGTTTTCCCGTTTTACCATAGTTTTTTTCTGATTTCAATACAGAAAACTGGTATGACAATAATCCGCTTCGCTCAGATTCATTAACACTGGCGGCCGCAGGAAAATCCTAAGTTCAGTTGACTTTTCAGGAATGGAGCTGCCATCATTCTTTTTGCTGTCATCAGTCTTTCCACTGGCTTGATGCAATCCTGCATCCTTTCCTATCTTGTGCTAACCTCTTCATCTCTACATATCCATTACAACCCACATCCTCAATTATCTGCTTCATATATTCTAATCTCTGTCTTCCTCTACTGTTCTTACCTTCGACCGTTTCCTCCACTAACAAATTAACCAATCCAGCATGTCTCAAACTATGACCTACCAGCCTGTCTCTTCTTTCTGTTAGACTCTTCCACAAACTTCTTTCCTCACCCATCATTTCCAAAACTCGTTCATTTCTTACTTTGTCTTTCCACTTAATTTTTAGCATTCTTCTGTAGCACCACATTTCAAATGTTTCAATTTTCCTTCTTTCCGGTATTCCTAAAGTTCATGTTTCGATACCGTGATGTGCTCCACACATAGAGTTTTAAAAAGTTCTTTCTAATTCCTAGATCAATATTTGAAACTAAAAGATTTCTCTTATTCATGAAAACTCTTTTTAATAGTGCTATTCTGCTTTTAACATCATTCCTGCTTCGGAGATCGGTTGTAATTTTGCTTCCCAAATAATAGAATTCACTTACTTCTCCAATTGCATCCGATCATATTTTTATATTTAATCGCTGCCATCTTAGGTTACGAAAACTACCTTTGCTAAAAATTTGGAGAATTTTTCGGTGTGTAACATAGGTTCCTAATCTTTTTTAGGCCTCCTTCCCCCTTTAAAAAAAATTACTCACCATCCCCTTTTGTAACCAATAGCGCCTCAATTTTATTTTTAGCTCGTTACCCACTTTTTGAAACAGTGATTTGATGGCGTACTTCTTAGGTGAAGTGTACTTCATATCTAGAAAAACAAGGACAGATTTCTAAAGTTATTTTTTAAAAGATATTAAAAATATTATTGTATTGTAAACAGTTTGATTAACAAATACATATTATGAAAAAAGTTAATTAGGAGGCTGATATCAGTGTAGTGTAATGGCAGTACTTTTTCCATATTTGTTGCCTTATTTGTCATCTACCGTCTTAAATCGTCGCATTCCACTACTGAAAATCTGTTTCTTTTCTTCGCTAATAAATGACTGACTACGCAAAAATCTATTTTGGTAATAGAAATTCAATTAAAACTTCTTTGATGCAGCCCATGAAGCTGGATATTATATTGGAAATCAAGGTCTGTGATTGGTCCTCAACGCCCGCTAAATTTGCCTTCTGCCAGTAACGCCCCCTGTAACCTCTTCAACGCCCACCCGTGGATGGTACACCCGGTCGGGAATCACTGGTGTATAATTCCAAAAAAAAAGTCTCTCGTTTGAACTGCCGAATGCTATGGACGATACACAGCAGTTGTTAGCCGTCTGTCAACACGTCCATATCGTCAACCACATGAGGGTGAAACGTGTTGTATGTTGCTTCTTTAATAACATTCGGGAGTATTACCTCAACTCTGGGACGCTGAGTTTAGAGTGGGATCGAATCATGAAACATTACGTTACATTCATATAAACAAAACTAGCTATACCCGAGGGAACTCAGATTAAAGGCATGTAAAAATTCGATCTTTCGTCAGAGATCTGATTTCCAGTCAGTATACCGACGTCAACGTCAAGTTCTTAACAGTAGATATTTGCGTTATTTGTAATCATCGTTCTATTTCATCACTCTCTATCCCCTTTACGAAGACTCAGCTGGAAAATCGTCAACTGCTTTCCTACACTTTCAACACCAGGATGCCTATTTCTCATCTCCTTTTGATTTCGAATGTGACACATCTTCTTGCTCTTTCCCACCTATCAAACATTCTGACTGGAGTTCACGAAGTTATGAAGGATACATGTATTGCTGTTTTTACGATAGATATCGTAGGAAGACACCGGGTTTTTAAAGTCTATACCAGTTCATACGAACAACATCACATCCGACAAACTGTAATATGTTCATTAGATAGAATTGTTAGTATTCATTAGATTATGTTAATTTTGTTGAAAATCCATAAAAAAATGTTTTGTCTTGATCAAATACACGGTTGTCAGATTGGTAAACGCATTCAAATTATGATTTCTGTAGCCAACAAGGTGACATCCACCAACGGAAAGTCACAGCACCTTTAACGCACGCCACACAACTGTTATTTATTGTTTTCCAAACCTACTCGGTAACCACGAATCAAATTAGAATACAGGTTCAATATAATGTCTGCTCCTTTTCGAAGATACAAAGTTCTTTAATGGAAACATAACCTTCATGCACACAATCATTCATTTACTAAGATCAATAAGAATGTAACAATTTCTGTTTCAGAAATGTTCAAACCGCTTCGAACGTGTGACGTGTTTTAAGATCACTTTTCAGCTTTTACACAATAGCCTGTGAATTTCTTTCGTTAGGTGTCCCAAACTTTGAAACTGAGATATTTTAAATATTGTCAGTCGATCATGACTAATGTCAGCTTTAATTTTTTCTCATATATTTTATTGATTGGGCTTCGGCAAAAGACACCTTTCAGCCACCTAAAGTACAATATACCTAGGTATACAATGATTTCATGACAAGTAATATTATACTCATGAGAAATAAAGAAAACATTATATATACGTTTTGTATCTTTAAAGTATTTAACTTATAAATGAAAAGTCGAATAGAAATGTAAAAAGTAAAATTGATAAGAGGAAATTATATTGAAACATGAGAGCGCATCCAGTTTCAGAAAAACACCAGCAATGTACTGGACCGATACGTTTCCACTGCCCGACTGGCATCCGATTTTCATTAAAAATAAATGTTCCCGTTTTTAATTATGTAATGGGTCTACCACTGGTCGCTGGCCAAAACCAGAACTAAATTTGTGAGTAGGGGTATTCTCATGCTGGCCAGCTCCCTCATCACTTCTTCATGGCGCTGCTAAAATGTGACTGAGGTCTCCAAAAGCCTGGCACACACTACCACCAAGCACTCCCTATACGGCGGGAATTCCTATGGTGGAATTGAGATCTCAGTTCGTGGTAATGAGGCTTTTTTCGTATTCCATTTGTAAAACCATGACTTTTCCGAAATGTTACACAATTCCGTAATGAGAACTGGGAACAGTTTTCAAGTGGTGCCACTGCGCTTTCTCTAATGTTACGAGAAATAAAAGTGTCATGCATGCGTTCCACATGTTCATATTGCTAATTTCGCCAATCTATCTACATGTTCATTATGCCCTATTTTCTATGTTTTTGATTCAATCCACAGCAGACATATCCTAATCCCTTAGACCATACTTTGCCTTAAGTTAAATCATCATTTCAATTATCAAAACGGACAGGCGTTTAATATAACTAATTTTTTCTAAGCTTTAAAGTACACTAACAGAGAGAAAGTAACTGAGTATGTGTCTTTTTTTTACGTATACGCGACTAAATAGCTAAAGTGATCTTGATGAAATTTGATATAAAAATATTATGTATCACTGAGAAGGATATAGAATACATTTTTGGAATAATTAACAAATTTTATCAAGAAATTAAAAAAAAAAATAACCGTACGGTGACAGATGGCTAGCGTGTTTAAGTCTCTGTAGTGTTATATGGGTCACTCAGGGTTTTTTTCTCTCTCAGTCAGTTTGTGTAAGACCTGTTGATGAATCTCATTGTACAGTATTGATATGAATTTGCGCTGCGCCATGCTATCATTTTTGTGTTTAACTAAAAATTTCTGGCATAAATATATTTGGTCTTCTTTTAGATATGTTTTGCATGCATGAATCAGACCTAGGGCGTAACCCCCGCGGAGGAAGAGCAGCGTAAGTTATTAGAAACCAAGAATCTGATACTCATGCTGAAGAAAGCAGACAAGACCAAGCTGAAAGTACATTGTGTACAAAACGGTATTGACATAAGATTTGCCTCACGCTGGTTTCAATCCCCGTCCGGGCATCCAGATTTGGGTTTTCCATGGTTTCCCAAAATCACTCTAGGTGAATGTTGGGATAATTACTTTAAAAGGCTATGTCCAAATTCCTTTCCGTCCCTTGTAACAAGTCCTTTCCCGCCTCTAATGACCTCGATGTCAACGAGGCGTAATGCCATAAGCAAAAAAAAAATAAAGAGATTCCACCAGAAAGTGACATAATTTTAAACGAAAATCAAAAATCCGCAGGAAAACCTATGGTAGGTGCTCTCCGTCAGTTTCCCCCATTTGTTTGTTGCTATTTTTAAACATGTTTCTGATTGGTTCTCTTCATTGGGGAGGGTCCTTAAATCACGTAGCCCTATTTTGGCCTCACTGAACCCCCCTTCTACCACTCGAATCCTGACGTGGCTTTTGCTCTACACATCCGCCCCCACCCTCCCCCCTACCCCCGCTTGGCACGTAGCTTTTTTCCCTTTCGATTGCAGAAGACAGTTTGTTCTGTTTTCTCTCTTCAGACTATCCCAAATTACATACGGAGATAACTAAATAACGGAATTAAATATTCACATACTGTTGTGTGTTCCGTACCTTATCTTAACTGTGGCAAATCATATGAATGAAAAGTTACGTGGCTTGGCTACGAACCGCCCCCTCCTCCCACGTAGCCCAGCGTAGCTCTCTACAGAACACCTCCCCGACTTTAGACCGAGCCGCGTAGTTTATGGACGTTCCCATAGACAGATTAACGGTAGAGCGCTATGGTGCTGACTTCTCAGTCACATTGTCCTGAATACCTGCTTTCAGGAATACGTTTCACGTAACTTACATCTTTCTCTATCCAATTCTCGCAGTAAAATTCCTAGTCCACATATACGAAGACGCGGCTTACAGCTAGTACAGTATAAAAACCATCACCACTCCGGCGGAAGTACTAATCATGCTGGAACTAAAGTAATATGAATACAATGGTGAGAAAACCCCGTAGCTGAGAGTTCTCAGAACTGCACGCTCTTGATTTAACGCAGAAGAAGGAGCAACTTGCGGAGAGCCGTTGTTATGTGAAATATAGCAGCCACTCTCTTTAATCGGCGAGCCGCTGTTACGCTGATTATCGAGTGATTAATAACGGGCCCGCGGCACCGTGCCAGATAGCGACCCCTGCGCCCTCCAATATTCCTCCCGGCAAAAACACCTGCTGGGGGTGAGTCGATCCCGACCAATCCATCCGATGGGAATAAACCACACTAGCACACGTAGTTCAAGTTGTTAATTACTTAACAATTTTCAAAACTAAAATAAAACTGCGTTAAATACTTATGAGGAAATTTATGGATTAGAAACAAAATCTACCTAAAATACGTTTTCTAAAAACGTAATTCTGAATTGTAATCTTGGCCTTGAGAGTCGATTCATGAGAAGAACAGCTTCTTACAAACTGCCGGATAGCAAAAGATCAGATGATAACCACATGGAAACCAGCTCAGAACTTGGCAGATCATATACTATACCTTGTTCACTGTAAACTGGCGGGTCAGGGTCATCTTCCCCGCTGCTCACCTCCACACCCCCCTCCCTTCCTACCTTTCGGTGCCGTACGCCGTGTGGGGGTAAAGTTCCCCTTCGCGTGTAGGGGTAAGGGTAGTGGAGTGGGGATAGAGCATGCTGACCTTGAGCCGCCTCTCTTAACTGAACAGGCTATAGGGATGAAGATTAGCCAGATCCCACGAAAAATCCTCAGAATCCAAGGCAGAGTCAGGAAAGTTGTAGGGAGATCAGCAAGAAGGTGAATTGAGACCCTAACAGGACACCAGTTCTAACACTGGACTGAAAGAAGAAGAAAACAGCGTGATGGGTGAGCGGTAACGCTCTGGCTTATCGTTGGGGAGAACGCCGGTTCAAATCCCGGTCCGAGTAACGAGACTTGCGTTTTTTTATGGTTTCCCCAAATAATTCAAGGCGAATGCTTCCTTCAAAAATGTCCGAATTCCTTCCCGTTCCTTGTCCCCAGTCCTTTCCCGCCTCTAATGACCTCGACGTCAACAAGGCATAAAGCCATAAGAAAAAAAAAAGAATTAGTTATTAACGTTGGGAAGGTTTAATACACTTGTGTAAAGCAATTACCTGCTATCTTCTGTAATCACATCTTGGTTTTGTTTTATTAACTGTGTGCCATTTCGCATTTTAACTAAAGAAAATTCTGCACTTGACAGTAGAAACGGAATAATTCAACTCTTGTCCAGTACCGAATCATGAGAAAACTTTACCTAAAATCGATATTTCTGCATGTAGTAGTAGTAGTAGCGTATAAACCGTAAAAAAATAAAATAAAGTCTGGGATGGAAAACTCGACAGAATGGAGCTCAGCGATAGTGACAAAAAAGAGAAAAAATGGTCTTCTGGATGTTACGTATTTCGTTTAAAATACTTCTTGAAGATCTAAAAGCACAGGAAGCACAGAGATAGACTAAAGTAAAAACTCATGCCTAATTTATTCGAAAACTCGTTGATGCATTAAATTTATTGACAACAAGCATTAAAACATAATGATTTTCAGAAAATATGATGCTCTAATATACGTGATAAGTTTTCTGTTAACATTATTTCACGAAATAAAACTATGTAATTGAAGTTGAAATGAAATAAAAATTGAAGTTCACTGATTTCTGGGGAAAAAAAGTTCGATAGAATGCAGTTTTGAAACTGGATCTGCAAATTAGGACTCTAATACTTTATCGCCATGCTGCTACTTGAAAGTATATGCCAATAATTCTAGTATTTAAAAGCTTTTGAGATTTTTTAAATTCCAATATCTCTAAAACTACGAGTGTCCCATTTGAAGAAACGGCTGTACCATAGACATATGGGGTTAATATCCTACAACATATACTCGGGGGACCAAAATCCGTTTATAACTTGTCTGATGATCTCCTTGTAAGACGATCTAGGTGACAACGTCAAATGCTGGTTGCGATTGTTTGCAGACTATGCAGTTATGTATAGGGAAATAAGGTGCTCCGACGATTGCTTAGAAATTCGGCGCGATTTGGATGCTATTTTCGATTGGTGCCGTAAATGGCAACTTACACTTAATTGTAAAAGTGCAAGGCAATGCTGATAAGTAACAAAATGAATCAGTTTGTTCACGAGTACAAAATAAACAATTCATCTGTTGACACGGTTGATTCCCTGAAGTATCTGGGGGTGATAGTACAAAGCAGCATGAAATGGGACATCCACATAACTTCCGTCGTAGGCAAGGCTAATTCTAAATTGCGATTCATAGGTCGTATTTTGAGGAATTGTAATGCTCATACAAAGGAGATAGCGTATAAAACACTAGTG
This sequence comes from Vandiemenella viatica, assembly GCA_031002005.1. Classification (NCBI taxonomy): domain Eukaryota; kingdom Metazoa; phylum Arthropoda; class Insecta; order Orthoptera; family Morabidae; genus Vandiemenella; species Vandiemenella viatica. The sequence goes on along the minus strand of JARYHS010009186.1, from coordinate 142,140,707 downwards.
CGTCCGCATCTGGATTACTGTTGTGGGGTTTGGGATCCGTATTGCAAGGTTCTGATTGACTCAGTGGAGAGGGTGCAGAGGAGATCCGCTCGATTCGTGACTTGTTGTTCCAGCCCTTATGAAAGCGTCACAGAATTGATTCATAGATTGGGCTGGGATAGTTTGGAAGATAGACGACGTAGCTTGCGTTCGAATTTATTGTACAATATGCGAAAAAAAAAATTAAATTACGAGTGCAATGAAATACTTCTTCCGCCAACCTATTTAGGTCGCAATGACTGGAGGGATAAGATTAGAGAAATAAGATGCCGTACTGATGCTTTTATGTATTCCTTCTTTCCTCGCGCTATTCGGGATTGGAATGCGCGGGTGTAGGATTGGTGCTTAGCACCCTCTGCCACCCACAATGTTTGTGATTGGCAGAGTATGGTTGTAGATGTAGATGTAGTTATCACATTCCCTCGAGATTCTTACAAATGATACATCGAAGTGAGGGAATTTAACCCGCTTTCTCGCCAATACGAAATCACCTACGAATCACTAGGTCACTTAACTTCAGGTACTTACTAGTTTAAGATGGGAGTAATGAGGAGAGGGATGAGAAGCACGATGGTGAATTCTTTCCTCGTTGGATTAAATGAGAGTAACACTAACGTGGTCATACTCTCGACTTGTAGTTTCGTGTGTGTTAAATTGGCATTTCTTGTGCGTATCGGGTGTAGTTGGTAGTAAGCTAGTGGAATGGGTGGATCGGATCGGGGCAGGCTAATAGTCGAGACGCCTTCACAGTGGATCACTGGCGCGCGCGAAGGCGCAGCATGATGGCCGATTCGGCTTGCTTTACCGAGGGAATGTGACGGTCCATTGTGGTTCCTCGTTGATGGTCTCGGCACGCAGTTATCCCCGAGATAACCGGCAGCACGCGTGAGTCCAAAGACCGCAGAAATTGCGCTTAATTTGATGCTGGAGCCGTTTCCTTTGTTTAGGCACGTGTCGGAGCCGGTCCTGGTCCATTGTCCATTCCAGTTCACGCCGGCCGCACAGGTGCCATAATGGCTGCCCACAGGTGCGGAACTCACATAAATGTTTATGGTTCATACCTCCAGAAAAAGCTTCTGTTCTTTTAACTAGACGTCTTGTTTATAAGCAAGTCAAAACGTGTAAAATGGATTTCTGAAACGAAGATTTTCTTACTTTTACGTTGCAGGGACCAAGAACTTTGTCCTCTGTGAATACCTTGGTCTTTTTGATTACGTACTAGCTGTTACCCGGGACTTCATACGTGAGGACTTAAAAGTTTACTGCTAGAATTGTATATAGAAAGCTTTAAGTTACGTAAGAGGTGTCCTATAAAGAACGGAACTGGTATAGTGTGACTGGGAAGCCATCACCACACCATTCTACCATTGGACCCGTCTGATTAAGAAACCCAATTTACAACATCTTTAAAAATATCAAGAAACTAAGGGAGGAGGGTTAACTGTGGGAGAGTAACTACCACGGTTCCTCCGGCAGATATTTGTTTGTCGTTTAATATTATGTCACTTTCTGGGGACGTCTTATGTCAATAATGCTTTGTACACAACGATTTTAGTTCTACTGTCCTCTGCAAAGATATATAACGTTTGGGTGTAGGAAACCCATGGACTAGCTACATATAGCTGCCCGTGCGAAAAACACATATTAGTTATGTCTATACATGAAATTCATGAATGAATCACGCAAAAATTGACTGCGAGAGAAACAAAGCTTGAACGACCGATATAAAATTACACAGACCTACACATGGTATAGTCTGTCTCACCACATGGTTATTTTTCAAAAGCTCATGACAAAATATGTTATTTATCTCATGACCTTTCTAATGATAAATACTATTTCCTTGTCAAATTTCATCAAGATAGGTTTTACCGTTTATTCTTGAAAACTTAACAGAGGGACAGAGTTACTTTCACATTTATAATATTAATGTGGGTCGTATATTTTCTCTCTTAGTCTTAGTCTTAAACATTTCGAAATCTGATTTGAAGACTGCTAGAACAAAGAATGTGAGAAAGTAATTCAATGTTTCTCATTATATACTGCAATGTTTGGTACCTTGATCCTTAATCACCGCATTATGTCCTAGCGTTTCCTTGTTCATCTTACATATTCCACACGTTATGTTCTGAATTAGATTTGTTCTTCTCTTTTTACCTCCACCCTCCACTTCTCAGGACATATCTATCCTGTTCCCTCTTCTGTTGTCATTTATCTTTCTAGTTTTTCTCCGCTACTTGACTGTTTTGTGCAATTCTTCGTTCCTAAATAAATTTAAAACCGATCTTCAATTTTAGCTCTTTCGTTCTCCGTCAAGGCTCACGTTTGACATTTATGTACCAACATATTCCATACGAATTGTTGTTCCCCTCTCCACATCGATAAATGTTAAGATTTAATTCTTTCAGTTTATGTGTTTGGTTCTTGTGTTAAAGTGAGAAATTGAATGTTGTTATAACTTTGCGACTCAGTAAAACGGAAGGAAAAATGTTAGAAACAATCATGTTCATTTTCCAGAATCATCTTCATAAAATGTGTTGTATCTTTTAAAATGACAGTGATGGAGTATATTATCGTGAAATTTAGCTTTGGAGCGAGACTGATAAACCAGCATAGGTGCTAAAATAACAGTGTTTCTTCATACAAAATTTATTTATGTTTACCTCGTGACGTTTTTGCGTACGTGTGTTCCGGTAACATATTTGAAGGTATATTTTTTTCGTTAAAAGTCTTTTTTAATATTTAAATGCCTTAAATAATCTATTTTAAAAACGCTAATACTGTTCAGGTGATAACTATACCTTCACCTATCAATACCTACTGTCATCGAAATAATTAATAGACATTACACAAAAAATATATATGATATATTTTAGGTCCGGTTTTGTTACGATTTCCAAATAACGTAGTAAATACGTTAGTATATGCACAGGATGTCTCCTAATTTATTTGAACCTACGAATTTAATATTCAGCAGAAAAATATGAACGCGAAATATTTTTAAAGTAGTGAATGGGCTGAGGGTGAGATTTAAGACCAGGAAAATACTGTTGTTTCAAAAGTTTTCTAGCCTTATCATTTATTTTTGTCTTGTTTAACTGCAGGAAACTTATACCTCATCTGTGCAAAAACAAAAATAAATATGCAAAAAAAAATAAATATGCAAAAAAAAATATTTTGATGAACTATCATGTAATTGCTACATCTACCACAGAAATAATCGTCGATACAGTGTAGGCGATGATGGATGTATGTTCAGACTTACAGGATTAACGTGAGGCCTCAAAATAACACTGCCAACGGTTGTGGAGCTAAGTTTGTTTTTATTATTGTCACGAGGAAACAGAAAGTTTAGGAGGTATTTAGTATGGCTTTTACTAAAAAAAAAAAAAAAAAGAACAATATACAGGGTTATTCAAAATGAAGGAGTAGAGTTTACGTTTTTATTTCTCACAAACTATAAAAGATACAAATATGTGACACACATCAGTGAATACAGGAGGGTTCTAAGTTTTAGTGTGTTCATTCGACATGTGCACCATTTGTTGCGCGACAAAAATCAAAACGGGATTCCATTTCTTGCCATACACATCTTCATTTCACATTCGATGACGAACGGTGCTTTTTCGTTTACATATGCACACATCTTACACGGATTTCTTATGCCAATCGTAAATCTGTTTATGAAGATGTAGCACTTTCTTGAACTAGCTACGCAACAATGTATTCACTTTTTGCATACTGTAATACACAAAGTGACTTCTCCTATCGTCATTTGCAAGTAAACAGGCAACAGCGACGTTGTGTGGCAGCCAATCAATGGAACTGATAGGCGAGGCTTACAAACTTTTAACCTTTCAGTATCTTGTGATGTGTTTCATATATTTGTATCTGAGAAATAAAACTGCAAAATCTACTCCTCCTTTTAAAATTAAAGCTAATAACATTCGTGAAATTATTATTATTTTTTTACTGACTTCATATATGTAGGAGCTGTTTGTCACCATTGTTTGTATTAAACAATAAAAACCCAAGAATGTTTACTTAGAAATTTCAGTCTCCGATTGGTAAAAATCTCTTGCGGCTGAGTACCTAACTGCATTGATTACATTAAACTGCAAAGAGTGTGCCCTTGATCCATTGCATAATCAGAAGCGGGCATGCAGGTAATCGTTACAGGGGGCTATGGAGGCGTCCATAAATTACGTGAGATTTTGCGAAAAATTTGGGGATAGTAGAGCCAAAAAAAAGGTCTACAATTTGCGCCTAAGTCGATTTTAGGAGGGTATTTCGTGAAAAAGTTAGGGTGTGACCTAAAAAAAAAAAAAAAGGTCTACAAAAGTTTCGAGTGCGATTTCTAGGGGGGGTTCTCACGGACCTGATCTCACCAGAGGGGGGGGGGGGGGCCGGCCAGATCTCACGAAATCTCACCAAGGGGGAGGGGGGGGTCCAGAAATCCGGAAAAACACCTCACGTAATTTGTGGATGCCCCCTATCGGCGTGGCTTTTGTCGTGTGGTATCGGGAGAGCCGACATGTCGGGCGAACATGTTGGACATAAATTCGATGCCGCCTGGCGGCTTCCCTTTGGTCCGCGTTATCTGGTAGCTCCCAGACAGCCTGCTGCCGATTACTTGCCACCCACAAAGCACCGCCCGCACCTGCCGCCTCCAGTGGCTTTCAACCAGCATTCCTGATGGGTGGTCCTCAGATACTAGTTCCCACCGCAGAAAAACACTCAGCTCTGCATTCCTCCTGGCTTATTTATTTCTTCCTTTCTTCTGAAATCACAAAATACATATATCAAGTTGCGCTGATTGCCTCATGCAATCTGCCGACTAGGCTAAGTTTCTTGTTACCGATACTCGTGCCGAGTAGTAACGTTAAGCCTGGCGTCGAAGAGGATATGGGTTCGCTGCCCGGTACGACCATCCGAATTTTGGCACCGGTATGGATTCTTCCGTCCCTCATCCAAAACCATTTACCAGCTCTAATGACTTGATTTTTGACGAGCCTTACAGCAGACTAGTTCGTTTTTCATACTCTCACATAATAATCCCACGTCAACTCTAGGATTTGAGGAAAGATTTGATATAGGTAACGCAGTCCACTTCTGTTGTGTACACCTAATACTGAAGTGTGAATGAGACCTATAGATTATCTAAATATATAAAACGAAAACCGGATAAATTTGTGCTAGATAAACTCAAAAACCACTGAGCAGATTTCGATGGGGTTTTCACAGTTTTAAAGCTTAGAATCTCAATTGAGTTGATGGTACGTCTTATGTTTCGACGTTACATAACACCGGAGCATTAAATAAAATTTTCAACGTGTGGTGACACATGCCAAAGATGGAGCGTCTAGATGTTACGTACAGTGCCATAAACACACAACTACAATGTCTCTGATCAAAGCCTTTAAGGAAAGCAATAAAAGCAGTTTACAATGATGACTATTTTGCGCACTAAGAAAAACTTAAAATATTCTTTCCTTTAATTAGGGATATTAAGTTTTGAAACACCATAGATGGCTATATTGAATGCGAGAAACTAATAACTAGAAGACAAGAGAGATTTTCTTTGATCACAATCTCTGTCAGCACAACTACAATGTCTCTGGCTATCATCACAATAAAATGGCGCCACAGTAGCATCATGAGAAATTTTTTAGCTCCAGTGGCAGATTAGTCAGCATAATGAGACATATCTAAAGTTTGATACTGTGAAAACTGTGCTAACCTCTTCATTTCTACATATCCCTTACAACCCACGTCCTCAATTATCTGTTTCATATATTCTAATCTCTGTCTTCCTCTACAGTTCTTACCTTCGACGGTTCCCTCCACAAGCAAATTAACCAATCCAGCATGTCTCAAAATATGACCTACCAGCCTGTCTCTTCTTTCTGTAAGCTTCTAAACTTCTTTTCTCACCAATCATCTCCAAAACTCGTTCATTTCTTACTTTGTCTTCCACCTAATTTTCAGCATTCTTTTGTACCACCACATTTCAAATGCTTCAATTTTCTTTCTTTCAGGTATTCATAAAGTCCATGTTTCGCTACCGTAAAGTGCTGTGCTCCACACATAGAGTTTTAAAAAGTTCTTTCTAATTCCTAGATCAATATTTGAAACTAAAAGATTTCTCTTTTTCATGAAGGCTCTTTTTGCTAGTGCTATTCTGCTTTTAACATCATTCCTGCTTCGGCCATCGGTTGTAATTTTACTTCCCAAGTAACAGAATTCACTTACTTCTCCTATTGCATCCGATCCTATTTTTATATTTAATCTACTAGCGTTGGTATCATTTCTGCTACATTTCATCACTTTTGTTTTTTTGCTTTGATTTATATTCAGTTCAAAATCTTCCTTCAGTATTTTGTTCATGCCATTCAGTAACTTCTCAATATCCTCAGCACTCTCTGCAAACAAGACAATGTCATCAGCAAATCGTAGCATACTGATTTTTTCTCCCTGAAAACTTATGCCACATGGAAATTTTTCTTTGACTTTCATCATATTATTCGTAAAATAAAAGTGTCGTAACGTCTTAAGAATACCTTAAATTTTAACTTTGACCCAAAGCTTTCAAATTTTGAAATTCCATTCAAAATCTGTATTTTCTGCGTGATGCCGGAACAAACAGACACATTCCAGATACATTTTTATGTATGTGGTATGTATTAATGCGCATATGGTTCATGTTCCGAACTCTAGCAGCAACATTAGCGGACAGGTTGAAATATAACCTGGATTAAAATGAAAACTGACATTCCGTATCAAAGCATCCAAACCACCCCATTCATAGAACTGTGCTGTGAAATCACCGTTTAGTTTAGTACCGGAAATGGCCGATACAAAATCAATGAAGCTTGGTACGCATGTATCTTTTCGGACGAATAAAAATAGTGTGCGTGTAAGTCAACTTCAACCCACTCCTGTTTTGGTAGGGTGCTGGTGAACCTAGTTTTGCTTTAATTCCTGAAATGGATGGCGTGAATTGAATGAAACTTTGTACACGTTTCTCATTGCGTGAATAAAACTCTTTTTCAGTGTACTTCGCATAGAAGGATGGTTAAGGGCCTTTGAAAAACGCAGCCGAAATGGGGATTCTAACAGGAGACCTTACCATGACAATTCATACGTCCTATCACTGAGTCGCCATACCACTAACACACTTAAGCAAACCATTCGCTTTTTCTCTTTCTTTGTAAGATATGAAACAAACTTTACTGCTAATATAACTAGTAATGTGGCGTCCATTCTCCCTGACCAATAGTGTCCATTCTTTGTGTTAATTTGCAAGTTTTATACTTATATAGTTCTCTTCTACAAACCACCTATCGTTCAGTTAAATTCTTAAGGCATCTTTCGGTTAAGAGGTTTCCTAGTTTCGTTAAAATCCTTTCTTCTTTGACGTCGCGCTCATAAAGAAAACTCTAGGTAGCTTTATTGCTGTACTGGCATTTTGGACCTACTAACATCCTAAGACCATGTGAGTTTCCATGATGTATGTAACAACGCAGTTGTGAGTAATACACCGAGTGTGGTGGTGTAACGGTTAGCATTCTGGCCTCGCATTCGGGAGGACGGCGGTTCGAATCCCCGTCCGGGCATCCAGATTTGGGTTTTCCATGGTTTCCCAAATCACTCCAGGCAAATGCCGGGATGCTTCCTTCAAAAGGCCAAGGCCGAATTCCTTCACATTCCTTGCCTCCCATCCTTTCCCGTTTCTAAAGACCTCGCTGTTAAGAGACATTAAGCATATATAAAAAAAAGTTAGTAATACGCCACTAACTAATCGTTAATTGCGCAACTGGCATTAGTTCTCTATCGACAACGACATCCAACGGCCCTATAGCCAGAAACGGCCACAAGCAGAATTTCCAATCAGTAAAATTGTTTTTCTTGTTGCTGCTGTTAATCACTTTCTGTGTAGCGCTAACGGTTGTCAATGGGCGATTAAGCTGAACTTCAATCGCAGTAAACAGGGTACTATAAACATTAAATCTTTCAGTGTTAATTTGCGTCAAGCTGCATGGACAACTCTGTTGGAATTATTGCGCTTTGTAAATGTCTGGTCTGACACATGATTGTCCTGTTGTTAATATTTCAGTGCTGATATAATGAGACTGCGGTTGTTCGGAGGGCTTAGCTAATGGGCACAATAAGTTCTAAAAACAAAAATTTGCTGTATCTACTGTGTGTAACCGTGATGGCGGAATTTCAAAATTAAATTAAAAAAATAAACTTACCTCTTTCCTTTTATTTTATTCCGTTTTAATTAAAAACAGCGAATCTTCTTACCAGCTTTTCAACATTAACTGTCCACTAAGTAACTGACAGAGAACGGACTTCATAACGCATTCATTTATTTGCTTTGTATTTTATGAGAAATGGTGAATATTTTCTTCAGATAGAATTGTTTTAGCTAATAGGTTCAGAAAAGTTTTAAAATTTTCCGTGTTCAAACTGTTGTACCAGCAAGCACGTTATTTCATACTCACCTTTCACTGTGACATATACAAAAGTTCTTTCTTGTAACGATTAACTGTAATCTTGGGTGGCAGGTCAATGTTGTAAAAGTCCTAATTCATTTGGAGCCAAAGTGATTTATTTCAAGTTTTATTATTATTATAATTTGCCAGGTGTTAAAACCTACAGCTTTGTTATTTCATGACCATCAGTATTTAATTTATTAAGAAAAATTAGGAAAGTCTTTTCTCGCCATTCCAAAGAAAAGATTCATCAGATAAATCAGCTTCATTTACGAGGTGAAGAAACGTTCAAGATAACTTTTTCCTAATGTAAATTATTTGTTTGAAACTAAATTTTTTTACCAGAGCAGATTATTATCATAATGATTTACTCAAGGAATGTTATGTTGATAGCTGCGTTGATAATGACGTGATAAGGGAATACACTTACATAATTATATTTTAGTTGCTACCTGTAGTCTCTGCTTGATTGTTTGTTTAAGAATTATATGTCATCCTTGTTCCATAGAGTTTTAAGTTTATCCTGCTATTAAATTGATAAGAGTAGACACTCAAGTAGGAATATATACGAAATTTTTCTCCGTATGATTACATACTTATCCAGAGTACTTAAATTATTTTCTTGCTTTAAGAAAAGTAGCTTTACGGTGCCCGACAGCAAATACAGGATGATTGTTTTACATAAGAAATCTTAACAAAAATATAGTTGATTTGACTCATGCAAACCTAGATATTGACTCGCAATGTAATTGTCGCTGCGTAAAGACATTTGGGGAGAAGGGGGTGCCTTTCGGAAAATCAATACTACTAAGACTTCGTAGCTGATAGTATGAAGGAAATTTAACTACGTCTTCGTACCTTTGTTACGAGGAGAGATGGCACTCAAAGATTCCTGTAGCATACGCCGTTATTGATGTATCCATTGTTACACACTACAAGCCGCAAACTGCAAGTTTATAACTAGTAAGTGATTTACGAGAATTTTCCAACAGGCTATGTGCTTATTATCTACCTTCTGTCTGCTCAGCTTCCTCGTTCTTTAAATGGCAATGAGCGTTTGGAACTTATCCTGTTGAACAGTGTGGAAGCTAAAATTGAAATACCAACAGTGCGAAGAAATTAAGCGCTACGTCTTCTAAACTATTAGTACAAATTTAAGCGAAACTCCTGCAGTCAGAAAATTTAGTGGAGCTTGTAAAAACAATGGGTTACCAGCTGCTTGAAAGTATCAAACCTGGTATCGAAATTAATCAGTCACAATGCCGAATATCTTACACGGAATTATTGTACTGAATAACAGAAGATACAACTAGGAACTACAAAAATTCAGTCTAAAATGAAAGAAGATTTGTCAATACTGAGGGTAGCTATCCATATGAAGATACGAATAATTTATTTATTCGCCGGTGCAGATCCTGGTAATTTACCACAACAACTGCACGAATCATACTTAATTATCGGAAATTGAAAAAAAACATTTATACAATCTGAATCTGTCGCGGTCGTTATGTGGTTGTGGAGAAGCAGAAAACGTACTTAATCGCTTACAATTGCTAATAAGACTGAATTCTCTTTTGGCTGCTTTAGAATTCAGTGTGCATTATATAGCATACGAATTCGTCGAAGCAGCTAAAATAAATCTACAAGCACGAAAGACGGTAACTAAACGACTAAACTACTGTACCTGGCTGCCAATGAACTACCCCAAATCAACAAAACAATAGCTATTGGTACACTAATAGTACTCCCAAAAATGCGCAACTCTTAACTAAAGAAAGCCTTCCATTTATTTATTTATTTTAGTGTTTATTTAGTCTGGTAAGATTAGAACTTTGAAACCTTCTCTTACAACTTACCAGGTGTTCGTAAATCATAATTTAGACAAATTAACAGCATACAATACTTATTTCACATTTTGATTAAATAAAGTTAATAATTAAAATAGTTATAAAATCTTAATAATATTGTTGTTTAACTGATAAGTAAAAAAATAAATGATATAAACTAATGCTGGTAAAGGCTGAAAAATACAAAGTGTTACAGCCAAATACTAATGAAGGCTGGCGAGACAGGTGAAAAAGGCACAAATACTAGTTTAAGGGAGAATAAACATGTGAAAGTAGTATAAATTAATACAATTTTATTCTTAAAACAAGTTATACTTGGAAGAAGAGGTTTTTCAACTAATTCTAACGCATTTATTTTGTATTTCTAATTTTCATGGGAAGACCATTGTTTAGTGGCTCTTTTTCTTCTTATACCGTAAGGTTTACAACCAAATAAGTACCTCTTATTGCTAGTGTCGAAAACTTGGGCCATAGTGTGGTAAATACTCGTACTGTGGAGCACCTGGCAGTCACAAAACGTCTATCAGATGTTTTGTTTGTAGCGTGACGTTGGGCAGTTTCGCTTCTCGTTCGCCTCTATTGAGACGTTGCTACGTCTGTGGATCGGCTGTTATTTGGCGCCATAACGCCAGCGAGACATTCCGTGGCACTGCACGCTATACGACTGCAACGTCCGTTTTTACTCTTCCACGACTCTTCAACAAGTTCCCCTTCTTGAATCGTTCGAAATATTTGCTCTTTGGATAGTGGCTATTATTCTGATTCTTATCTTATACAATAACTGTTTGGGAATAAATGCCTGAATCGGTATCGAAACAAATTAATGATTTGTAAACCATATAGCGGAATTAAGGTAAGACAAATCCTGTAATACTGTGTGCTGTTATCCTAAAATGTGTTAGTCGTTGGTTCAAACCCGGACTAGAGGAGAAGTGGTTTGAAAGAAATATGCTTCTGCTCTTACTATATTTCACAAATGTGGGGAAAAATTCTTGCACATTCCAAAAGGAATGTAAACACTTGAAGAAAATTGCTCTCATAGAGGAATAGTTTCTTTTTTCCTATAAGAAGGGTTGAAGTTAATAACTCTTAAATTATTCAAATGCATACATATTCACCAAAGATTGCAATTTGCGAAATAATTGTACTGGCAGCGTTATTGGATGAGGGTATGCGTTGTTATGTCACTTGTATACCCTCCTTGGGTAATGGTCTCTGCAATCTCAGTTATGTGGCTACACAATCTCAACTACTAAGCACTTCTTGGTTATTTTACACCTGCTGTTTCGCTGATGGTGTAATGGACTGATCGTGCTTCTTATGCCACCCGCGCGTCTGTTGTACAGCCATTGCTGCCATTCAAGCAGGCGCGTATAATAAGAGAACCTCTCTCAGTTCTTACGATGTGTAGAGCCTAAACGTTTGCAGTTTTGTTAGTACAACGTATTCCTACACGTGGCATAATTAAGTGACATTGTGGCAATGGATTGCACTGTTCCTTCAGAAATTTATTTACGAACCAAGATAAACTTAACACTTTCATATTGGTCACTGTACTAAATATACATGAATTTCATTAAATATTTTTAAGTTTGAGTGAATAAAAGCTTTTAATAACATTATTTTGATCATCTAGCTAGGACCTGGCGTAAAAACATCTACAAGACTGTGAGTGGAGACTTTCCCGGCGTATCGATGCAACAAAATCTTCTCGGGTGTCCAGCCGGAGGTTGGTGTAAAAACATGACGTGTCGACAGCTGACTCTGTTGTCTTCATCAGGTATCAAGTAGTTGTTCTCAGCTGACTGTCTCTGCCTCGACTGACTTGGCCACCCATCGAACCTCCTTTATACCTCCCAGCTGAAGGTATAAAGGAGGCTCGATGGGTGGCCAAGCCAGTCGAGGCAGTGACAGTCAGCTGAGAACAACTACAGATACCTGATGAAGACAACAGAGTCAGCTGTCGAAACGTCGTGTTTTTACACCACCAACCGGCTGGACACCCGAGAAGATTTTTTTTTTTTACAAGACTATTAGCAAACATATTCTTGTGTTTCTCACAGAATTATGCATATGAAATAGTTTTTCACATACTTTTCGATTATATTTTCGACCAAAGAAAACTACTACGTAACATAAAGATTAACGGAAGAGAAGGTAATTATATAAAGGCATTACGCAGCCACTCCCGTATCGTAATTACAATGTCCCCTGGAATATTATTTAGAAATTCACTGTTGAGAAGCAACACTCAAATGAAATGTTAGATGGCATATAAATTCAACAGTAATTGCCGCTTGAGAGGGACATATCCGTTCTTATTGCCGGTAAATGTGATCTTAAACTGCAGGTTTTATGAGGGTCGCAGACGTACTGCTAAGCAGTAAAAGTAGCCGCTGAAAGAATATCACGAGATTGGTAACCAAGAAACATACTTCCAAGTATCCCGGCTAGTCATTAGTGACACAAATGTTCTCTCACACACATTTTATGAGCCGGTTGCGAATACTGCGTGTGGCCCGCCCGCGCAACAGAGTAGTTCACTAGATTCTTGGCGCTGCCGCAAGGTTAGCCGCTTTGAAAAAGTTGCAGAATTTTTACCGTAAAACTAACTTCTAAATACATTAAATTTAATTTAGCAGTATCTCAACCTTCAAGGTGGTCAGTTACATATAATCTAGTATTTATGTATTATTTTCGCTATGTGACAAACAGGTTGTAGGAATCATTAGAAAGAAAAATGGTGTCGTAAATGTGGAAACGTGGAAGAAGTGCTACTCAAGTTAAAGTAAGCTGGTGTGGTCGTAATGACCTGGTGGCAGGCTTTCTTACCGGTTGCGCAATCCGCCGCTATCGTAGCCGCGTAGCCTATCCGAGCAGTCCTACCGGATATAAGGTGCCTACAGTCTTAAAGTGGAATCCGAACCACAGAAGCGTTCAGGCATACTTCACATTGCATAGCAAACTGTACCAGAGGTGAAGTTCGAGATAAGGGCTTATGACACCCGCAAGGATTTGAACCAATGGCCTTTGGACCTCCAGTGAGACGCCTTAAACATTGAGCCACCAGACCGCTGGCTACTCAAGATGAAAAGAGAGTATTTTTATGTTTCTTCAAAATCATATGGCTCTCTAGGGAACCTAATTTATAAAAATTTAAACAAGGATTCGTTGTGTTTTAACGATTAAAGAACTTATCAGCAAATGTTGCGAACTTATTATCCATGGAGGACCAACGCGTTTACGCAGTCATTGTAAAATTTCTACTAGACAATAAAATAAAAATCTAAGGCAGCCTCTAATGTCAAGTATGATAGTTACGAGTTATCGCCAATATCAAGAATAAAAATAATGACTTAACATTATTAGTGTAAAATTTTTTCATGTGTATTCACTGTTAATTTTTTTTTCTAAAAAAAAAACGTAAAATAATTATGTTATGTTTGTTTTGGTGAGATAGTCTGCGTACTGAATGTCAACAATAAATTTAAAAAAAATATATATCTAGAGATGTTTGCCGTACAATGGGACTTCTGAAGCGTTGTTAGGTTGTTGGTACAGTTCAGTTCGATGAGCAAAAATAAATATGCTCCGAACAATTTGATTATTGGTGAGCATTCTCTGTGTCCGACTGTAACCCCAAGCCCTGCCGACCCCGGCAGCGTAGGGGATAGCGTTCTAGCTTCGCGATGCAGGGGTCGCCGGTTCGAGTCCGGCCGAGGGTATGGGTGGTTTTAATTAAGTGTTGTGTTTGTCTTGTGTCGTCTATACCAAGTAGAAGCTATAATACATTGAATAATACAATACATCGTTGCAAACTACAAAATTACATAGTGCTGGCTGTATAGCCACGTAGCCAAATGCCATTTAAAAAAAAAAAAAAAAAAAAAAAAAAAAAAAAAAAAAAAAACAAGCCCTGATATTATCAAACCATCTGAACATTGTTTTCTAAATTGGCAACTCGAATATCTATACAGGTCAAACTGGAAATTATCTCTGGCATAACAGTTATAATTTCTTTAAAAAAAATGGTAGGCCTACGTATAACATGTGTCAACTAAGCCATAGAACCAGCTCTAATGTTATTATGATTCCTGCAACGTAAGTGTGACTGAATTTGTAAAGTACATGTTTTACACTAAATACAGACAATAGTTAACTAAAACCACGCATACCCCGGGCCAATCTCTCACCAGCGATCCCAGGAACAATAGAGAAATGTAATAGTCTCCGAACTTCCAGGGCCGGGTAACCATAAAGGTTTATCAACGACTCCGCAGTATCTTTTCGGGAATAGAGTTTCACATATCAAGAAAAATCTCGAGGAAATTAAGCAGTCCAAGAGGCTTGCAAGAAACATTACCGCAGTCTTATTTTCCATACATATTCCACTCATTTTTAACATTAATATTCGAAAGTGCCACCTATATTCTGTCACTTATATGTTACATTCCAACTGTCTAAGTGATTTTAAACGTTATTGCTTTGAAACTTTTGGAATTATTATTTTATTTGCATTACATAATTTTATAATACGGTAGAACCGTAACTACAGAGAAGATAATATATTGTCATCAGCGGACCGTTTTTACCGTTGCATAATAAAATCCAAGTCTGGTGTAATTGATGACTACCTTCATTTAATTTTTATTTCCGCAGTTGTTGTTTTAAGTACGGTTCCTCAATTTTTCTCGTTCCAGAAAGCGAGTATGATGGAATTTTTAAAGTCGCGTGGCTTCTACGGAAATTGAGTTCCTGAATTACAGTTTGACACGAATCTCTCATTTAGATGAAAGACTGTGTAAATGTGAAGTCAACACGCGACGGAAGAAATTCGTCTAAACTGTGGCGCACGGCATTCAGATAGGTGGCGGGTTGCAATCTCCGTCCATAGGGAGAGAGACGTTTGGTTAATGTGTTCGGCCACGAGCTCATATTTCAAGCGGTCATGTACTTCCCGTGACCTCACTTTTTGCTCTGAAGCGTGCGGCTGAGGCGATTTTAATAACACGCAATTCTATTTGACTTCCGAGCCTCAGTCGGAGGCAAAGAATGGTCACAAACACATCATGTAATTGCTGATCAGCGATTACATTTAATGCATGTCGACTGGAAGACTGTAAGTAATCAATTTTGTCATTGTGTTCACTACAGTTTGTCTGATTTTGCATAAACATTAATGCGAGAGTCATATTTCAAAGCAAACTGAAAGTAAATTGACTAACTGCTTAACGGGCTAGAGGTAATTTACAGTCTTTGACAGTGAGTTCAAAATTATCGTGTACAACATCACAAGGATCATGCTTGTAAAAACCAAATATGATCAGATACCACACGTCATTACAGTAATGTAAAATCTAGTAAAATATAACAGGTAAATACAAAAGTTCACCGACATACTTTTAAAAAAATCATCTTTATGGAACCACAGATAAATTTAAATCATGTAATTACTTTTTTTTTTTTTTTTTTTTTTACAAATTTTGATTACTATTGAAACATTGACGAAAGGCGAGACTAATCATAGGATAACCATATCACCAATAGAAGAATTGCAGGGTATTTCGTGAATAATGACTCAGAAAGCTACTGCAAGAAAACTCGGCTTAGTACTGTACAGCATAAATTTAGGTGTGGTTGGAAACTACGGGAAGACTTGTGCTGAAGAGTTTTTCCACTAATGTTTGCATAATCCTTGAAACTCAGTCTAAGAGTGTTTTTCTCTCTCTCATAAATTCATTTTTGCACTGTTGTAGACGCAGTAAACAAAAACCACTTTGTTGTATTTTATTTGATATTGTGTTATTATCGTGCTTTCGTATTCTTAACTTCCGTGCACACGTTGTTTCATTTGCTTAAATATTGTATAATTTCACGTTTTCCGCTTTCTTTTTATAACCTAAAATTAGATTCTAAGCCCGTTAAAAATGATAGATTGAACTAGGTCTTTTGGCAGTTCCTTTCACTGTAGTTGCTTGTTTTTACATAATGCTCAAAACCTTGATTTTGTAATGTTCATATTTCGTTTGTAGTTTGTAGCGATACAGGTGAAACTTGTACTTAATTTATGACAACAGAATAGGGAACAAATTAGGAATCCCAAAACGTTATGCTATATCATATAATACCAGTTTTATTCTTGGTCCAAGCCACATTAAGCACGATAAATATTGAACAACTGTACATCAATCCGCAAGATGTAATAATTTAACTATCAGGGAACTTACAAAAATGACTTACATTGTTTATAAAACTAAATTCGTAGTGAATTATGCTGTAAAAAAATGTTTCAGTTGTCATTCCGGTCCTGGTTGCGTTTCAACCTAACCGCAACGTCAACTAAAATTGCTGTTCAAATATTGTAACTTTTATCACCCGCGTATGAATACGTTCAATATATCGCGATCTAAATTTGACCCATTGTAACTATTTAGACGCAGCTAATACAAAATCAGTAATAAAATGTAATTAACTGTGTTAATTTAAACGCAATACAAACTTTTAACGGAGTGTTATATCAATTAATTTCTTCGAGTTTACAATAAGAATGACATAGAGTATAGTGGAAACGTCTACATGCAGACGCTAGTAATCTTCAAAACGATGTAGTTTGGTCGTTACTTGTTAGTTCACTGCAACAACGGTATACGAAAATATCTACGTCGGCTGAATATAAATAAACTAAAACCAATTAATAATTAATATTTTAATCTAAATTCAGTACATACTTTTTTTGGTTTTGACATTTCATTTCTTGGCGGTTGCTTAACGAAATAGAGCTTTATTAAATAAAGCTCTAACCTCTAGAGCGTAGTAATATCTTTGGCCGCTGTTAATCCAGCGACGAAGGCTGGCTACGTGACATGACAACGTGTCGGACATGGCAACACAATGACCAAGCTAAAAGTTTTGTTAGTATAGACAAACAATTAACCCACTGGAGCTCCCAGTACTTAAAGTGCTTTCTTCTTCTGCCAGAACTGATTGTTTTATTTTGTGAAAACTGTCAAAGGTCCGGTATTACATCACCTCCCATTAAGCCTCTCTGTCTGGGACACATGTACAGGTAGTGAGTGGGCGAGATATGCAGTAATGCACGTGGGGTCGAGTTGCAGGCGGTACTAAATCAGGGCTGGCACTGCGCAGTGCAGCAGTAAACACTGTGCATGTCGTGGGAGTGGCCCTGGAAGCATCGTTACCGCTCCTCGCCGTCCTCGTTGAGGTCATTTAACAAAGCAGCCCCGCTGCTAAAATATGCAAGCTTGTCGCTCCTTTTTTTCCGTCTGTGGAATTACCGCCGGGGCCTCCCGCCTCTCCCTAAACTCGTTACGCAAGCAGCCCCTGCGACTTCCCCCGGGCGCGGGCGAGGCGATAAATCATGCTAACCTCCAGAGTGATATGACGACGAATTCGTCACTCCCTCTCTGTTTGTCTGTTTTTTACCAGTGGGTTGCAGCGGGGGCCAGGAATTCGCTTTAATGAGCTGTGGGAATTCCTGAGCCAATCGGAAAACATTTACAGTCAGGATTAGAACTACCAAATCCGCAATAGCTGTTTATTCTCCCGCATCAGTGATCATCTCTCCAGTCATACATCATAAGGTTTGCTGCCAGCATCTGCAGTGACTGTGCGTTTATTTATCAAGTTGTGATGTGCCAGGTTAAAAGCTGTTTTTTCGATAATGCATTGTACCTACAGGGGGAGAACAAAATAATACGAACACCTGTGAAATAATGGAAAATCTTTATTAATAGGGGGTTGGACCACCCTTTGACTGAAGTACAGATTTAATGCGACGTGGGATAGATGCATAATGGTCATGGACAATGTTTAAAGGTATATTCCTCCTGCATTCCTCCTGCAGAACGGTCTCTAATTCCGAAAGGTTGGATGGAGCAGGAAATCGGGAACGAAGTTTGGACTCCAAATATTCCCATAAATGTTCAATAATATTCAAGTCCGGAGACTGAGGGGGCCAGTAAAGATGTTTAACTTCATCGTCATGCCCTTCGAACACCTCGTAGTGTGGATACGGGCGTTGTCGTCTTGAAAAAGTGGTGGCTCTACAGGGAATACAGTCTGGACAAAAAGGATGGACATGATCCCCTAGAATGCTTAGATAGTGATTGGATTTGATTCTACCATGCAGAATAACAAGTGGTCCAAGACCGCGCCAACATATGCGCTTCAAGACCCGACTATCCCTATCAGTAAGCTTTGACTTTTGGCCACTATTGTGCTTTTGAAGACGCCGTCGTACCCTCTTTCGTGTACGCTGTCATCACGGCTGATACCATACTCCTTGCAAACCCCAAAAGGTTTGATGTTTCCGTAACCGATGCTCCACTTAAACTCGCTCCTATAATCATTCCTCTTTGGAATTCTGATAGTCTGACATTTCAACTTATCACTTCAACTTATCACAGACAGTTCGATAGACGCATGCAACGCAGGTGACTGCTGTTGAGAGACTGATACCTTCCTCTTCACGCTCACTAGGTGGCAGACTTCTGTTGCAAGTGGCGCGACTGTACTGCAGGTATGAAATACATCATACTTTTTCACAGGTGTTCGTATCATTTTGTCCTCCATCTGTCACGTCCAAAATGAACATCTGATAACATCCTTATTGCGCTATATGAATAAGTAATAGTAGCAGAAGAAGAAGGAACTATTCCAGGTAATCAGCAGACAACCCCGCCGGCTGCGACACCGTGGTGGTGTCTGGCGTTGACACGGGGTTAGCTGGTTCGAATCCCAACGGTGTTAGTAGAAATTTTCATCATCAGGACTTGGTCAGAACGGTAGGAGAGGCGGTGGTGCGCAATCCCTAATCACCAGATTGTGCACCATAGCCTTGGGCTACATACCGAACCTCTTCGCAGTGCATGTGAATCACCTGAGCGATCTAGTGCTCGGTGGTTAAGGCAGCTGACTGGAGATCGAAAGGTCTCTGTCTCGGCAGGGATTGTTATAGGGCCTTAACCGACCTACACCTCTGGCACAGCTTATTGTGTAATGCGAAGTACGTCAGAATGCTTCAGAGGTTCGCATTGTCAAACTGTAGGTACCCTAAATTCAGTAGGATTACCGGATTAGGCTAGGCGGCTACGACAGGGGCGGATTGCGCAGCCTATAAAAACACTGTCATCAGGTCATTACCACCACACGTGGCGAATCGTATGTCGGATGGGGCTGTTAAGTTTTCCCCTTGGTGTCTTTCGGAAGAGTAGGCTTGAATGGGCCAGCATCGAGTTTCACCCTCTCGCTTCCTTCATATCTCCTTCACAACACTCTACATCGAACACACACTAGACACAATACAACGGGAAATCACCCAAGTTCATTTTCGCAGGCGTTGCAAAGAGGGGTATCTATCCCGCATGGTAACCGTCTATGCTCTACATGCAGGTCCCTGGTTTCAAAATGTAAAATCTCTAGAAACAAAGATCGATAGAAGGATGCAACAAACAGTATTATTATTTTGAAAACTGTTAGAATTCATACAGAAGTTTCGAAAAAAGTTGCAATATCTAATAACAGAAGGCGCGGTATAGAGTCATTGCGTCGGATTATCTCATATTTAGTGGCGCAAGCATGGATTGGCCTCCATATTCGCCCGATCTGACTCCTCGTGGCTACTTTTTTGCGGGGCTCATTGAAAGACACTGTCTACCGAAACCAACCAACCACGCTGGAAGAATTGAATCAATGAGCTGTGTGGCTACTGAATCCATTCCCGTTGAGGCTTTGGATATAATAGCAAATTTCGTTCTGCGTTTGCGGCACCACTGAACATTGAGCAGCGGATATTTTGAAAACACTGTGACGTGATACATTGTAAACACAGCTTATAGAGGACCAGTTTATTTGTGCATTCTGATGCTAGCTGTACAGCACCACCTGTTAACATCTTTTATAACATTTTATCAAAACTTTTGTATGAATTTCTTACAGCTTTCACAGTAAAAATACCGTTTGTTGCTTTCTTATGTCGATCTTTGTTTTCGAGATTTTACATTCTGAAATCAGGGACTCCATTCGTAGACACACTGTAAGAAGTAGAAATTCTTGCAATTGACGAGATGGCTTCCTTCCGACTACGGAAAATACTGATCGTTGTGGCAAGTTATGTCAGTTACCTCAAGTATTTTGTCTTTGCCAATTCGATGTCACCAGAAGCGTGTTAGCACTGAGTACAAGGTACGGATGGAGGTCGACCATGCACTTTTGAAGGAACTCTCCCGGCATTCACCTGAAGTGATTTGAGTAATATGGCCAGTAACAACCCTTTTAGGAATATTTCTGATGTCTGAATACCACATTTTCAAATACCTACCTAGTATATAATTTGTTGTCTCGGCAGTGAAAGTGGTTTAATTTGGGAACTGTTGACGCCAGCTTTTTGCAGTTGTATGCAAGAACTATTTCAGAGGATAGTGAATGTACCCTTACTCTGAGGATTAAGGCACCTTAATAGAACACTTGCTGTGATAGAGTTCTTAACTGGAAACTTCAATATACTTGTTACCTTAGTGGAATTTAAACACCGAGCGTGGCGGTGTAACGGTTAGCGTTCTCGCCTCGCATTCGGGAGGACGGCGGTTCGAATCCCCGTCCGGGCATCCAGATTTGGGTTTTCCATGGTTTCCCAAATCACTCCAGGCAAATGCCGGGATGCTACCTTCAAAAGGCCATGGCCGAATTCCTTCCCATTCCTTGCCCCCATCCTTGCCTCCCATCCTTTCCCGTCTCTAAAGACCTCGCTGTTGAGAGACGTAAAGCAGTTTAAAAAAAAGGAATTTAAACTAACGAGATAATTCATAACATTAGTTGTTTAGGATTTATGCTCCTTTCAGTTTACAGCAGTATGACACGCTGCTGTTCCTTTACTTTCCATAACAATTTTGTGTTTCTATCTCAAGAAATATATTTTTGTCTTGAGCTTCATGGTTTACGTAACACTATTGAGGTGTGTAGGGCATCACTGATTTTTTGTTTTTTTTGTTTTTTTCCTCCAGGACTAAATCTTTTACCTTTCGGAAAACCACAGAGGATACATATAAATGAAAGTTGTTTCCTACACTTCAAGCAGTAACTTGAATTATTTGTGACGATCATTTTTTCATACTTCGTATGAGTCAATCGGGGAGCTCTGGGTCCAGTTCATGTCAAGAAAATTTCATTTTTATCGCAGACAACTTCTGCTATAATAACAGAGTACTGAGGTTGATCGATTTCCCTTCTGCTAACAATGAAAAGACGGGAATAATCACTTCTAACATCGCCAAAGATAGGTAATACGGCTCCTAAACTGATTTATATAATGTTTCCTCGTGTACTATACCCATACACGTATTTATGTGTCAGTAAATCCGATTGTCTCGAATTGGTAAGATATTTCCTACCAGAGACAAGTTGCGACAGTGTATATTGCATGAATGAAACATACATTTATTGCGGGCTCGAAGCATAGTGACTACCATGAAGATATACTGTACGGCCCTCGCGTGGCTGTACGGTTGGTTTACGTCCCACTAAGTACGGCCTGGCCTACTAAAAGTGTCGGCGATGAGGAATGAGGCAATGAGTGGAGGTGTGGCAGGGCGTAACCACACACACATAGCTATTACGGTGTTGAGCGAGAGCGGACTGCAACTCTAACGCCAGAATTCAGGAATCCTGAGAACTACTTCATAGCACACTAATCCCATCAGCCGATAGTAATTATTTAAGCTAATTATGCCACGATACAAACATTTCTGTTGCTGCGCAATCATAAAACTGCTAGATGGACCTATGCTTTCCGGATGAGTCATCGTACAGGCTCCTTAGGCTATATTCTTCAATAACAATGTATGGCAGACTTAAAACAAGTAACGCCGGTAGGAAGAAAGACTATCGTGTTGTACTGAGCAATCAGTGGCAGACATCTAGACACATCCCTCCCCCTCCTTTTAATTATTCTCGCCTACTTTATTAATGATTTATTATCGGACTTCCTTCCTGAAGATTGACTTCATTCTTTTCCTCTGCATTAATCTAGGAAAAAGGGCGGAACAATTACAAAGAAATAAAAATTGGTGGATATCTTGAATCACATAAAAATAAAATTGTATTCAGACAACTTGTACACTCCCTGCCTCACTCTCACTGCGTAATTGAAATTACTTAATGCTATTCTTATTCTAATTAAATACTGCCCCTTAAAGTTCCTAATTATAATTTTAAATCGTCTTTTAGCGTCACAAACCGCAGTGCTGTAGGGCAGCCAATCTCTTTGCAAGATGTGGACTACAGAAGTAGTATTAGTTTGTTATCATATTAACCTGACGTATGTTCCTTGGACCACTAATATTGATAAAGTGGTTATGCAATGTTCGGAATAAAGACGCGTAAACTCCGTGTTTTAACTACCTCGTGAAAACGGATATTCGATGCAAGATATTTCAGCCAGAAAATGCTCCTTTTAGCAATACCCATATTGTAAAATCACCAAAATTTTATTGGACGCTCTAATTCCGTACTATATTTTGCTCTCAATATTTTTTTATAAGACGTGTGTCAAGTATAGCCAACATTTAGCTGCAAGATAGTAAGTAATTATACGCCTCATTTTATAATTTACTCAGCCGTTTGGCAGTGAAGGTAGTAGTATCTTGTACTTACGGGCTGCTTCGTGCAAATTCTCTCTACCCACGCATTGGTTATCCTAATAATGGTTACCAAGCAGCGTTCCTGGATATGTATCTCTAGGTGATAAGTCTTTCACTAGCAAGACAGAGTACATTCGCAGATAGGTTACTCCGTTTTTATTTTTATTATTAGTATCTGTACCTGCGACTTTGTCTACGCGAAATTTGAGATTTAGGTTGAAAATTCATAAATAAACTATCAAAGAAATTTTGTAATAAAATCTTCACGGGTGTCCAGCCGGATGGTGTTGTATAAACACGACGTTTCGACAGCTAGCTCTGCTGTCTTCATCAGGCATCAGATCTCTTCTAGCTGTCACAAGCTGACTGTCACTCTAGGCGTTGACAGTCAGCTTGCGACATCTAGAAGAAATCTGATGCCTGATGAAGACAGCACAGCTAACTGTAGAAGCGTTGTATTTATACAACACCCATTCGGCTGGATACCCGAGAAGATTTTATTGCATCAGTATGCCGGGAAAGTCTCCACTCACACATCAAAGAAATTCTGGATATTGGCAGCACGTAGGATGTTAAAGTACAGACCTCCCTCTCAAATTGATTGTGTCAGAATTATCACAACGCCGACGGGGAAAGGAAACTAGCGCGTTCAGTAAAAAGTGCTTACTAATTTGTGGAAACGTTATCATTAATTTCTCAGCTTTCCAACTTCACATCAAAGTGAATCATACCTCATTTTACCTACCGAATGCTAAGGACACTAAAACAATTTCTTGTTGAGTTATAAGCATTTACAATTTCTCTCATGTTTGTTCTGTGCGCTTCTTGATTTTTGCGTTTGTACCTCTTCGTTATGTGTAGCGCGTGCTTCAGAATTAAGAATTCTAATTACTTCGTTTCGTTCTTCACGTTCTACTTCATGTCAGTTACGCCATCTCAATGCTTTGTGTCGAGTAGGTCGACCGCTGTTTGAGCGTCGGATGGTTGGCGTTTTTCTATTTTGAATGTAAGAAAATATTACATTGAATTTAAATTATGACTATTTTATAAATGGGGAACACTATCACAACCTTGACATCGCAATTTGACGATGCATTCTTATGCAACTCGACGAGAAAAAATTGGAAAATATTTTTTATATATATCTCGCTTAGTTTTCGAGATATCCATTGTTAAAAAATAGTTATAAGTAATTTCCATGTGGCTTTGGTGACGTTTTTCTTCTGGTCTAGGCCGCACGTCAACCTAACAACAACCGGCAATAAAAAAACCACCCATTGTGCGTGTCCAACATATGTTCTTTTATTTAAAAAAGAAAATAAAGAAAGGCTGCATCTTAACCCAACCACCTCAATTTTGCGACAGTATGTCTCGAGAACTAAGCACGATATCAAAAATATTATCCCATACTTTCGATTTGGCTCGTCGAGTTACTTAAGAATCCAGCATCAAATTGTAGCGCCGCGGTTACCGTAAAATACTCGCTAAATGTCACGAACGAATTTCACTAAATGAAATATTTATTAATACTTATAATATGAATTCTACTGAAAAAGAAAAATGCTGTTGATGTGATCTGCATGTTACAACACACAACGCGATTTACTTAAAATTAAGTGCAGCGAACAACCGTTTACCATTTCCTAACTTTGTCTTGTCAAACTGGAATCAAAGATAACTAAATTCTTATCATCTACTAAAATTATTGCCATGTTTAGATAAATTAAATATTACTACACTTGTTATGTTTAATTAATGTATTCAGTTTTATTTTATTGCACATACTACATGTTACAAAACTTATTAAATAAATACACCTGCTCAAAGAATCCCTTTCTATCCTGTGCTAACCTTTTCGTTTCTACATACCCCTTACAACCCACGTCCTCAATTATCTGCTTCATATATTCTAATCTCTGTCTTCCTCTACAGTTCTTACCTTCAACTGTTCCCTCCTCTAACAAATTAACCAATCCAGCATGTCTCAAAATATGACCTACCAGCCTGTCTCTTCTTCCTGTAAGCTTCTTCCATAAACTTCTTTTCTCACCCATCACTTCCAAAACTCGTTCATTTCTTACTTTGTCTGTCCACCTAATTTTTAGCATTCTTCTGTAGCACTACATTTCAAATGCTTCAAGTTTCTTTCTTTCCGGTATTCCTAAAGTCCATGTTTCACTACCGTAAAGTGCTGTGCTCCACACATAGAGTTTTAAAAAGTTCTTTCTAATTCCTAGATCAATATTTGAAACTAAAAGGTTTCTCTTTTTCATGAAGGCTCTTTTAGCTAGTGCTATTCTGCTTTTAACATCCTTCCTACTTCAGCCATCGGTTGTAATTTTGCTTCCCAAGTAACAGAACTCACTCACTTCTCCTATAGCATCCGATCCTATTTTTATATTTAATCTGTTACTATTGGTATCATTTCTGCTACATTTCATCACTTTTGTCTTACTTTGATTTATATTCAGTGCAAAATCTTCCTTCGGTATTTTGTTCATGCCATTCAATAACTTCTCAATATCCTCAGCCCTCTCTGCTAACAAGACAATGTCATCAGCATATCGTAGCATACTGATTTTTTCTCCCTGAAAACTTATGCCGCATGGAAATTTTTCTTTGACTTTCATCATTGCTTCTTCTACATACAAGTTGAATATTAACGGGGATAGACTACAACCTTGTCTCACACCCTTTTTAACTGATGCATGTCTCTCGTGATTCTCTACTTTTATTACAGCCACTTGATTCTTATATAGTTTATAGAGTATTCTTCTATCTCGATACTTTAGACCTGACTTCTTTAAAATTTTGAACATCTTGTCCCACCTAACAGTATCAAAAGCTTTTTCTAAATCAACAAATGCCATAAAAGTATCTTTGTTTTTCTTGATCCGCCCTTCAAGTATTAATCTTAAAGACAGAATTGCTTCCCTTGTACCGCGATTTTTCCTAAACCCAAACTGATCTTCACCTACTATCTCTTCTACTACCCTTTCCATCCTTCTGTATATTATTCTGGTTAGTAATTTTGAAGCATGTGATGTTAGGATAATGGTGCGATAATTCTCACATTTGTCGGCTTGTGCTTTCTTTGGAAGTGTGAAGATGATATTTTTGTTAAAATCAGTTGGAATTTCTCCTGTTTCATAACTTTTTGATATCAGCTTGAATAATCTTTCGATTTCTTCCTCTCCTACAGATTTAAGAAGTTCTGCAGGGATCTCAACAATACCAACTGCCTTATTTACTTTCAAGTCATTCAGAGCTTTATTACATTCTGTTCTCAAAACAGGATCTCCTAAGTCATCAATGTTGACATCGCCTTCCTTTTCCAATACACTATTGTTCAAGTCGTCCCCATCATACAGTTTCTCAATGCATTCCTTCCATCGGTTAGCTCTTTCTTCTGAGCTTAAAAGAGGTTTCCCATCGGCAGCTTTAATGTTCATACCTCTTTTCTTCATTTCTCCAAAATTCTGTTTGATTTTTCTATATGCAACATCTACTTTTCCTACGACCATTTCCTTTTCTACTTCTTCACACTTTTCTTGTAGCCATTTTTCTTTTGCTATTTTGCATTTCCTATTTATTTGATTTCTAAATTGCCTGTACTGCTCTCTTCCTGCTTCATCCTGAGCATTTTTGTACCTTCTCCTCTGATCCATCAGCTCCAAAATTTCTTCTGTGATCCAAGGTTTTCGGGCAGTTTGTTCCCTAAAGCCTAAGGTTTCTTTGCCAGCTTTCATTATTTCGGTCTTTAATGCATTCCATTCGTCCTCGGTTGAGCTCCTTTCACAGTTACTTCTTAGACGTAAGTCTGCCATTTCTGCAAATTTTTCTCTTGTGCTAGATTCTTTCAGTTTATTCACTTCTAGTCTGTTCTGCTTATGCTGCTTCCTTATTCGCTTGAATTTCAGCCTGCACTTCATTACTATCAAATTATGGTCCGAGTCTATGTCTGCTCCTGGGTACGCTTTACAGTCTAGAACTTGATTCCTGAATCTCTGTTTGACCATGATATAATCTAGCTGATATCTGCCTGTATCCCCAGGACGTTTCCAGGTGTATGTTCTTCTTGCATGGTTCTTAAACAGTGTGTTCGCCACTACTAGCTTATATCTTTCACAAAATTCTAGCAACCTGCTTCCTCGCTCATTTCTTTCTCCTAGACCAAACCTTCCTATAGTATTTCCCTCTTTTCCTTCTCCCACTATTGCATTCCAATCACCCATGATTATTAGATTTTCCTCCCCTTTCACATATTGGATTAATTCTTCAATTTCAGCGTATATTTTTTCTATTTCTTCGTCATCTTCCTGTGACGTTGGCATATATACTTGTACTAATGTGGTTGGGAAGGGCTTAGTTTCTAACCTCATCAAAATAATCCTGTCACTAAACTGTTCATAATAACTCACCCGTTTCCCTACATTCTTGTTCATTACAAATCCTACACCAGTGACTCCATTGACAGCGTGTGTGCTAATTATCCTGTGTTCCCCAGACCAGAAATCCTGTGCGTCCTTCCATTTAATCTCACTAATCCCAACAAGATCTAACTTAAGTTGCTAACTTAAGTTGTTCCATCTCCCTTTTTAAGTTTTCTAACCTACCTGCCCTATTCAGACTTCTAACACTCCACGCTCCGACTCGTAGAATGTTTCTAACCATTCTGATGACTCCTCCCTGAGCAGTCTCCACCCGGAGATCCGATTGGGGGACTATTTTACCTCCGGAATATTTTACCCAGGAAGAAGCCATCATGATAAATGTAATTTCAGAGGATTACATGTCCTCGGGATACCCTTTGGGTCTTTAATGCAGTGGTTTCCCGTTGCCTTCTGCATCCCCATGCCGTTGATCATTTCTGATTCATCCGCCTTTAGGGGCCGTTTCCAACCCCAAGGGCAAGAGGGTGCCCTGAACCACTCCCCGCTCTTCCGCCCTTCGGAATGAATTATGAATAAAAACCTTTCACGCCACCTCAATAACATTTCGTGTGAATATGGCCTGGATTGGTACTATGGTTTGTGCGTAATGATGCGATTCACGCACGCCTAGGATTTTGTTGACAAAGACTATTACTATTATTCTTATAGCTTTTATGCTTCGTTGAAGTTGAGGCCATTAGACGCGGGAAGCAACTGGGGACAAGGAACGGAATGGAATTCGACGATGATCTCTTAAAGGAACCATAACAGTATTTGCCTGGAGTGATTTGGGGAAACCATGGATGTCCGTTTATAGAAAAATAACAGTATCCAATTTTCTTACGTAATAATAATAATACCTTGTGATGGTAATGATCTAGTGACAGGGTTTCTATTGGCTGTGCATTCAGCCCCTGCCGAAACCATCTTAACCTATCCTGGCAATCCTACAGGATACAGGGGACTTATAGTTTATCGTAGAATCCGAACCACGAAAGCGTTCTTGGCGTACTTCACATTACGAAGCAATCTGTGCCAGAGATGGAGGTCGTGTTAAGGACAAATGAAAATCCCTGCCGAGACAGTAGCTCGAACAGCGGGCCTCTCAGTCTCCAGTCAGATGCCTTAACCGCTGAGCCACCAGACCACTCTTTTCTTATGTCAGATCGATCGTCATTTACGACTCCAGTCAGAACAATACTTTGAAAAATTGTAACAATCCGATAAAAAACCCTTCAAATAAGGTCAGAATTCTCTCTCAAAGAAGAACGGTGCTATTCTTTAGAGAAAAGTACCTGTTATTGTCGATGTAGTGTAGATACATATGGAAGCGTTTAGCCAATTCACATACGAATTTATCCTTTCTTCAAATGTAGTAAGCACGTTTCACAAGAAGTACTGGGGACTGGAAAGTGCGTTGTAGAGAAAGAAGTTATCGCAGCGACTCAATCTGAGATGCGGGGGCGTGTGCCGCGGGTAGCTCTCCCCCCGGGCGCACACGGCCAGATTATACCGCCAGCGCACACGTCGCCAACTTAAAGCGTTTTATAGGCGCCCGTTTGGAAGCGCACTTCGGGCTTGCCGGGGGGTCCTCCAAACTGCCGCGACGCCGGGGAGAAAAATCAGTAGGTAATTTACGGCACAATGGCAACTGTGTTGGGCCCCATCTTGGCGCTGTCACTCCCCAGCCCTTATCGCGATCATCTAATTAAACGCCGCCTCACATTTGCATATTATGCATTACCCCGGAGGGCAGTTGCCGCGAATTCCTACCTGCTTTCGGGGTTGCCGTAATAATTACTCCGCAGTCCCTCTCCGAGTTTAGTACGCCCGCAGCTCTGTTCTCTTTATTTTCCGGCGAGCGTGTACTGAGGTAATTTGTCGGCGTACACAGTGGCGGAGCCGCAGAATGGGCCAAAGGGCAGTTAACTGCCCCCACGAACAAGCTCCGCAGTCTGATTAGCAGAAACCGCCGTCATAGTGAAATGCTCCATTGTAGTACGCGATTCAAGACATTACTGTTTCAGTTTCGATGTGCTGGTTGTTAGAAATCCCTTTCCAAGCTTAGAATGTTATGCCGTTGAAAATGTAATTCTTTTATCCGTTTCTGTATCTGCGAACGTGTTATAAAATTTTCCAACACCCAGCTTGACATATACCATCTCTCTCTACTCTTTTCCAGTTTCAGGGAAATCTGTATCGGTAAATTGAATAATCCTTTGTGATATGTTTTCTGCAACTATTTACCTTGTTATTTCTTTCATACATTTTCCTGCCAATCTGTTTTAATTCCCACATATTGGCAGCTGATCACATATTATTTATATTCCCTGTTTCTAGCTTTCCCATGTCCAAAACCCACATCCTTAAAGGGAGGAGTTTTATTCACCACTTTAAGTCCTATTCTACTATTCTGTGTTAAAACTTTTCTCTTGTTGTTGTCTTTCTATTGTTTAATATAACTAATCTGTTTCTCATATGACTTTACTTAACTCAACTGTTGAAAAAAAACACATTTGAAGCGGAAAGTGTTTTTTTTTTTTTTAATATTGTTTAGGTTGTTTGCGTGTGACAACCTGATTCCAAATTTTTCACTTAACCCATCATACGACAATCCATAGACTTACAAGTATCTGATACCATCTATTCAACTTAGTGTTATTTTCTTTTCGCTTGCATCCCAAAAACTGCTCGAATTCAGCAAAACACTGTATTAATAACATTCTTGTGGCATTAAATAGTCCTATCAAACATTAAGTCTCACTGTTTACAAACAACGCTGGAATGTTGTTAGAATCTTTCAGCATATTTAGTCTTTGTTCCACATGTATGGTAAGTTTCTGTGAACTATATCTTAAACATTATAATATCAGCGATATTAAATTGTAGCCTTGCTCTTCATCTTTTCAAAGTATTGCCAGTCTTACTTCGTTTCCCACTTCAGTAAAACATGAATCATAATCGTTATTCAGATCTCTATGTTTCCTTTGAATGCCGAATGCTTATTGGACTTGTAATCAACGCTAGCGTTGGATACAAATTAACTCTACCTTCGGTATAACGGTGTAAAAACTGTAATAAACGCTTGTTCTTTAAAATTATGTAGTGGGATTATTGTTACTTATTTTAAGTACCAATTGCATCATCAGTCTAGTGAAATTATTTAAAATAAAAATGACACTATGTGTTTAAAGTTTAAACGTGGAAGAATCACTACTCATAAACATTTTTTGATATAGCAATCCATTTTAAAACAGTGAAGACGTAATTTAATTATGGAATGACGCGAATAAATGAACAAACGCTGAATGGACACTCTTTAAGTTCTTAGTTTCTTCTATAATCCACGTCATGAAAAGGTACGTGTAAATATAGGAGATTTCTTCAACTGAATTTACTGAGATATTACAAGTGAAACTGTCAGTGTTAAGAATGGTAAGATGTTAACTGTTCACAATTTGACTTTTGTTTTACTTGTGGCTTTACGATTCGTCGACGTCGAAGTCATTAGAGGCGGGATGGGACTGGGAACAAGGAACTGGAATGAATTCAGCCATGACATTTTTAAGGTAGCATCCCGGCATTCGCCTGGAATGATTTGGGGAAACCTTGTTATTAGAATCTTTCAGCATATTTAGTCTTCGTTAGATCTGGATGCCCGGACGGGGAATCGAACCGGCGTCCTCCTGAATGCGAGGCCAGAGCTTTAACTTCCATCCACCCCTTTCCACGCTCGGTCCACAATTTGAGGCCGAATCACAGTGATTACATTTAATCTCAGCAACTATCACTATGCAGTGTACATTCGTCATCACTGTTGCGTATTTTTTTTTTTTTTTTTTGCTTTATAGAGATTTATTTGAAGAGAATAATTACATCTGTTGTTTCTCGTTAAACGGCACCATTGTTAACTGTAGAACAGAATCAACCGACAAATTTTGAATCGTGGCTACATTATTGAATCACAGACCGCGGAAAGCGTATCTTTGTTTTTATACAAATTGTCCCCTCATGAGGTATTCAATTAATATAACTGCAAAATGGTCACGTGGAATATTAAAAGTGATTTAAAATCGATATCCATTTGCATCATTAAACGGGCCGAACGCTTTATTTGATAATAACTTTGTGTGAGGAAATAATCACCGTAATGTAAAGTCCATGTTAATTCAAAGCTTTGTTCTCTTCGCAAGAGCGAGGTATGGATTACTCGGTGTAGATTCACGAAAAGTAAATAGAATCTTTGTACTAACATATAAATCTTTGTCTAAATGTGCCTATTTTCTATTATTATTATTATTATCTGCCCATAATAAACATTTTGTTCCGAATTTCTACTTAAATAAAAAAATTTATCTTTGAAAGATTCTCTCCATTTATAGAACGCTGTGACTAACAATATGTATTTCACGTATTCCTGGTATTTTCACTTTCTCGTTATTAATAAATTTAATAATAATTTGCAATTCTTCCTTTTCACACCTGTTTTGTTTCTGTTGATAAATCAGTTCCACCAACTGTTGCCTTTGTTTTTGTATCATATTTTATTGTTATTAAAATCTGTATTCACATCATATTTCCGATATATTGGAATCCTACTTTAAGTGGCTCGAAGTACTAACAAGTTCGAAAAGTTCTCGGCTACACCATAGTGTATAAGTGATCACAAGGCGGTTGTGGTAACGTTAAACTCCAGTCTGAGTCTGAAGCATGACAAAGAGAAACTCGTGTTTTGCTTCGATAAGGCAAACGATGCGGGTATGGTTGACCATTTTGCGAAGAATTTTGAAACGTACACGCTAAATACAAATGTTGAGGAACTTTGGTTTAATTTAAAAGAACTAATATGGACCGGTTTAAACAAGTTTGTTCCTAAGAAGTGTATTAAGGTCAGTAATAACTTCCCTTGGTTCAATAGGGAAGTGAAACGTTTGCTCAGGAGGCAAAGGCGTTTACATGCCGCGGTGAAAAAATCGGGGGACTCATCTAATCGTGCTAAATTAGTCCAGTTGCGTGCGGAAGTGCGTAAGGCAATGCGCGATGCGTTTAAAGAATTCCAAGCCAGGAATTTATCCGAAGATCTGATTACTAATCCAAAAAAGTTCTGGTCGTATATCAAAGTAATAAGAGGCTCTCGTAAGGTTATGCCGTCGCTGATTAAAGAAAATGGTGAATTATCAGAAACAAGCGTAGAGAAAGCAGAAATTTTGAATGATATATTTAAAAAGGCTTTCACGATAGAAAACTCAGAGGAGATACCGATATTTAACAATCGTACCGACAAAATTATGAATGATCTCGTTCTTGATGTCGAGGGAATAACTAAACTGCTTATGAATGTAAAAACCAATAAGGCTCCCGGACCAGACGGTATTCCTACAAGATTCTACTCAAGATACGCAAAGGAAATTGCACCGTATTTGATGAAATTGTATACCGTCTCTCTGGATCAAGGAAAAATACCAGCCGAATGGAAGACCGCTATCGTAACTCCAGTGTTTAAAAATGGGAATGTTAATGATCCTCAGAATTATAGGCCGATCTCGTTAACTTCAATATTTTGCAGGATTTTAGAACATATCATCTATTCGAATGTCATGCGGTTCTTGGATGAAGGTGAGCTTTTAAACCCAAATCAACATGGATTCAGAAAAGGCCGATGCTGCGAAACACAACTTGCACTTCTAATTCACGACTTGTGCCGAATTATAGATGAGCAATCCCAGGTTGATTTGGTTCTATTAGACTTTAAAAAAGCTTTCGACACTGTGCCTCACACTAGGTTACTTAGGAAACTTCGCGGTTACGGCATATCTAGACAATTATGCCACTGGGTTGCAGACTTCCTGAAGGGCAGAACACAGTGTGTAGTTCTCGACGGTGAGCGTTCATCACTTACTGAAGTGGGGTCTGGAGTTCCCCAGGGAAGCGTGTTAGGGCCTCTGTTGTTTCTCATATACATCAATGATCTATGCGACATAATAGGGGAAATGAAAAGATTATTTGCCGATGATGCTATAATTTATCGCGAAATCAAAACCCTGGACGACTGCTCTTTGTTACAAGACGATATTACGAAAATAATTGCGTGGTGTAAAGATTGGCAGTTGGAGTTAAACGCTAAAAAGTGCCAAGTCATGCGTGTGAGTAAAAAGGTGACACCATTTAACTATGAATATACGATTAATGACATTGTCCTTAGAACGGTAGATTCCGCTAAATACCTAGGGGTAACAATTCGTAATAATTTGTCGTGGAATGAGCATATTGAGAATGTAATGGGGAAAGCAAATCGTATACTTCGATTTCTAGGTCGTAATTTAAATCAATGCACTCAGGAAGTTAAATCGATTGTATACAAGTCACTAGTACGTCCTCACTTAGAGTATTGTTGTTCTGTATGGGGTCCCCATCAAAAGGGGTTAATGGAGGCTTTAGAGAAGGTCCAAAGAAGAGCCGCCCGATTCGTGACAGGTATATATAGTTGGAGGGAAAGCGTAAGTGCGATGTTGAAGGAGTTAGGTTGGGAAGACCTGGAACACCGAAGGCGTTGCTCTCGACGGAAGCTAATTGAAAAATTCACGACAGATGTATTTCGGAATGACAGTCAGCAAATATTGCTACCAGCAACATTCATATCTCGAAATGACCGTGAAAATAAGATAAGAGAAATCAGGGCCAGAACCGATTCATTTCTGTCCTACTCATTTTTCCCACGAGCGATTAGGGAATGGAATAGAAAGGATTTACCGAGCGAGTAAACTTAAAATCCGACAGGAGTAGCTTTCGATAAAGCACTCCAGCCATCCTGATCTGGGTTTTCCATGGTTTTCCCAGATCACTCCACGCGAATGCGGGGATGGTTCCTCACAATAGCCCATGGGCGCCTCCTGCCATATCCCTTATAACCCTTCCAAACCATAACCCTTCTCGATAGGTGCTATGCACCCTCCGCCACACACTTTTAGTGAATCGCGGAGTAATAATAATAATAATAATAATAATAATAGCAGATGTAGCTGATTGTTCTAAAGAGTAGTGAAAAATTTAGAACATGTCTCGGTAAACTTGTATTTGTCTATAGAGAATGAAGGTCACCAAATTTTTGTGTTGTTTCACGTTCCGTAGTTTACCGATCGTATCGCCGTCTATGGCCGTGGCCGAGAATTTTTCGAAAAGGTTAGTAGGATTGCCAACCTCGTAACTCATTGTCAGTTGCTGGGTTTTTTTGAAGCTGTTTTACCTGATTAAAATAATAATAACCGAAATTACTTTCCTGTGAGGGTTGTATGAAATATGGTAATAAAATTTAAACCAAAAATATTTCTGCGTATTAAGGTAAAATGTAGAACTATTTGCACTTCTCTCTGTTTCTCTTGTCTCTAAATTTTCTAATATATAAATGGATTATCTTTAATCATCATAATTATACACTGGGAAATTTCTGAAACAATTTTCCATTTTACAAGCCGTGACTGATAAGTACAAACGTTTGTTAGGTGTCACAGAAATACTTTAACTGTCTTACTTTTCAGTAATAACATCTATATTGTAAACATGGTTTTAAGATACGAGATGATAAACGTAGCTTCATAATGGGTCATAGAAATGTAAATGGCAACGTATAATCCAAATACTAGTGATCAATTTCTTATGTCACCAAGTTAGTCCGTATATAGGTTCGCCATTCGTTATTTCTTCCTGAACTTATACTCATTATGTTACGAGTAATATTGACACAATTGTATTACCTCACATTAAATTGTATTAACCACTTCGTATCTGTCAATCGTCACTTACACATAAAATTCCGTCGTTTTGCATGTAGGCAAATGGTTTCCATTCGGCCTTCTTCTCTCTCGAAAACAATTTCGTCTTGAAAAATGCAGAATAACTAAAGCACAACCTATTATACGGCTCTGTTGGCGAGCTCCTCCTAAGGTAGGGGGGGCGGTAACTTCGCGCGGCCGCATCTATTACAGGGATTTGCGCCCGCCCGTAAGAGCCTGTTTCGTATGCAATCACGCCTGCTCAGGAGAGCGGTGTGATGCCTACGCTGCAGGCGCTCGCTCACTTCGCTAGGCTCCGTTAATAAATAAAGCGCTGCGCCGGAGCGTCTGGGCAGCGGTCCTGCCGGAAATTACGCTGAACCCTCTTTAATAAGTAGAGCGACCACTGCATGGCGAGTCTGGAGCGCGGCCTGGCGTTTACTGCGGGCTGGGGAGCGGCCGCCCCGCGCAGTAAACACGGAGGGTCGGCTTATGACGTATAAAGTGCGTGGGTGAAGCGTAATGATCCGTTACTGCCCCAGGCCTTGCGGCCGTTTAACGTACGACCGCGCGTATATCCGGGCCTGCTTTATCGTTATGATTTCATTAAGTAGACACAGCGAAGGCGTTATTTGGAGAGGCACTCCGCTGTTATTCTGTCCTTAAGGATTCAATAGCTAAATCTCAGCAAACTGTAGCACAGTTTCATAATCTTGTAACTCGTTTCTAACTTTTCACTTGCTGACTATTTCTCACGCTGTAATGTTATTATATTTCTGATCTCCAATTATTAAGTTTTTAAAAGCAGAAATTATATAAACCGGGTCAAGAAATTTATGAAATTTTCAATTCCAACTGTTGGACTGAATAAGTTTAGAGGTTTTTTTTTTTCTTTTTTTCATGGATTAGGGTGTAGTAGTTATAGGAGGAAATTTCTGGTACTAATCCACACTAATTCGAAGTAATAGTTGCAGAGAATCTTCTTTTAAGGAGTAATTTATAAACACAGACTTCGTCATAAAGTTATTGAAATTATTTAAATTGATTGACTCATAATGATGACGGTTTTGAGCGGTCAGGTGGCTCAGTGGTTAAGCGTCTCTGACTGGAGATCGAAAGGTTCCCGGTTCGAATCCCTGTCTCGGCGGGGATTTTCAAAGGCGCTTAACCCGACCTTCACTTCTGCCACAGCTTACTGTGTAAAGTGAAGTATACCAAAACGCTTCCGTGGTTCGGATTCCACGTTAAACTGTAGATCCCCTGTGCCCGGCAGGATTGTCGGGTTAGGTTAAGGCGGCTACGATAAGGTCGGAATGCGCAGCCAATAAAAACCCTATCTCCAGGTCATTAAGACCACACGGAATTTTAATTATTATTATGACGGTTTTGAGCATATAGACAATTCTAAGTTAACTCTGAGCTGTAGCTGGTAACAGGGCGTAGGCTATCGAGGATGTCACGCCAGGAACATGCAAATGGTGTAATTTTCCCTTACATTTTTCATCGCAAAAGTGTTATTGTACTGATTGCCACGGTGTATGTGTGTGTGTGCGCGTGTGTGTGTGCGCGTGTGTGTGTGCGCGTGTGTGTGTTCAGTAGAGTGCATTCTGGATGAGAGATGAATGCAATGAGATGATGAAACCTGTTTCAGCCCCTTCAGTCCTACTCTTCCGAAAGATATCCTTTAAGTTTAACTTATCTCTCTCCACAATTATGCCCTTACTGCATATGTACTTCTGAGAGTTTTGAGTTTATTTCCAAGACTTCAGTAAGCAATATGATGATTAAATGACTTGTCATACTGGCAACTCTCCAATTCTGCTGAACAAGTCTTGAATTATGTATATATTTGTTAAACTGAAAGACCGAAAACGCTCATTGAGCGAAAAAAATAATAACCCGACCGCAACATATTGTGGCCGTTTTCAAGAAACCACATGTTGCGGATTATCAGAATCTAAATATTTGTGTTCACAACGGATCGGTTCAGGCTGCATTTAATATATATGATTTTTCTTTCTCCTTCGCTTTATAAGGCTCTGAAGAAAAAAAAAAATTTGAGTCGCCATGTGTGGAGAACGCGACCTGGACCAAACGCGACTTCCACGTTGTAGCCGTTCTGAGTTAGCCACAAAGCGTTCTGGCTTAAAAGTATCCATCTTCAAGCCAGAAATGTTCATGTTGCATTGAACACTGTGCCGATCGTTTGCTGAAATGCTCCCGGTACGAGGAACGGTAGGATTCCTAAATTGATTGTTATATATATATAATCCCGAGTCGACCTGAGACTTTCATGCTCTGGACTTAAGATAATACTTTGAATTGTTTGTGTTAAAGATTGTCTCTGAAATATTACTTATTATTACTTGTTTAATGTACATGTCTCGACTTATGGTATATAAAAAGCAATCCCACTCCCTCAGTCATAATTGACTATTAATTAAATTTAGGATTATATTAAGGGAAAGGATAAAAGAAAGTACCTCTCCTTGTCAACTTTCAGAATGGAACGAAATATGGCGCTAAAATTTGAGATAAAAAACAGATTGTCACTACCTTCTCCGGCTCGCGCTCAAGTAGATTAATTTGGTACCGCAGATGTTAAGTCATATCCTAAGCTTTCAAATTGCTTTGTTAAATACTTTTTGCATGAAGCCGGAACAAACAGACCATCAGACACGGCTTGATACAGATTTTTAAACCGAGAGAATAGAAAATTAGATTAAAAAGAAATGTAAAGCTGTTCATATGGAAAAGACTTCTTTAGCGAAGTCCAGTGGATTAATGTTGAATGGTCAAATTTTATAATTCCGTATATATGGGTGTTGTATCTGTCATCTGTTGGATCAGTTTTTGGTTTCTTAGCTCTTGACTTTCATGCGACCCTGTAAACAAACAGACTGAAGAGACATGAAACTCTACCAACATAGATAGATCAGCTAATCTGCAGAGACCACTGGTCTTACAGACTGGTAGGAATAAAATGGTTAAATCTCATTTTTGTCAACTCGAAATATACCTACTCGTCTCACTTTGTTTTTCGTCCCACGAATATCAAATCGACAGCTTATATTTTGTGCTGAGAAATGTACCGCATACTCACTAACATTCTTTGGAGTGTATTCAGAGAAGAAAAGAAAGCTTATCTGAATGTTTTTAAACTTCTATAACAGAAATTTATCCTTTCACTGGGGCGCCATTCACTTCCATTGTTTGCTAAATAGTTCCAGCCAGAGTCGCAGCAACAAAATCAGCATTTTTGCCCTGAAAGGAAAATTACCTCGAGCGATTCTCTTGAGAATCCGAACTGATATTTTGGTGAATTTTTGTGTGTAATGGCGTCACTGGATTCAAAATCTATCTGGCAAACAAAAATGAACTGGAGCTAAGTCGGTGAATACGGAGCAATCAGCTTTACATTCATGACTGGTAACTCTCATGAGGCACGGCTAAAAAAGGTTTATGAATGCTCGAAGCAAGTTTTAAAACAAACAATGGAAATACAACAATAATCACAAGTAAAATGCAAATAGTTATGGAAAATAATGAATAAGATTTTTGCTACAGCGCAATGTAATTTTGAATGAGAACCATTCGAAATTGGGGGTAAATTAAAATTTAGCGTTCACTTACTCTCTATAAAGACATCATGAGTCCATAAGACGGTTGTCAATCGATACTCGTTTCAAGGTGTTTCTGATCACGGCTTGACTCGCGTGTGTTTTCATGTTCCAAATAAGTTTACGAATTACTTTTCACAGGCTTTTTGCGAATATTAACTTTTTTCTTGTTTCGATTGTTCACTTACCTTGCAACTTCATATTAAAAATCAAATAGCTATCTGTACAGTTTTTTCTTAGAAAAATAAAAAATAATTTCCTTTGTTACTCAATTTTCCACCCGTCATTATCAGATAGTTGGGATATGTGACATAATTGCTCTAAGCAATAATTTACATATCTATCTCTCGTTACTTAGTAACAGTTATTTGATCTCAGTGACACTGTTCCATTTTTAGCTATAGTGTTTGTGTGGCTATGTAATCATTGAATGAATGGAATTGGTTACACCATCCTGCTGTAGGGTGAAAGATACCTCATGAGCTTTTATTCACATATTTAGTGTTTTAAAATCTTACCCAGTAAGGATAGGAGTTCGATGGTATCTGATAGATCATAATTGTTTTTAGCATTCAAGTATGATGCTTACACTTTAGTTACAATTCGTATCTAGTAACAACCAGACAATTGTATTATTTCCTAGAACTTCAAGTGTTTGCCTTTTAATCAGTTACACGTCCCTACACATGAATGTTCAGCTCAATAGATTAATATTATCTCCTCTCAAGAATGAAACCGATTTCAAGGTGACACATTAATAATTCAGTAATTTTATTTGTCAGATTTTTTTTCCCCTCATACTACAATTTGTCTTTCGAGCATACAAGATTACACTGCAGTGATTTATCTTTTCTCCCAGTCTGTGGTTATTTGTTTTACGCTGATAGCGTAATAGCTAAGTCACTATGCATTAAATTTAACTGATATGCTGAAGATGTGTTTAGTAAGGTCATGTTTACTACATACGCCTATATAGAACGAAGATGGACACTTAATTCTCACCTGTGTTAATTAACTGATAGTCTTGCGTAAACTCTTTTGGATGCATTAAAACAAGAACACTGTTTGAAACGGTGTAGTAAAATTTAATATATGCTAAATAATGTCGTATGAATTTGCTTCAAATCATCGATATGTCTGTCTCTTTTTTTATTATATTATATAAATTTGTATTTTATACTTTTATATTATTTATATTGTATTTATATTATTACTGTTCCATGTATGTCTGTTTATTTGTAGCATTGCAGTCTTTTAATTTTGCTTTAGTAGTCGTTTCCTCCTTGTTGCAGGTAAGAAAGCAAACAGATCCACGTTGCTGTTTGCCTGCTTAACAGGGGCCACCCAGTACTGGCTCAACCACGCTTTCCAGTTTCAGATGCCGACGATAGATGTAGCGGTCATCAACTGGCAATTGATCCAAGGTCTGTTACCATGCGGGCATTATCTGTAAATTCAAGAGATTCGTTAAAATTTTCGACCTGCCGAAAGCATTGGGAACGCAGAATTAACTTCTGCTTTATTATTTTGAAGCCAAAAAATTGAAATATTATACAGACAGTGGAATTAAAAGAACATAATAAAATATTTAAAACTTCTTCTTCCAGCCACAGTCATCCCTTTGGCATTTCTACCATTCGGTGCCATGACACGCTGGCTAGTAAATACGGGCTGTTCTGCAAGGCTCAGCTGCTGTCTCTTAGGGTTGGGTTTGTTAACAGATGTGTGGATTTAATATCTACAGATTTGTCATTCAGAGAGATGACAATTTGGTGCAGCTGGGTAGCTAGTCATGGCCTGTTATCATCAAAAAAACAGTGAACACTCTTCTCACTTAAAAGTTTCTGGTTAACGTGATTTGGCAGATTAATCACAGTTATCGCTCAATGCGTCTGAGATAATTAAAAAAAAAAAGTGCACAGAGTTGTTGATGAGAGTCTTCCAACTCATAAAAATAAGTGAAATATAAAACTAAGGAGTTTTGTGTGGAATGTATTAGACTAAGGATAATTAGTTTCTTGATTATGATTGTGTTTAAGAACTGATGTTATCTTTGTTTTAAATTGTAAGAAAGAAGTAAATGTATGGTATACGTATGTAATATTTATAAAGAACGAGAAAATTTTCAGTTTTAAAAATAATTTCTGTTGACTTACTAAACTCGCTTATAAAAGTATTAAATTCTGAAGATGCAGTAATCTCTGCTAGCACTTAAACCTATTCGTTTCTAAAATCTATCCTCCTGTAAATGGATCTCTAAGAGGCACAGCTAACTATAATTACTCATGCTACTGTAGTTGTAATTAATTATTTCTGTCCTACTTACCAGAGCTGTGCAAATAACAAAGGAGAAGTAATTATAAGCATACAAAATGAAGTTTCTCAGATCACCTATACAGAAAACGAGAGAAGACAAATCAGAGGATTGAAGGTGAACCTGACAATGAAACAAAGAAGGGTTTAGGTGGTTGGTCGTGAGAAACAGCTGCAGAAGTCTGAAATAGCAACGCAGTCTCTCTGTAGATATGTAAAGGGAAGAAAAGTCCAAAAATTGAAGGCGGCCTACACTTCCGAACCAAAGATTAAGTAAAAGAATCCGGACATCCAGATTTGGGTTTTCCATGGTTTCCCAAATCACTCCAGGCAAATGCTGGAATGCTTCCTTCAAAAGCCCATGGCTGAATTCCTTCCCATTCCTTTCCCCCCATCCTTTCCCGTCTCTAAAGACCTCGCCGTTAGAGAGACGTTAAGCAGAAAAAAAAGTAAAAGAAGAGGTTACTTGCATTCTCATCGGGTTGGCAGCGGAGTTCTATGACATGGGAATGC
Source organism: Vandiemenella viatica (assembly GCA_031002005.1). Lineage (NCBI taxonomy): Eukaryota > Metazoa > Arthropoda > Insecta > Orthoptera > Morabidae > Vandiemenella > Vandiemenella viatica. The sequence continues at coordinate 142,099,019 of JARYHS010009186.1, read as the reverse complement.
AAAAATTGGAGGGATGTCTACATAAATGCATTGAAAAAAATGGTAATTATGTAGAAAAATATACTAATGTTTAAGCTTTCCAGTAATGTAAATAATTATGGTAATAAACATTGCTGTGTATTATCAAAAATTAAGAGACAATCCTCGTGAAATGGGATGATTAGATTAGATTAAGGATGATTTACAGAACAAAGGTGTCGAATGGAATATTACTACTCCATTGCCCTTTCGTCACATTTTCTAAAATGTCTGAATAAACGCCTCGTAGCTTTCAGGACCTCCTGTCGGACTACGGAAGCGCCATACGTTATTGTTTGGTTATTCTTGAGTTACGGGGACTTGAATGTACATTGGTTCGTAAGAGAGAACAAGTTACATAGTCTGCCGTTTTCGGTTAAAAGGGGGGGGGGGGAAAGCAGCTACGATCATGGCAGAAAATGCTAACGGGTGACGAAATGGTTTCTGTGACGCTTTAGAAACACTGTGGTAAACTTTATCGTGACCAGCCAAAACTGTGTGCCATACACATTGCATCATGTGCTCGACGGAAGAGCGTACTTCGAAATCATTAGAGCATTCTTATGAATTTCTCAATATTTGCATGGCATAAACCAACATTCATTTCAACTAGAATGACAACAAAATTACTTTAAACTACGACGCAGATCTCCCCATCAAATCATTGTATTTGTACTATTTTCATTTAATAATGAAGTACCATTCAAGCTTCTACGCGTATGTTATCACGAATTTCATTTTCACATCAGAACTAATAAATTGCAGCAGTAATTTCATAAGTTGTATCCAGAAATTAGTTTCTTGTTCTATTTCGTGATTATAACAGAATAATACTACACTATTTTATACCACCATTCCATAACTCTCTATCTTCCGCCTTCTTGCCTGTTATATCAGCGCACCACTTAAAATTCGAACCATTTACTGGTAGTAGCTTACATCGCTATCATCGTCACTAAAATGGTGCTCATATTTTTTAAAATAGCTTATTAATTATTAATAATTACTAAATTCCTCGTGTTTTACACTGTAACAAGAATATTCTGATCCACCCTGCATTTTAACCTAACAACAATCTCCGCTAACCTTGGTGCTAGAAAATCAAACGATGCAGATACACCTAGACACATTAAATACATCGCGAACTAAAGTCCGAGTAGTAGGGACACTTCCTACATCAAGATTCCTAGTTCGATTACTATAAATTATCATAATTAATTTCATTACACACCTTCACTATGAACTGCAACCGGACTATAACACGCGCAATAATACATTCACTGTATCGCGATGTAAACTTGATTTCCATTTACCTCGCTGTACTGTAGATTTGTAGCTAAATTGTGTATTTTGTTTCTCTTTCCAGTGGTGAAAAATTCCATTAACACAGAAAGCATTTTAAACGATTTTGCAGTGAAAGCATTTTAAACGATTTCGCAGTGAAAGCATTCTATGCATAAAGAAACAATTTATTTCACTGTGACATTCCTCGCCCTAATCGAACGGCAGAGTCTCCGATAGTTCTGCCTCTGCCACGCAATTTCCTCTCATCTCTCCGCCGCTTCGTTAACACCTTCTGCTATTTTTGTTTCCATTACGTCACGCGAGTTTATACGGCCTGCCCTTTGCTCAGCTCGATTTGTTTACCTCCCGAAATGGCTAATCTCCGTTTGCTACCGATTACATCAGGCGCCTCAATTGCCCCTCTCCCGATTTATGTTTCAATTCCGGTCGCGTTGATGACCTAACAACAAAGATAACCCTCTTAATACAAGCTTTAATTGGCCGCCATAAAACGGCCGTACCACATTCTCTTCTGCTACAACATCCTTTTTTTCCTTCCCAGGAAAGAAAAACAAAATCGCGTCTTTAGAGTGCCTTAAACGTAATTTATTGGGCATTAAGGCGGCGAAGCACATTCTAATTGAGCCGTAATAACGACGCGGAATTCGCGTCTGGGTCGGCTCGAGTAGCGAACCTGCTGTCATAAATACATCTGTGCCGCAGCCAGACTAATTGAGAACTCGCGACCGGCTCAGACCAGGCAGATGGCCAAATCTGGCAATGTGAGGTTGCTTGGATACCCACTAACAAAGAGTGCGGAACGGCGGTGATTGTTAGTGTGATTACCTCAGTAACGTGGAAGTAGCTCGCGAGTACTGCGCGAGTGGTACATAGACACTTCCTCACTGCGGGCGTTAAGGAACGGTAAGCTGTCATATTCATTGGTTTCTTTTTTTGGAGTTCGGTTTTTATTGCCGGGTGACCCGTAAGCGTAGTACGCCTCGACTTGACGGAATTTATATCCCCGCATCTAACTCATCCTCCCAGGAGCTCCTCGCATTCGGGAGGACGGCGGTTCGAATCCCCGTCCGGGCATCCAGATTTGGGTTTTCCATGGTTTCCCCAAATCACTCCAGGCAAATGCCGGGATGCTTCCTTCAAAAGGCCATGGCCGAATTCCTTCCCATTCCTTGCCCCCATCCTTGCCCCCCATCCTTTCCCGTCTCTAAAGACCTCGATGTTAAAAAGAGACGTAAAACAGTTAAAAAAAAAAATTCCCAGGAGCTTAATACACTAGTTGATATATTACCATCAGTCTGCAGAGCGTGTATCTTGTTTTCTGTTTCATAAGTGTATTTTTGTTTGCGAAATATGAAGTTTATACCGGGGATCGTCCGAGAATTCGGGTATTCTACGATAAACGTGCACCGCAATGGGGTAACCAGACCAGAAAAATCGAAAGAGAAGAACAAAATTTTGTGACATCTCGCTTAGTTATCGAGATATTGTATCTAAAAATTGAGGAGGTTATGTTGAGATGTAGCCTAGACCAGAAAAAAATCACCAAAGTCACAAGGAACAACACACTGGACATGCACAGTAGGAGTTTCCCCCTCCTCCCCCTTCCCCCCCCCCCCCCTTGTCGGTTGCGGTTTGGTTGGAATAAGGTCTGGAAAGCACAAGGTACCATAGCTGTAATCGATTTATTACCTTAAATATATCGAGAACTAAGCAAGGTATTAAAAAATTTTATTCTTCACTTTCGATATGTCTCGAGGAGTTACATAAGAATTCATCATGATATTGCAGAGCCATAGTTACGGTAATGCTCCCCAGCGTTCGCCTAGATTATTACCGAAAGTGGCCCCAAAACCGTAAACAGAGCGGCAGGCACGCTTGGCTAAGGATTTGAACTTTTTAACTTTAACCCACGAAGTCACACTTGCTGGTATTAGTTTATTTGTAAATCCGGTAAGGAAAGATCAACCGACAGCAGTTTACAACACGATACCTGACGCCACTAACAATGCGTTCACCAAAGCAGCTTAGATTACTAATAAAACTGAATTTCTCGTGCCTACTGTCATAACAAGAAGTTTCCGTTGTCAGCTGGTCTTGACTGCGTTTTAACCCAACCACAAACACCAATAATATCCGCGCTAGAAAATAAAAGCTTCCACCACACGCGCATTAATAGATTCAGTGCATCGAATGTCAGCGTAGTCATGCATCGCCATTAAATTTGAGCCGCACAGTCTTTTTATGTCAATCACCAGCATGCATGCGGCAGCTAGTTAGGATAGTGCTTAGCTGCGTTGGCCGAAATGAACAAAGTCCTTGAATTGTAAAAAACGTGATGTTCAACCACACGATCGTAAAAATAATGGAATTGATCCATCCTACGGTTGACTACAGCCCTGATCCTATAATTAGTATGTGATGGGAGGCTTTAAGAAAAAACTATTTGCAAGCCTCAGTTACCGCAAGTACTGTCAGACGTGAAGAGTTCCCAGCATAACGGGTAGCAAGCTACCAGAAGGAAATTACAGAACAGGTGGCAGAATCTGAGTGAAATAGGTCGTTCGTCCAGTCAAATAGTATGTTTCTCTACCACTTTGACATATTGTACTTTGTCTGAAAATGTTTGTAAACCTAGTACCCAACTATCACGCAATCACTTTGTAACTTTTTTGTTTCGGTCTTTATGGTTTGCCTACATTAAGGTCATAAGAACCAATACGGCCTGGGGGCAAGGACCGAGAAGGAATTCGGTTATTGGCTTTTGAATGAAGCATCCCAGCATTCGCCTGGAGTGATTTCTGTAAACCATGGAAAATTGAAATCTGAATAGTCGGACGAAGATTGCCAAGCGCGAGCGTTGCCGCTTATCAGTCTGCACGAGTTACCACAGCATTCGGGAGTACGTGGGTTCGAATATCCATCCAGCCATCCAGTTTTAGGTTTTCCATAGTTTCCCCAAATCACTCCTTGCAAATGCCGAGATGGTTCCTTCAAAACGCCGTTGCCAAATTCCGTTCCTTGCCCCCAGTCCTTTCCCGCATCTAATGATCTCGACGAGTCTTAAAACAAAAACAAAAAAAACTAATACGAGAAATCGTCAATGCTGTATGCCTGTGTTCAATTGAATGTTGTGAACAGAATGAGACCGTTGGGTTTAGTAGACGAATATGACAGTGAAGTAGACACAGCGCTCGTCAATACTTTTGTTTTAGCTTGAATTTGATTTGGATGAGGACGCATCGGTGTTGCAACCAGAGTTGTTAGGCTTAGAGATAAAATGGGAAGCGTAGCACAGAAGAGTTCGGGCGTACTTCACATTACACAGCAAACTATGCCAGAGGTCAGGTTAAGAGCTTATGGAAATCCCCGCCGAGACAGGGATTCGAACCGGCGACCTTTCTACCTCCAGTCATACGCCTTAACCACTCAGCCACCAGGTACGTGGGAGTATGTCATATGTTTATTTAATAAACTCTTATTTCATTTTTAAATTTCTTCTGCATATTCTTTCATAATAGCAGTTCGTATTACTACTCTTACAACGATGTATGAATAAAAGAGATCAGTCTGTGGGTAGCCCATAGAAAAGATACGACAGTGGATTAAAGCCACCCGTGCCCAAAACCTTGCGCAAGCCTTGTGCTCCTGCTGCAGTGATGGTTCCACTCGTTCTCCCTGCTCTGCAGATATCCTTCCTGATAGCCGCTGCTGCTTTATGCCCGCCGCCTTATCAGCTGGTCGGAGGGGACTCGCCAGAGCGACTCTCTGCTCCCCCACAGCATTTTTCCTATCCCCTCGCCACCGCACTCCACTGGCACTGTCCTGATTGACGGAAGTCTTCCACACCGATTTCCGAGGCCATTCCTCCGGATTTAAAGCCTCGTGTCAGGTGATGTATCAAGCCGTCGATCCAGATGGCCTTCGTCAACTGCAAATAAAAATTTCTTACTTCCAGCCTTATTCTTTTTTCAATTTTTTTTGCTGTCATCGGTCTCTTGACTGATTTGATGCAATACTTCACCTCTTCCAGCCTTCATCTCATCATAGCCCTTTCAGCCTACCTCCTCAGTTATTTGATTCATATATTATAATCTCTGTCTTCCTCTACATTTCTTACATTCGACTGTTCCTTCCATTAAGAAATAAACCAGTCCCCCATGTTTTAAGATTTGATCCACCATCCTGTCTCTTCGTTCTGTAAGACTCTTTCACAAACTTCTTTCTTCTCCCATCATTTCCAAAATACCTTCATTTCGTACTTCATCTATCCACTTAATTTCAGCATCTTTCTACAGCACCACATTTCAGATGCTTAATTTTCATTCTTTCTGATTTTTGTGAATTCCACGCTTCGCTATCATAAAGAGCTGTGCTCCACACATAGAGTTTTAATACTTCTTTTTAAGTTCTAGATCAATATTTGAAACTAAAAGACTTCTCTTTATATAGAAGGCTCTTTTCACTAGTGCTGTTTTGCTTTCAACATAATTTTTGCAACGTCCACCAGTTGTAAATTTACTTCCTAAGCAGCATAATTTATTGTTGTATTTTTTTCTTCACTTCATCACTTTTTTCTCGTTTTGGTTTATATTTAGTCCAAAATATCCGTTCAGTATTTTTTTAATGCCATTGAGCAACTCCTCGGAAGCCTTAGTCTGTTCTGCTAACAGTACAATGTAATCAACAAATCGTAGCTTACTGATTTAAATTTATTGGCATTTAACCTTTTGATCATACAGCCACACAAATTGAAAAATGTTCCTTGAAGGACGGCCCACATGAATTTAAATTTCTACCAAAAACAATGATCACTATCGTATTGGTCAAAAGTAGTGTATACAGACTGTTTTATGCGGCAAAATTATACGAACTAAATTTCTCTAATTATGTATGATCTGGTACAGTGGGGAAATTAATTTATCTTGTTGGTCTCCGGAAAATTGTTCAGATATAAAAGTGAATTCTAAGGTTTATATATACATTAGTATGTACATCTCATCTGTTCTATGGAAGTCGCAAAATGGTGTATGGCAGAAGGTCCTTTACACCAAATCTAACGCCCTGTGCATTACAGTCCCGAATAGAATTAGGGGAGAAAGAATTCAAATAATCATCCGTCTAACACCTTATTTCAATCATCTCCTGCAATGATGGCCCAAATATGTTGGTGGACGCACTCGTAAATGAAACTTGATGTTCGGATATTTAAATACTTGTGCTAAGTTACAGCAAAGATGGTACATATAGTTTTATACACGAGAAATATAGTAAAAAAATTGCACCATCACGAAACTTTTAACCGCTCCCGGATGCTGCGTGGCGTTACAATTGAATGTGACATTATTTGTTGGAGAGCGTGCTGTGTTGTGGCTTATTTCTGTTATTGCGGCCGCGTCCGCACGATGCCCCATGCGGGCAGCATAAGGTGCCCTGCAGTTAGGCCTTAAGCCGGCCATTTGTAGTCCCGCGGCAGAGTCGGAGGACATTCGGTTTTCTCCGGGGATTTCGAGGTCACCGGAGGAGGCTGCGCGTCTGTATTCTGAACAATGCCTGGTGCCGCAATGTATTTGGCGGTGGCTTGTGTAACCGCTACTCTTTAACAGACTGCTACTGTGTGGTTAGTACCATGTGTTCAACCCGGTGCTAAAGACTGCACCACAAGGGAGCAATCTAGAAGCGTGTTATCAAACAAATGAACCCGTAACAGACAAGAGAAGTAGTTGAATTTTATGAAAACTGAAGTAAAGCAATATCAGGTACAGTCAAATGGATTGGTTAAATCAAGAATGATCTCAACTTAGCAGGAATCACTCTAACGGACATCGAAAACAGAGACAGTTAGATCCGCAATTCACAAGTGATGGCCTGATGAGAGAAAAGAAGTCTGCAGGAACCGTTTGTTAGAAATATGGCCACAAAGGAAAGCAAACAAACGCTTCTGAGTACTTTGCGTAGTACTAATGGACTTATCCGCAAATAATAACAATTATTATGGCGTATATATTGTTACTAAATTCAAAAAAGTTCTTGGTACTAATTTGAGGTAAAGTATCTATCTCCCTTGTATCGATGGAAAAACCTTCTTTATCCTTTAATGGCGTGCAGATTAATTTTCTCAGGTTTGTATCAGTATAATACCTCCGTATAAGTGGATCCTTTGTATGTATTAGATCTTCGAATAATTACATAATGTATTCCTTAATTCAACCATCCTGGCCGATACAAATGAGAATCCTTGAGACTTGTGTATGCAGACTGCAAATGCAAACGGAATCTGAAATTGTGACTGAGCGTGGTAAGTGAACAGTAACGCTCTGGCTTTGCATTCTGAAGGACAGATTCGAATCCCCGCCTGGGCATCTAGATTAGGGTTTTCCAGTGTTTTTCCAAATCATCACTCCTGGGGAATGCCGGGATGGTTCCTTCAAGAGGCAATGACCGAATTCCTTACCGTTCGCCGCCTCTAGTCCTTTCCTGTCTCTAATGACCTCGACGTCTACTGAAACTGCGTCCTAGTACATGAATTTCATCCAACCTTAAAAGCAGCTTTCACCTGCGAAACTAGAATTAAATCAATGATCATCGGACTTGTGACTGTTGTTGTAAACAGAACCGTTTTAAAAATTGATACAGCACTTATTTCGCTGTTCTAAGTGACCCGCTCGCCAAGCCCTTCTCTATACAGAGGATAATTTATTGCAGGTATAAAGAATAAGATGAATCCCCTTTCCAGAAGCCACTGTGTTGTCTACCGGAATTCTAGCTATCGGTGCTGCCATTGCTCTCAATTTCTTGACCCTGTTGGGTTAAAAGAAGAAAAAAAGAAATCCACGTTACATCATTTCCTTGGAAATCATTTTGATTTGATGCTGCAGCCAAAATTCACTCCTTCACTTTCGGAAGAAGTCTTGCTGAATTTGTTAATTTCTAATGCTTTCGAGTAAGTTATAAAACAATAGTTTTTTTATCAAAAATCATTTTTGTTTACCTTTTCTTGGTTAATTATGATTATCTCAGACAGCAGCGTGAATGCTTTCATTGTTTGTCAGTTGAACAAAGATGAAGATGATGGTCTTCGTCGACCGTTCAAAACATTTTGTTTTAAGTGCTATTAACATCTGTCAATTTGTAACAAACTGGTATTTATTTTCCTTTGCAACTTAGAATTTAAACCTCTTGCACCATGTTTCGATGTGTTTCTATTCATCGTTTTTTAAAAAAGTTATGTACACTCTTTTGCAAAAAAATTGACTGTGGGCGCCTGGGACTAAGACAATTATTTTGCATTATGTGGCATCACTGGAGAGTTTATTCCAGGCATTGACTTAAGGAAATGAATAATAGATGGCGCTGAGTTGAATACCCGCAATGATTCCACATTGTGAGAAATAAGGGACTTAGTCTCAGGCGCCCACAGTCAATTTTTTTTGCCAAAGAGTGTACATAGCGGGTCAAAATTATAAGCTTCTGCTTTCTGCCCCTGTCAAATGTAATTCTTGCGGAATAACATGCTTAATCACTATGAAACATTTTGACTGATTTCAGTTGACGGTTTTTTTCAATTATCTTCACGATACCGGGTTTGACTTTTTGTGGGTCCTTTGGACGATTTAATGACAAACTTTCAAATTTTTGGTGCAACCTAAGTCATACGCGATCAGTGCGTAAATTGTCAAAAAATCTGTAGAATAGTATTTTTTTAATATCTAGTACAAAGAAATGTGAATTCTTGATCACTTCCTCCAATTTTGTTTTAGACTGACCTCGCCAATTTTGTAAAATATGAGTATTTTTTTGTTGCAACTTGGGATCTATTCAAAACGTCGTAGACCATATTTCGAGACGTTCCTCCACACCGTTTTCAAAACATTTACGCACCACCGTTTCAAAATTTTAAGTTTTTGCCCTTCTGGAATTTACAGATATTATTCGGAGTAAAAGTGGGATATACAAAATTTGAAAAATTTGAGGTAAAACGTGCTTAATCACAACACAAAACTTTAACTTAATGTATTTGACTCTTTTTTTTTAATCTTCAAAAACCGTTTTTACCTTTTGACCTTATCCGGGTGCATGGGAGTACTTAATGTCAAACTTTTGTTTTCTGGCGTAACTTCAATTCAAACTCTTTCTATGCGTAAAATATGAAAGGAATCTATAGAATAATTTTTGTTTAAAATCTCGCACAATAAAAAGATGCAAGTCCTCCATTGGTTCCTAAAATCTTGTTTTTGGCAGATATAAAAAATGTTTCTGACTTTTATTTATGTTTTTTTATTATAATACTTCAGTCTCCTTTTTTAAAAACATCGGACTCAGCAAAACTTAAACGTGACATACCATTTTCAGCGAAAAGGAATTTGAAAAGATTATATTTGTACTTCTGCTGGACTTGCGAGTGTTGAAATAGCTCTACTCAGCACAGTTCTTACTTTTCGTCGTGTACATCCAAATCTTCAGCGCTTCGGAAGAAATTTTATACGAGCATTCCTCGTCTTAGCTGAGTGGTTGTCAAACTCAGTGTACTGAATAATGAGAGAATACCCAGCCAGATGAAAGTGGGAGGTTTCTCGCTTGGGACAATGGTTCCTCCGCCGAGGTATGCAGAAAGGGTTATTCCGGAGGAGTGGATTACTAGCGGGGAGTCGCAAGGCAGTGTTTACTGTTCCTCTCGCATCATAAAGGAGCAACGGCCTCGCTCCGTCTTCTTCTTCTTCCGCGCAGTTTGTGCGCTAATCCCGGCGCCTCGCCCAATCTGTTCCCGGTCCACTGCGCACCGCTCCCTCTCCATTTGCATAGCTGCTAGGCGCAGCTGCCAGTAGTAGGACAGAGGCTGCTTGCTGCAAGGCGAGGCGCACTTCACTCAGGACATACTGCAAACACGGAGGTAGAGACGTACATCGAAAAAAGAACCTTACAAAACCTTTTCACATAAAGAAGAAATTAAAAAAAAAAAAAAAATCTCGGGCGGAAATGAATAGAAGGAACGAAGTAATTAAGATTTGTATATGTAAACTGTAGAAATGGTGGATAATATCAGAAAAAGACGACTTGCTTTTTATGGACTCTTGGTGCGAATGGATCCAGAAATATTGACAAAATGATTATTTGATTATTTTCACAAAAAACGCGTAGCACAGTTACTGAAAGAAAAGTAGACATGGCAGACCCACTCAGCGAATATGGGTCTGGTCGTCCATGAACAGAATTTTAAAAACCTGAATCCAAAGGAATTAAAGATATCAAAGAAAAAAATAGTAAAATTGTTAACAAGTAACAGATAACGTTCTAGTAACGATTATTATTATTATTATTATTACTCCGCGATTCACTAAAAGTGTGTGTGGCGGAGGGTGCATTGCACCTATCCGAAAGGGTAATAGTTAGGAAGGGATATGGCAGGAGGCGCCCATGGGCTAATGTGAGGAACCATCCCAACATTCGCCGGGAGTGATCAGGGAAAACCCAGATCAGTATGGCCGGAGTGCTTTATCGAAAGCTGCTCCTGTCGGATTTTAAGTTTACTCGCCCCGTAAATCCTTTCTATTCCATTCCCTAATCGCTCGTGGGAAAAAATGAGTACGGAAATGAATCGGTTCTGGCCCTGATAAATGTAAAAGACTACGAGCGAGTGTAAACTATAAGCCAAAACTTCTAAAAACTATAAATATTTCAACAATTAGTAAAAACGATGGTATTTTGAGGAGATGACTGCAGTGTTGCTAGAATAATTTATTCAGTATGTTCATTTCCTGTCGGCATCAAAGAGAGTTGCCTCGATTTGAGAATTAAGTTAATGTTTGTTTTATCGGTGTCTTTTTGTAGATATATGTCTTAAGGGACTGTGCTATGTGCCGATAGTAATGGGTAGGATTGGTTAATAATATACACTGAGGAAGTAAATTAGGCTCCATATAAGTTAGTGGTCCGTAGTTAGACATCTTATTGGTCGTCAGGTTGAAAGACGCTACATTAGAGGATATAACCAATAAGTATTTATTTTATTCAGACAGAAAGGGTAGTAAAAACGTTTTGCTCGAACATCCCCTTAACTTTCCGGTTGAGCGAAAAAAATACTAAAAAGAGTATCTGCAATCGACCTGCACGAATGGCCTCGTATAAGTGACGAAATTAGTGCGTTTGTATTAGAGGAACTTATCCGGATTCGCCATCACCTCTCTAGTTAGCACAGAGATACCAGTGGAAGATTATTAAAAAAATAAGTAGGTAGTATTGTATCTGTCGTAAATAAGTATCTGTTTCCGCTGAGGATTTCATGAGTGTCTAAGATGATCGGTGTTTTTCTTCGTGGTTCTTAAATGCATGAACAGAGTGGGGCAGGCTACAATATTACTTAACAGACGGGCGTGGTTGCAAACGTCACATATCTCTCTAAAAGCGAGATGTGAAACAAACTGGATTTTATAACAACATGTTTCATTGGATTTCGGGAATACTCTGTGATTTGGTTTCTAGTGGAAAGAAATAAGTTCATTTAAACTTACTGGATTACTCTGCACTTGTATCAGTCTTTAAATGTGAAAAACTCAATATCTGGATTGTTAATTTCTATATAAAAAACTTTCACCGATCTTTGTTTACAGTGCTTTTTTCCCCTTTGGCCAACGTTTCCTGCTATTGATGGTGTTTGTGACATGTATTCCTATGGGAAGCATCTTATATTTAAATTTGAAGTTTAACATGGTGCTGATTATTGTGATCCATCCGTAGATACTGTAAGCTGTGCTGTAAATGTCAAGTGTTATCTTGTTTTTGAAATGAGTAGTTTTTTAGTACGGAATTTATAGTACCCGAAGAAAATACAGAAAAACACCTAAAACCTCTTGTTTGAGCTTTCACTATTCGTTGATGACAAAGTCATTACAATGGGGAGAAGACTGATGTGAAGGAACTGGAATCGAACTGAATGATTATTTGCTATGGAGTACATGCTCCGGTGGCAATTTTGCTGGTCATCAGTTACCCCTTTCTTAGTATTTTTTTTTATTACTATCTTAAATACTTCGAGTGTCAAAATTCGTCCCTCACCCATCTACTTTTTTTGATTTACGAATTTTAAATTCCTTAAGCTTTTTTTTTTTTAATTATTCATCACATTCCTCGGTAATTTATTCCAATCCCTGACACGCTTACCCTAAAAAGAAAAAAAAATCCTACTTCTTTATGCGTGAAATCGATTGCCAGCTTGTGCCAATGATCATCTTTTCCTATCCATGTAGGCCTACTACTCCTAATTCTTCGACTAATATCCCTCCAAGCCCCCACACCAACATACGCCTTGTACTGCACATTCCCAGCACTCTCATCACTCCTCCTGTCTTCCAGTGACAGCTAATCCAGATCCTTTATCGTATCAGTTACTGGCTGCTCACCTTTGCACGTGCACCAACTCCTATGTTTGAAAACCCATTATGTCGGTCCCAAACTACACCACCATATTCAGCCAATAGTCTGACCAATGATTTGTAACCAAATTCCTTAATTTCCCCGTTAAGTCGTTTCCAGTAAATGAAGGATTTTGTAACCTTTTACTATCACCAGCCCAATGTGTTCTTCGCAGTTGATTTTATTTTCAAACGTTATTCCAAGATATTTACACATCAAGTCTTCAACAAGCAATTTGTCTCCAATCTATAATCATAAACACCCTTTACTTTTTTATCTATGTACCTAATAAGCTGACTCTTCTTTAGATTTATGTTCATTCTATGCTGACCTACCCACTTAGTTGTTCTATCCAGGTCACCCGACGGCTTCTCTCGTTTTGATCCTATTGTAGCACGGTCTTTTTGAATCGATAATACAGGAAGGTTATACCTGAAGTAATTTCCAATCACTGGAAACTGAAATCTGAATGGTTGGACAGAGGATCGAACGCACGTCTTCTGGGAAACCTGTCCAAAACTTTACCACTCATCTTTTAGCCTCGACCCTTGGCTTTCGTCGCCGGCTCTTGTACAGTCCGGTAAGATGGTACTTCAACATGTACAACCACAGCTAGGTGGTATAGTTTCATCGTTCTGCCAAACTCAGGAGCGCGAGTGAACTTATCTCATGCTTTAAGTTGAAAGTATGGGGAGATCACACACTCTTGATCTCAGTATTACAGCTATGGTAATGAGCCATAGAGGTTGCCTCAAGTTGTTTTCTGGCTTAATCTTTTGCGGCTCCTCCTTTATCCGAGCTTGGGACCGGCAACAGCAACTACTAAGCTACTCCGCCCAGTAGCTGCTGCAGGCGGAGTTAAGTGGTATAGTTTATTATTTAGAATTGTATTGTTTAACCGCACTTTCAGAGCATATATTGAAGTAAGTTCTGGAGTCATGTTCACCCGAAGCCCCGTAGCTCGTCCCGTGTTTACCATGGCGGCGTCACGTCTGTGGACGCGGTAATGGCCGTCGCAACAGCCCCTCCGCTCTGTGTAAACAGCCCGGCCGGCGCTAAACTGCCGCCGAATTAATTACCCGTTGCCTTTACGACCCAACTTCATTAATCACAACGACTGTGAGCGGCGCTCGTGTGTGCTTTACGAGGTGCGACGAGACAGTGGTATCACTGTGCGCCTGTGCGCCTGTGCGCCCCGAACCGCGTCCTTTCTCCGCGCCGGAGAGAGTTTGATTTATCGCCGGGCACACCATCTGCGACCCTGATTCACCGCCCGCCGTTAATTGCTGCCATCCATTGTCGACGGCAAATAATGAGTCACAGCGACTCTTCGCTTTAATGACTTGAGAACGCTCTTCGTTTATGCACAAAATCTGACTCACTGTTTTGACCACATACGCGAAATAAATTTCTTACCTTGTTTACGATAGAATTCCTCTTCAGTTTTCCAATGTTTGTTCTAGTCTGTGGTCCCTAAGCCAACAGAAGGTCTATTATATGTTACAATATTCGTAATTAGAGTCATAGCTGTACCGGTTATGAGATAAATGTAACTTGTGTTAGCGATCTATGGCGTTTCGGTCCACTGCCTGTATAAATAAATAAAAAAGGTCTTAAGACATCATTCCTCATTCACTTATAGTTTTAATATAATGTTCTCTGGTAGTTAGCCGAGTGAATAATGTGTTTACACACGATATTTCAGCTATCAAAAACTCTGTCGCCATCTTCTTTACCAGAAAATTCAGTCGCCGAAATACCGTGTGTAAACACTTTGTTTACTTGGCTAGTAACCAGAGAATATTATATTCATTATCAACATCGACAAAATCTTCGTTCTTATCTATCTATAGTTTTGTTTGTATTATTCCAACATAGATCACAGTCATATTGAACCAACACATACAGTGCGAGCCAACATTGTTTACCTCCAGGTGCAGTTAGAAGGTTTAAGTACTTCATAAAACTGGAATCGCATTAAGTGAACATAATTTACTACAGTTGTTAACTATCTTCGTTAATGATAGTAAGAATCTTCGTAACATATCACGGCGAATTGCACATGGCAGAGATTTTTTTAGGCTGAGAGAAACTTAAACTCCCTAAAAAAATACTCATTCACTTGCAAAGATTGTTAGTTTGGAGAGAGACGATAATAGTTAAAAAATAAACAAATATTTAATATACATAACATGGATTGTGTCCATATAGTAATCCGGGCTCACTCGTTACTGCATGCAGTTAGTTCGATTTTGTTTGTTGACTATAGCTTTACGAAATTTCGACGTCGGGGTCATTATAGGAAGGAATTTGCTACTTTCGAGGGCAGTATCCCTAAATTTAGCCAGAGTGATTTGGGGAAATTATGGATGGAATACCGGGCAACGAACCCGCCTCCTCCAGAACGGCAGGCCAGATACTTGACCGGTCCCACACCGTGATGGTACAAATTTTAAGATTGTTGTTATTATCTCATCAGAAGAAATGTACAATAAGATATAACATTCGTAGATAACGAATAAACATTGTCCAATTAGAGATTATTTCGAGGTTTTTACCCAGTCAGGAAGGTATTCTGCATTAAAACTCGCCAATGATAATGCGAATATGACCAGTGCTGTGAACGCGAAACATGTTTCAGTAACACGGTTATGGCAATTCCCTATGGTGCTGGAGCTTACTAAGGCATGAGAAGTATATTAAAAAGTGTTCAGTAGCTAGGCTTCTAAACAATCCAAAACAATTATATAATCTCTAAATGATACCAGTACTGGCAGAAAAATGTTCTAAATCCCGTTTAGAATAGAGATAGTGCTCCCAGTTTTAATTCAATGACAGATACATAAACTACGTGTAGAAGAAATAGCAACGCTTCGTTAGATTATGTTTTGTCATTTTTGATAGGACATCGCTTTGAGGGCCAACAGAATTGTAGTAGCGTTAATTCAATGGAGATGTCATTTGTTATAACTAAGCATGACTTATCTAACTTTAACCTGAAAATAGATTACGGGACACCTTAACCGTAACAAACAGCTCTTACGCAAATTCAGCTGGCAGTAAATTAATATAATACAAAGTACGTGTTACCAACTGATATCTTAAAATACAGTATTTTAATGGTGGATGACACTAGGTTCATCGAATCCAAAGACGTTTTATATTCGAAAGGAAACTACAATGTTTACAGTTTTAACCTCGCACAAATAATTCGGCACGCAGGGTGCCTATGATGGATGCATCTCGAGTGAGAATGTGTGCTTGTTGGAGTTCATACCAATAGTCTGACACTATCATTTGTCGAAATGAGTCTGCCTTGTCGGGAACTCACTTAACGTGTATTGCCAGACCAACTGATCGAATGTGGACAAATGATTGCTACTATTAGTGATCTCAGCGGAGATGATGCCTGTTAATTCACTAACATGAGTCTTGTCAAAACACTAATAATAGCTTTTCGTGATAGCTCCCCTCTCGGAGAAAAAGTATTTTTGTGGTCTTCAGCCATTTAACTATATATCCAGCTCCTGTTATTTTTCACATTCGCATACGTATTTGTGTAGCGGATGACACACGAAGTGATTTGCAAAACTTAAAAAGTATGGGCAAACGTACATCAAACTATCTAACAGAAAAAGTTACTGTTTGACATCCAGTGCAGCTATCTATTCCAGACACTTCGATGTTGCATAGAGAATACTTTGGGATGACTAGCAGCTGAGATTGCAATCCTGTAGTATGTGGTGAACAATACGGTTTCTAGATCCGCAGTCACAATATGGTGCTGGTAGTCTTCTCCACGTATGTTGATTGTCTGCACGTATTTCATGACCAATGCAGATGTTACTAAGGTATTTCCAGTGTTTAAGACTGCTTTTGTGTTGGCACTGATGTATTTTTGACTTCCGGATGGTCTTTTTCTAACAACTTTCACACCATCTGATATTAACGTTGAAGTTAAATTCAGTTTTCGATTCAGGCGTCGATGTAGTTTTTTTTTTTTTTTTTTTGATTTTACGCCTGTTCCTTCCAAACGAGAAATATCATAGTAAATAATTGTTTATAATTTTAACGCATCCCTTCAAGACAGCATTGTGGCTAAGGACCTGATTTAGCTACCAACGGTAGAATGAAGAATGCAGTTGTTTCACATACGCGTATTTCATCGTTATCGAAATACATTTAACTATCGATGTCAGAAGCAATATAAGAAAAAAACACAACGCTTAATTTCGATCTTCCAAGTCCTAATCAAGATTCATTGTGAAACAGCAATGTTGGCCATTTAACCTACGGTGGCAGAGAGTAAAAAAAATATCAAAATCCCTGTCGGATCTCTCTACTGAAGTTGATGCCGAGAAGGCTCTCCACGGGCTTTCTTCATAATTTCCCTAATGGCCTCTCACGTCCACAATCCAATATTGCGTGAAGATGTAATTCTTGATTCGTTTCGGAGGATCTAAGTTGGCGCGCAAAGCTCCCCAACTAATTTCCCGCTGTCTCAGTGCAACTATTCTAACGGCGTACCTACCTTGAAGGTGGAGGAATTCAGACAGGCAATTCATAAGTTATTTATAGGTATGAAATTGCAATGTGTTCAGATTGCTGAATAGAAGACTTGTCTCATGACCGAAGTTGCTCAGCTTTGGCAATCACTTTGCCACCCACTAAAATGTTTACATCCATCCCTAATTTCACAGTCGGCGTCCTTCTTCACAGAGATGGGTCAAAGCGCAATTCTCATTAATTGAATAGAACATCATCATTAGGAATACTGCAGGTACAATTACGTCTCAACTTATCATACAAAACTCATATGACCTTGATAAAATAACACTTAAAAATTAGTAAATTGTGTTCACTTCATAATTAAGCAGAATAATTAGCCTGGGTAGCGTGTGGAAAAACAATTACTCTTTTCGTATGGCGCAGAACTGAAAAACACGACACGATTCGTAATAATTTCTGTCAATATTCAGTATTAAGAAATTTGTTTTTTGTATTCTTATTTTTGATTTTCACAAGTATTCAGTATTATAAGATATTATTTACATCCTTGACAGACCAAGTTTTCATATTTTTTTCTGACCAACACAAATTTTCTTTTGTAGTAGGCCTATATTCTCTCAAGATGGCGTACTGAATGATTAATAACATTTGTATAAATGAATGATTAATTAATTCGTTTTCTGTAAGAAATATTCTGCTAAAACGTATTGCTCATACCTTCTTTAAAAAATACTCGGGTTCTCCCTGCAATATTACGACGTCCATGTCTGTAAATGATTCTGGATCCTCAATACATTTACATTTGTGTATTATATGCTACACACATTAATACTTAACGGGAAAAACTGAAACATACGTATTTCTCAACTTTCAACTGGGAATTATGCAAACATATTCTCTTAAAAGTGAGATCTCAACTAAATAATCGTGCGTAAGTATGCGAAATTATTTTGAGTAAGGAAAAGAGCTCTGGATTTTCGTTGGAGAGATTAAAATAAAGCAAATGAATCTTGAATGTTTCTGAAGTGGCGTATCAGACATAAACGCGACAAACAGATTGCGTGAAGTGTTTACCCTCGTATATTGAGCCTAAATAATAATTCATTTAATTATTTACAAGAACGATGAGTGTTTTTCATATTGCTTGCAAAATGCCGGTGACGCATTCAATAACCCAGACACGTTTGCTGAATTCACAAACATCTTTGGATATTGAAATGAAACGTATCTGTCACATGATTTAAGTGTGTGAAATTTGAGTTACTGTTGACGTTTTGTAAGATGTTAAAGTGTGTTTTGTTTGCAGAACTGGCAATATATTAACTCTATGAATCGTTCACTGTTCATTCATTAGATACGCGTTGTTACGGCGTTAGCAGTGTATCTTGGCGGAGTGCCAACTTTTTTACTCCTGCATGTGACAATGTCGCTGTAACATTCCATGTGTGCAGTTTACATACTTGCTATGCGCATGCCTGACATTGGTGACTCTATCTGGCGTGTAGCAGTCAACCTACGATTTTACTGCCACACCGTAACAGAGTTATTTCCCGTAGAGACCCACGCTCTGTCCACGAAGAGCTATCCTATTTAATTGATAGGAAACGTCTCACCACTGTGGCTGTACTGACGCCGGTAACACTGTCGCTAGCAAGTGCACGTTGATTACAGTTACTACAAGGGCGTGGGTTGAGTTCTTAAAATGGTAACTCAATTCGCCTGAAGGAATAATGTTATAAATAATGAAAATTACGCAAGGGTTATCAGAACAATACTTAGTACCAAGACCGACGTACGAACTGAACGACAGAACTATTTACAAAAATAATAATAATAATAATTCATTTACGCTGTAGATAATGACTACAAACAAATTCTTTAGTGTTTTTCTGTAATTCTAGTTGATGCTGGATTCAGCTTCGTTATTCTTTCTGCTTTCTTCAGCTGTTGGTAGTACTGATAAATTATTTGTAATCCCCGAAATATTCAGTTAATTACATACAACAATTATTTTTTTCTTTCTGCTGTTTGTGAGATACCCAGCGAACATTTTTAAGTAAGATTCCTTTTATCTGCTTACCCTTTTTTCCCCGACTCGTCCTCTACCTAGCGTGTGTGTGTGTGTGTGTGTGTTTGTACGTTTGTGTGTGTATTTCAGATTTTTGTGACTATAGAAACATGAGTAATTGGAATGTAAATAGGCTTTTGCTTGTCGCCTAAGTCAATAGAACTTTTCTATCATATACCGGTACTAACACAATTGCATTAGAATTAAGTAAGTATGGTGTCCTGTCTTGGTAGTTGGTACACGTCCGTAGTGCCTAAACGAGTTGTACTAGGCCAGATACGGGATGGGGTGGTAAGTACCTTTTCTCCCTGCGTCAAAGTATTGTATGAGTTTAGACGACTGTGTATTATGTTTTATATGTCAAGAATGTGATAACCTGCGGCGGTCTATTCATGGTGGTTCTTGCATAAACAATCTAACGGAGTTCCCATTCGAAGGAAGAATTACCACCATCAGCAGTGCGGAGACATTTGGGGCTTAACCCAAGATTGTGTCACAATCAGGTGCGTTAGGAATCGTACACCGTCTCCTCTCCTACTCTACAAATGCTGAAAGTTTATTCCACCAGCAGGACTTGAACTCACCAGCTAAAGAGTCGCACACAATCACGATGTCTCAGTAACACGACCCTGGCGGCTGGCGGCATGTCAGTAAGTCCATCAAAATTGGGACACACGTCATCTTGCCGCCTACAAGGAGTGCACTTTTTATTTTTAAGTGACTTATTGCAATTTTTAAATGTATTTACTACTACTTCGAAGTAAGTTTCATATAACCGTTATTTTTTGCTAAACGGTTTGATATGATTCAGTTTTTCCATAAAGATTTTTAGGAAGTTTCTTATTTACACAAATTACTGTACTAACAGAGGAAAGTGTAACCTCTTTTACAAGTAGTATTAACTGAAATCAAGCAATTGAGAAGGATTGAAAACTTTTAGACACTGAAACTGAAAAATTAAGCAGAGGAAAATATTCATATTGTACATATGCCTTGATGTCAACAGAATTCTTCGGTAGTCAGGTAAGCACTGCCTTTGTTTAAACCTAGCTGTTTCCCTTGACTTTATGGATCAGGAAAGCAGTCGGTCGTTTTGTCGTCAACGTGTAAATTATCAGCATTGTTTTATGTAGTTTCCTACGTAGTTATAGTTTTCATGCACTAACCTTGAGGTTACTAAACTACAGACATCTATTGGATTTAAAGAATTAATAGTTAACATTTATGGAAAGAATCGACAGATGCTGTTAATTTCCTGATTAGATTTTCATTTTTCTGCTCCATCCTCAGTTATGATGAAGAGATACAATGAATTTCGCTTAGATTATTAGACCAAGCTTAAGGTTCCAAACTGCGAGGTTCCTGACAATATCTGTGCAGTAGTTTTCAACCTAAGCAAGATTACAGGTAAAAAGTTCAGAACAGATATTAATTTTCTATTCCAGAAATAGGTCATGAAAGTTCCTAAGACATAACTAGGATTTTAAACCAGTTTTACAAGTAGTATTCATTGAGATCAAGCAATGGAAAAGGTCTGAAAACTTTTAGACACCCCATCAAAATCTGTAGGTTAGTTTTACGTGAAGCCAGAACAAAAAGATCTATAATAGTATAAATACTTGAAATTCCCTACATATTAAAACATAATAATCTTTCTTCATTAACTGCTGGTCAGCAAATAACAAAACAAAATTTAAAAACCCATACTTATGAAGCATAGTTTCAAAGCACTTTGCGCCGGAAACTTTTATGCTCGTAATACGACCAACGAGCGACCAATCGGGCTGCATTTAAGCGTCGTTTCTTGCACTCACATTAGAAGAGGCCCTCAAACGGCGGTGTTACTGCTGCTTCTATTAGTGGAAGGCTTGTCGTTTACATGAGGCCCCTCCCCCAACCATTCTGCGGTAATGAAGCAGCCGGTCGCAGTATCTGCAGATTACGGGCGAGGCGTACAATGAGTCCCTCTACTTGCCCTCTCCGTAAGGTCGCACTAATCCACAGGACTCCTCCTTCCAGCCCCCAGAACGTGTTTTAATTACTTTAGGCGTTATAATAACGGTAATTATTATTATATTTACTTAACGCTCGCCGTTCTGCCCCGATATTAACCTCGCCGTAATAGTGTGGGGTGAGGTGGAATCGATCCTGCGACTTATCGCGCGGGCTCGTTGTTTGAGAACTCACCCCTCGGACGTAATCAAGCGATAACAGAAAACTTCAAGGGGGAGGGGGGCACAGACCAGAGCGCCTCTCATTTCAATAACTTCACCTCCAGAGAAAACACCAGCAGTTCGACGATGACATTCCACAAAGAAATAGCATCAAATATCTCGGTTGCTAGAGATTTCATAGTCTCCACACTATAAATACGAGAACAGCCGGCCATAACGTCTATCTCTAGCAGACTCTGCAGGAGGCTAGTCCCCTGAAGACAACCATACCCTTTGGTCGAAACGTCATGAAAAGGAGGAGTTTTTAGATGCAGCGTAAAACTCGCCAAGTTATTTACAACACCATGACGGCCGCGAAAACCGCAAAATCTTTTATAGTAGCCAATATTTGCTGGCAGCTTTTGGAGCTCCGGCCAAAACGAATAATAAAAATTGATGACATTGGAGGGAATCACTTCTTTCGCGGAAACTAACGTTTACAGTATTTTAGCACCCATTTAGTATATTCAAACACTGATAGTAATTGTGATGCTGATTTTATTTTGATTAAGATAAAATTGCCTTTCGTGTTTCGTTGACAGAGGAACCAAGCTTCTTTTTTTTTTTACTTTTGGCTTTATGCTTCATCGACGTCGAGGTCTCTGGAGGAAGAAGAGTAGGGAAAGGGCTGGAGGCAAGGGACGGGAAAGACTTTGGCCATGGTCGTCTGAAGGAACTATCCTGGCATTCACCTCAAATAATTGTGGGAAACTATGGTGAACAAAAATATGGGTGACCGTAAAGGGATTCGAACGCGGGTCTTCCCGAATACGAGGCCAAAGCGTTACAACACGCTCGGTAAATTTTTATTAAATCCACAAGTCCTAACCACCAGATCGTGTATCACAGTCGTGGGTTAAATCCGAAACATCTCCCCAGTGTTCTGTTCGCTGTGCAATATTTTAGGAATTTCCGTCGAGTTTGAATGGACTTAGAAGCAGTAAAAAGGAACAAAGACGACCATGTTTTCTAATGAGGATATCCTCGCACTTGAACTCTATTCCAACTGCATTCATTATTTGTGGAACACTTTCTCTCACTTTCCAAGTTTCTAATCCGTATAGTACAATACACTGGTATATAACAAGAATGAAATAATATTGGTTAGCAATGCCAGTTAACCATCTATTAACAGATAGCTTTAATAGTACATTGTAAAATAATTACAGTTGACAGCTGTGTGTGTGAAGTCGTAGTTGTAAACCCATGTTATTGCTGTTATTATTATTAGTTGTCATCAGCCTCTCTACTGGTTTGATGCGATCCTCCATCCCATGCTATCTTGTGCTAACCTCTTCATCTCTACATACCCCTTCAAACCCACGTCCTCAATTATCTGCTTATATGTTCTAATCTCTGAATTCCTTTACAGTTCTTTGCTTCGACTGTTCCCTGCACTAACATATTAACAAATCTCGCATGTCTCAAAACATGTCCTACCAGCCTGTCTCTTCTTTCTGTTAGACTCTTCCACAAACTTCTTTCTTCACCAATCATTTCTAAAAATACTACCTCTATAGCACCATATTTCAAATGCTTCAATTTTCTTTCTTTCTGGTATTCCTAAAGTCCAAGTTCATTGCTATAAAGTGGTAAACTCCACACCTTGAATTTTAAAAATTTCTTTCTTGGCCCTAGATCAATATTTAAAACTGAATGATTTCCATTTTTCAAGAAGGCTCTTTTCGCTAGTGCTACTTTAACATCATTCCTGCTTCACCAATCAGTTTTTTTTATATTTAATGTACTGTTATTGCTATCAACTCTGATACTTTTTATCACTTTTCCTTTCCTTCGATTTATATTTAATCTAAACGCTTCCTTCAGTATTTTGTTAATGCCATTCAGTAACTTCTCGAGATCTTCAGTCTGTTAAGCTAACAGGAAACTTCACCAGCAGATCTTAGCACACTAATTTCTTCTTCTTGAACACTTATAAGGCATTCAAATTTTTCTTTGACTTTATTGCTTGCTCTAC
The DNA here is from genome assembly GCA_031002005.1 of Vandiemenella viatica. NCBI lineage: Eukaryota > Metazoa > Arthropoda > Insecta > Orthoptera > Morabidae > Vandiemenella > Vandiemenella viatica. The sequence continues at coordinate 142,075,522 of JARYHS010009186.1, read as the reverse complement.
ATACAAGTTGAATATTAACAGGGATAGACTACAATCTTGTCCTACACCCTCTTTAACTGACGCATATCTATCATTATTTTCTATTCTTATTATAGCTAGCTGATTCTCTTATCGATTGTATTGTTCTATCTCGATACATAAAACCTGATTTCTTTAAAATCTTGAATATCAATATAACATTTGGCATTTCATGAGGTAGTAAGGCGTTTTGCAGGTAACTGTTGTCATTTTTAATTTCTGGTGAAAAATTATAATAAAAAAAACCAATTGTTGCGTACCGTTACCAGATAACAATAATCCGCCCAGAAATTCGCATAAGCCGAGTAAAATGGCATATTAATATTCAGTAGGAACTACAAAACAGAGTGCGATGGTTGAGCGGTAATGCTCTGGCCTTACATTCGGGACGACGCGTATTCGAATCCACTCCAGATTTGGGTTTTCCATGGTTTCCCCAAATCACTTCTGGCAAATGCAGGGATGATTCCTTCAAATTGGCCATGTTCTCCATTGCTTTCCCGCCTCGAACGATCTCAACGTCAATGAAGCGTAAAAAAAATAATAATAATAATTCAAGAGGCAAAAAATTTACTCTCGTTCTGGGCTGTAGTCCAACAAACTCATTTCATTTCTCGTCGCCTCGGTTATTTTCCGTCCATTGACCTCAGTTTTTTGCAGGTGGACAAATGGCTAACAGCTGTGACAGCGAAATTTTGCGGCTAGTCCCCAGTGCCGTGCATTAGCAGTTCGAACGCGGCCTGTCTCCGCGTATGTGCATACGCGGCGGACTAATTGAAATGGACTCACAAATCCGGTGACGTTTCGGCGCCATTGCTGGAATACAAATGAAACCGCACGGGCAGGGAACAAAGCCGTTTCCCCGAGCGAAGCACGTAATGGACTGCGGAATTAGCAGGGCAGCTCTCCCCTGCCCCTGAATTTTTCTGTCCGATGTAGCTGGTCAGCCCTCCCCTCCGCCCACGTCTCCTCGAAGCCTCCGTACCGGTCGTGTAATGCCCGCCAAAATAATCGTTAGTAAAACTGTTTGGCGTCCCGTAAAGAGCTTACGGGCTGTGTCAACAGCGGCCGCCTCGCGCAGCTAATGCCAGCTCTCGCCCTAAAACTAATTACCACCGCCTTTTTTTGCTCCCCGCCGAACTGCGGTCGGCCGCGAGAAATGAATTTCACCTCTCCGCACGCTCGTAAATGCTTTCGCTATCCTCTAATTTGTTCTTCCGAGTAAATATTTCCTTTGGGAACCGAAGGTGAGGGGGAAGCAGTATAATCCGGTTGTATTTCAGGTTAAAACGAAACCGCCGTAAAGCGAGCCTTGTAAAAACACCGATGGCCGCCACTTGCGTTTTGCTCACTACTCGTCGCAGGTACCATTCTACCCGTCAGAATGCAGAGTGGATTTTCACATACGGTGTAGACTTATACCTGCATGGTGCAAGAGTACTGCAGATAGTTACAGAATGTGAGGAGTGCAGGGTACGCAGGTATGACCGCGCATGATGGGTGAGCGGTAACGCTCGGGCTTGGCATTCGGGAGGACGCGGTTTCGAATACCCGTACGGCCATACAGATTCCGATTTTGCAAAGCATTCCGAGATAACTCCAAGCGAATTCCTGGATGGTTCCTCCAGAAGGCCATTGCTGAATTCCTTTCCGTTCCTTGCCCACAGTCCTTTCTCGCCTCTAATGACCTCCATATCGAAGAGCCGAAAAGCAATAAGAAAAAAAAAACCAGCAGACACCGACAGAGCAAAAAAGCGACATCTTTTATACGAATTTAAAGAAATTAGGTTGACATGCTGAAATCGTAACTCACACTGCCGACTTTAACTTAATCGAACTAATGTACTACTGTCTAGAACGTTGGTAGCGTGCCAGATCCATTCGTGGGGAGAAGAAAGCACAGACTCACATTCGACTACCCGCCGCACTACTGGTATAATGAAAAGAAATGCTATTACTGATATATCGGAAAGAACTTATCTAAAAGGATCAACAATTAAATAAAAACAGAGTTATATCGTCTTTAGAACGAGTAGTAATGGTGACCTGTGTATGTAATTTTATTGACGGGAAAATATTTAAAGACATAGTTATAACTTTTAATTTATGCTTACATTGAAAACGTAAAAACGACGGCATAAGTGGTACAGAAATCAGCGCATCCTTTATTCATCATCTTAAATCAGTTTTATATACTTTTTTGTGTTTTAATACTGCAAACGTTTTCTTGGAACCCGATACAAAGTCAGTGTATCTGGATGTGGTGACAGTTACGCGTGTTACACATCAGCTATTAGCCGCTGCTTCGTACACGTGGACTCAGAATTTCGTTGCTTGAGTTGGATATAGAAAGCTATAAGTTAGGTAAAAGGTGACCCAGAAATCACGGGATAATATGACGGGGAAGCCATCGCCATAATCCCCGTCCAGTCATATAGATTTGGGTTTCCCATGGTTTCCCCAAATCACTCCAGGCGAATGTCGGGATGCTTCCTTGAGAACGCCAGAGCCGAATTCCTCCCTCCTCTCCAGTTCTTCCCCGTCACTAATGACCTCGCAGTCGACGAGACGTAAGACATAAGCAAAAAAAAAAAAAAAAAAAAGAATCACCATACTATTCTACCACTGAACTTGTCTCATGTAGAGAACCAATTTGCAAAATTTTAAAAAATAGCAACAAAGTTAGGGGGTGCGGGCTTATCTGTAGAACACTACCGGCCACAATTCCTCTGTGAGGATTCTTATGTGTTTTAAAATTACGTCGCTTTCTGAGGACATCTTTTCTAAATACCGTTTAGTCCACAATGTTTTTGGTTTTACCCACTATTCTTGCTAAGATATTTAGCGTTTGGTGATAGAAACCCGTCAGATAGCCACATACAACTGCCCTTGGAAAAGAAAGAAATAAAAAAACATCTTTGCTACGTGTATCACTGCTATATTAAGTGTCTGACCCTGGGTTTTAATAATTTAATGATAGTCATCGTATGCAGCGCAAATCAACATCTATCCTATATATGAAGGTTTTTTTTTTTACAATTTCATTCCTTCCAGCCAGTGTTGGCAAACTACACCGTAATTACGGTAAAAACACCGTATTGAGCATAGATCTACCACCTACCATAGGGATATAACTGCGGTAGCAAAATATACCGTAATTTAATTAATCGAAATTTTTAGATAATTGTGATATATTCTTCAAATTTCAAGAGTTTATCGACCGATGATAATACATCCTTAGTTTTATTTGGGTATTTATTTTTTGATTCTGTTGGCAACACTATTTTTTTCCTTTATACGCGTTCAATTTTTGAGAATTCCCCAATTTGAGCTTCGAGATATTACGCGAACAAGTTTGATAGGTAATTGCCGTATTTGATTGTAGATGAATACTAAGAACTTTTGAATTAAGTCTGTTAGTAATCTTAGTTGACATTTTGAATTTGAAAAGATGGTGAGTGATAGTGACAGCGTTTCTGGAGAAGAAGATACCAGCGAAGAGAAAACGTTATAAGCAGAAGTTTCTGGAAAAATGGTTGCTGAACAAAGAATATTGTGATAATGATGCTTATTTTAAACACTTGCCGAAACTATTTTGAGCGTACCACACTCGAATGCTGGGTGTGAACTAGTGTTCAGTAAAGTTAGTGATATTAAAATAAAAAAGCGCAATAAACTCATAACAAAATCCCTTAAGGGAAATCTTTTTTTCGCAGCAGGCTATACAGCGACAGGGGAAAACTGCATCGATTTTAAACCTACTAACACTATGATACAAAAACATAATATTTATATGTATAAAAAATGATGACATTACAGTTATACTATCTGATTCAGATTAAAAATAGATTTTTTTTTCAAATTCTGGCCTTTACTTTTTACTGTAGTAACATTCAATTTTTTACCATAATTTTACCGTATTTTAAATATAAACTACAACATAATTTCGGAAAATCAACCGTAATTTTTGATAAATTCTACCATCAGCTAGATTTCAGGGTTGGCAACACTGCTCCCAGCTGAAGGCTGGGAGGCGGGCTGCTGGAGAGTCACGGAGACTCTTTTCAGCCTAGTAGTCTACGGAGAGGGAAGGGGGATGGAAGGTCAGCGGTGGCCTTGTAGGGAACCATCCCAGCATTGGCCTACAGTGACTGAGGAAAACCACGAAAAACCTCAGTCAGGATGGCCGAACCGGGTTTGACCCTGGTCCTCCCGAATGGCAAGTATATATATGAAGTTGTGTCTGTGGACGAAATTTTTGAACAGAATATACACAAATTGACTGCGAGAGAAACACAGCCTGAGCGATCAATATAAAATTACAAAGACTTACTCACGCTATCCGTCTGTCTGTCACCGATCGGTTAGTTTTCAAAATCTCATGACAAAATATGATATTTATAATGAAAAATTGTCTTGTGTGTCTCCTAATAATACATAGTATTTCATGTCAATTTAGCCGTTTAATAGTGAAAACGTAACAAACCGACAGAGGTACAGAGTCACTTTCGTATTTATTATTTTAGTGAATTAAATGTCACTGAGTTGTTTGCAACCAACGCGCAAGAGAGAAACTGATGACTAAATATGAAAAAGGAGATTATATTTTGAATGACATTCTTGTACTCGCATTAACAGGTAACCGTGCATATAAACATTTCAGTTTTTTATATTTTCATAATGGTATACTTCGTTCTTATGAGTATATGATCCTATTGAGCTGTGAGTTGTAGAGCTGGAGTTTTGGTAAGTATGTCTGACCTATTCTCCCATCTCTCACGCATAGCTGGCGAGATTCTTCGGTGTGCAGGACCTGAATTGTTAATGTTCTTCGGGACGGTATCCGTTCGGAGATTCGAATCCTGATTCCGAGATAAGTAAAACAAGCCGTGCGAAATCAGTAAGTGAGTGGGGCTGTATCGGTCGGAATCGGTGTGGCGTTTCGTGACTGGGCATAACAAATGGACCTTCCGGCTTCCAGGCGATCCACAGCCGAGTAGCCGAGACACGAACCAGTGGTCTAGCTCGAATTAGAACACACTCTCGTCTGCCTTGTCATGTCCGATAGGAAGAAAGCTGCGGCGCCTTGTAGCAGACACCCCGCGTGAGAAACATGCTAGCAGCGACATGTGAAAGAAATAAAGTATCTGCTACTACCTCACAAGATGGACATTTATTTCGAATTTACGGGAAAAAGTGGATTTAGAGTATGCATATCGCGTTCCTTTTTTTCGCTTTACGCTTAGTCGACGTCAAGGTCATTAGATTTTTTTTAAACTGCTTAACGTCTCTTAACAGCGAGGTCTTTAGAGACCGGGCAAGGATGGGGTGCAGGGAATGGTTAGGAATTCGGCCATGGCCTTTTGAAGGAAGCATCCCGACATTTGCATGGAGTGATTTGGGAAACCATGGAAAACACAAATCTGGATGCCCGGACGAGGATTCTAATCGGCGTCCTCCCGAATGCGAGGCCAGAACGCTAACCGTTAGATCGCCACTCTCGGTAAGGTCATTAGAGGCGGGAAAGGTGTGGAGATAAGGAATGGGAAGAAACTGAAGAAAGCATTCCGGAATTTGCCTGGAGTGATTTAGGAAACCATAGAAAATTCAAGCCTGGATGTCAGGACGCAGGATCGTTCCTGCGTCCTCCCGAATGTGAGGCCTGAGTGTTACCGCTCACCCACCATGCTTGGTTATGTCGCGATCCGTGATGTCTCTGGTAGAGGAGCATTCGAGTCGGTTTATTACATTCCTTACCTGACCGAGCCTGTTCATTCATTTTGGCAACGTCTAAAATGCAAAAAGAGGACGTTTACGATAGAAAACAATAATTATAGCATTGCTCTCCGAATGATGGTACTTGGAGGTATGGCGATGAAGTAAAATAAATAGAATTTCACCAGAAAATTCTTATAGAGGTCCTATGATCCGCCCCACATCCATACTATGTGCAGCCGGTCGTGAGGGGATAACAGAGCTCAACCTCCGTGAATCCGTAGAGCGTACTCCTCTGGAGCCGATCGAACCTTTACTTTATAAGAACTGATTTTCTGACATGATATATTGCGAGTTAGATCTAATTTCAAGACTCGATAAGTCGGCAAAATTCCGACCACTGATGAGATTATCTCGTAAAACCGCGAAACCACAATGTTTCCAGCGTGCTACTTGCCAACGAAATTATTGTCTGGAAGATGCAAGAAGAAAGGGAGGTAAGAGGCCAGCGGTCATTTCACGGACGACAGAGCACAGGTAGTAGTGTACGTGACGGTCGGCAGTCGCTATAAGAAAGCGGCGGGCGCGTACACGCCACGTCGCGCCCCTGGCCGCAAGGCACGTGAGCCACGTGCTACGGCGTGGGAGAGTGGCGGGCGGGCTACCGCGCAGGCGCAGCCAGCCACTGGACCGCATCTCCGGCCACCGCATCTTGCTACTAACTCCTGCTTCATTAGCGTGCCAGACAGTCTCCTCTCCGCTGGCTGGACCCTCAGAAATAACCCTGGTGAGCGGATCCAGCGTTTCATCCCTTTTCTTTTTAACAAAAAGAGGGAAAATAATATTCTACTTTTACCTTTGTCGTCGCAGTCAGATGTAACTTGAACAAATACACATTCAACCTTCACTCACATTTCATTAAAAAAAAAAAAAAAAAAAAAACATTATACCAGCAATTCGTTCGCGCCAGTGTGGCTCTGTGGCGCCGTTCACTGGATCATTGTGGTGCAACGGGATCAGGTTTGAGTGTTGGTTCCCGCCATTTCGGCCTTCCTGATTGCGGTTTTCCCGCCATCACCTACGCCAGTATATTTCAATCTTTTTCGACAGGAGGACCACTAAACTCTCGTAAATAATTTTACGGACCACCAACTTATATGGATCTAATTTTTCACCTCCCTTACTAATTGTGTTTGCACGTACTGTTTTCCTTTTATACCTACACTCATTTCATATTTATTAAACGGTAATTAACTTAATTCTTAAAGTTACACTGCTCTCTTTCATTCCAGTTGAAAACGTATTTTATTGCAGTAACTTCAGTCATATTCTCATATACTGGAAACCTAATTTTTGCCTGGTAGTTGAAATATTCCTAGCTTTTATAAAGTTTGTTTTATAGGCGTGCGGCTTATATAATCTCTTTCAGTCTTTTACAGTACGGTTACTGCATCCAGTTTATGTGAACAATTTTTAGTAATTTTTGCTATCATAGCTTTCACACTTAATTCAATTAAATTTAAATTTTTTATTACTGTACCTGCAGATCACACTGATCTAGTCGAATGCTGGGATGGTCAGCCTCATAAACCACACGTTTCAGAAAAAGTACTTACCATACTGAACACAATGAGCTATACGTTTTCCGGAGAGATGTCAACACAGTTTATTTAATTTACATGGGATGGAGCGCTTGCTCCGGTGGCAATTTCCCTACACACCCAACTTTCCCCTTTCCTTTCCCCGCCTACTTTCTCTCTCTACTAACTTCAACGTTATATTCTTTTATCTTGTTTGGTAAATTATTCGTCATTTCTCTTCGGAATTTATTACAATCCTTGACCCCCTTACCTACGAAAGAAAATCTTCACACACCCTTCTGAAATCGAATGACAAATTGTGGTCATGGTCATTTTTTCCCTTCCATGCAACTCTCCTAATTCTTCCACCAATATTTCTCCCGGCCTCATCACTAACAAAGATACGTAACCAGTTGGGGACCCTAGGCCAATTCATCGATTAGGGCTCTCCCTCAGACCAAATGGGGGACCTGCAATCATACTGGGTATACTCCACTGCCTGTCACAAACCTGTAGCTCGTAAGCGAAATAAGTTTAGTTTTAGACTTCAAATTTGCACATGTTATCTCTTTTGTTAAGTCAGAACCGAATGTCGTACTTAAAATTTTGTAAAATTATATTTTGGGAGCTTCACACAAATAAAATCGGTCGAAAAAATTTCTATCCCAGTATTTGTACAAGGCAAAAAGCTTTTTAAATTTTTTTGTTATTGAAATATTAAGACATTAGCGACCGCCGAATTGCCATTTTTAGACCAGTTTTGTTAGCGTGTCTATCTCATTATTACTTAGGAACTAGAAATTCGTTGTCAATATCGACTTTATCCTATATCTAAATGACAAGTATTAAAAACATTTACATCTAATATAGTAAATTGTGGGAAAAGTAAGCATACGTATTTATTTTAAGGATAGTTTGCCAGATATTAAAATATATATTTAAAAAGCTCTAAATTTAGGAGTTGTTGGATTCTAAACTACCTATAGTAAATTTTAATTGTAATAAACTGTTGAATTAGCGGCATCGAGGTGCGGCATTAGAAAGCTTCGGAAGAGAAAAATGTTTAAGGCGTAGATTTTTACGCCAGGCAGTTGCTGTCAGAGATATGTGTTTAGGCCATTACAGGGTACGGAGCCCAAAATGCATGAGGCTCCACTCGCACTAGCCCAGGTTCATAAGCTACTTCTTAACTCTGGAAGTTTTTTGCTGTGTGAAGTATGCCAGTGCTCTATTTACTAGGTTAGCAGTGTGGCTTAGGAGCTTTTCACCAGTTTGAGAGGTGTTTATTCGTATTTTTGCTGCCAAAAACATTGCGTTCAACTCTGTAAAACTATTTCTATGTTCCTCTCTGTGGTTCGGATTCCACTTAAAACTGCAGTTCCTTTTAGGTTCAGTGACTATGGAAACGGATTACCCATGAAACCGAAATTATTTCACTATGCCATCAAAGCCTAAGAAATTCCTTTGCTCATTATGCTTGTTAGGCTGGGATAATCTATTCAGATATGGATTGCTGCCAATAGTTTGTGACTGGATTAATCCCTTTACCGGTGAAGTTCCACTTGGACGCAGGGAGGGAGTTGCGCCAGAGCGGTTCTGCGGTTTGACCGTCTGAGTGGCGTGCCGAAAGCAGACTCGCGGAGGTATCTGAGACTGCTTTGCTTACCGCCCAGCACACCTGCAGTCCTCACAGGGTCACATAAACAACCCACCGCATCCCACTTACACTAACATCTTTGACTCGAGCTGCAAATCTTCTAGATACAGGAATTCCTTTTCAGTTTTAGAAGTATGCTTTGAAACTGCCGTCCCTGACAGTGTGACGCGCCTCTTCATTCTTCATGAGCCAAAAAGGATTAGTTCTGACTAGTGTTGTAAAAAAAACGGTTTTTTTTCTGGCTTGAAAAAAAACATGAAAAAAAAACTTTGAAAAAAAACATGTTTTTTTTCTGGAACACGTTTTTTTTCACAACTACTAAATCTCAAATTTGTAAGGCAATTATCGTTTAAAATGACTGTTTTAGTGTTTATTCTAAGTACTTATCTTAGTTTAAAATCTACTATATTTTTCTGGTTCAGTAGGAAAAAGAAATTACGAAAATATTGGCAAAATTGACTGAAATTTTCTTTATGAACTGGGATTTCCCGAAGAGACTAGGTTGCGAGATAAGGAATCCCCATTCCCCATTGTTTGGATTGCTACTTGCTATTTGAAATAGTGCTGCCAACCCTACAAAATTACCTACAGATCTTTTAAAAAAATTAGGAATTTAAAATTTATCCACGGTTTTTTGCCTCTTTTTATTACTTATTGGCCTTTCCTTATATTCGTATACTTGTTAACTCTCAGAGTATAGTGGTACTGACTCATTAAATTGTCAGTAAGGAAGCGTGCATAAACCACATAGCTCCGTTTTGGCCTCCCGTGAACTCCCCCTCCTCCCCCACGTAGCTCTACGTGTCCTTTGCCCCCCCCCCCCCACTCACGTAGCACGTAGCTTTCTTCCGTTTTGATTCCAGAAGACATTTTGTACTGTTTTCTCTTGTCTGACTATTGTAAGTTACATACGGATATAATTAACTGAGGGAAATAAATACTCACATGCTGTTGTGAGTTCAGTTCCTCATTTTAACTGTGAAAAATGTTACGAAAGGAAAGTTACGTGGCCTGGCTCGGAACCCCCCCCCCCCCTCTCCCCACGTAGCCCAGCATAGCCTTCCAGCTAACCCCTCCTCCCTCTGGACCGAGCCACGTAGTTTGTGCACGGTCCCTAATTATGAATCGTTTCCTTGCAACCGTTGGTGTAAACAAACGATTGAAAAGAAGTAAAGCTCTTATTTGGAATGATAATAGATTTTAATTCAAACTTAAAAGACCGTAACACAGAATTATCAGCACAGTCTATATGCACAGTGTGTACTTTGCTCACTATTTAAAATTGCAATTTCAAAATCTTTTGCGTGCAATACAAGAACAACCAGTTTTAACTATTTCTGAAGTTATGGATATAGAGGAGACAGAAGAAGAGAGTGAAAATTCCGACACCGATCGAACTAGTGTCGGTAGTGCTGATACTAGTGAATGTGGTACTGACATAGAGGATGAATAAAATTATGTTACCTATATAGATACACTTATGAATCATTATGTGAGACATTATATGATTGAGTAAGACTTAAAACACACTTGTAAAATGGAAGTTTCTTAAATAAAACTATAATTTATCAAATATATTGTTTTCTGAAAAAAAACAAAATTTAGAAAAAAAACTACGGGTGCTAGGTTTTTTTTCATGTTTTTTTTCACAAAGCTGAAAAAAAAACATTTTTTTTTTTCAGTTTGCAACACTAGTTCTGACTGACGGCGATACGTTTTGCGATTTTATCACTGTATCCTGATTTCTTACCGAGCCCGGTGGGGTGGTGGTAAACGTTAGGGCTTGTCAGTTGGGAGTACGTAGTTTCAAATCCCCGTCTGGCCATGCAGATTTCAGCCGAATTCCTTCGCCGTTCGTTGCTCCCCGTCATTTCCCAATTCTAATGGCTTCTACATCAAGGAATCGTTTAGCTAAAAGCAGGAAAAAAAGAACCTACCCTAAATTCTTTTGTTCATGGCTACATCGTAGCCAATTACACAAATATCTCAAATACTTCTATTCATAATCCTGAAAACTAGACAGTTACACCGAGTGGATTACAAAATAATTAGTGCGAGAAAATAAGATGAAATCTGAATACTAAAGACGGTTCTCAAACAAGGTAGACAAAAATTTTAGTCAGAATGGAGATTTTACGGCGTATGGTTGCAATGAAATCTTCACGGGTGTACCACCGGATTGTGTTGTAATTAACAGGATTCATCGACGGCTAGCTAGGTTGTCTTCTTCGGTCTAAGTCGGCTCCGATGCCGTACCGCTCTTTTTTAGCGCAATAAATGAGGTGTGCGAAATTATTTTTAACTACTGTAACACAGTTGCTTTACCTGTTTGGTTGTTCCTTCGATACTGCATCAGATTCATTATTTTTCTCACCGCTGTTAAAACGGTCGCACCTCCGATACTAACGGCTTCGATCTTACCATATTTCTTCTTCTTTTCCTCCCACGTGAAAATCCTCTCACGTTCCCTCAATCGATGTTATATTCCTCTTCTGCTTCTTCAAACATTTTGATACTGTAGCATCTTCTTTGCCCATCTGTCCTCCTCGAGTTTAATTAGATTTCCGAAACTACATGAGATGCCTTCCTTCAGCTTTATATGTGACACTATATTTGATATGCATCATATGCCTCATTGTTTCCTATCTCTTGCGGTCACTACGGAAGATTAAACATCTACTGAGATTGTTCATTTCTACTATCCTTAGATTTTCCATGTTCTTTTTGGTAAGATCCCGACATTCACGCTCAAATACTGTTGTTTGTCCAACAATAGAATTAAACAGCAACAACACAGAACAAGGTTAAATTTTCTAACGAATATTCTTCCCTGACCTATTCGATGTTGCCTCTTCAATCATCTCTTCAGTTTTCCTACCCTAATATCTTTCATTTTTACCATATGCTGCATTCATCGGAGTCAATTTAAGGTTGAAACTAACGGAAAATATGTTAAACAGACAATAAAATAATTGTTTTCAGGCATGAGCTAGAATTACTGCATCCAGTCTTACAGAACTTGACTTAGAAAAGACCTCAGACTAATAAATGTGACGGTTCGTAAGAATTTATTTATCGAGCAGTTTGATGTATAAACAGAAACGTGTCTACCAATGTATACGTATATAATGTATAGCAAATAGTTAAGAACAGTGTAATTGAACTACTTTTATCGATCATTGCTGGTAGTAAAATGGGTTTGATTTCATACTGAAATAGATCTTACATGAACTTTTCGATTAACTTATGACGAGAGCAACGCCTTCGGTGTTCTAGACATTCCCAACTCAGCCCCTTCAACATCACACTAACGCTTTCCCTCCAGCTGTGTATACCTGTCACAAACTTGAGTCTTCTACTTTGGACCTTCCCTAATGCCTCTGTTAAATCTTTTTGATGGGAGGCCTCTAGGAGAAGAACAATATTCCAACTGAGATCGCTCTAGTGATTTGTTTGCAATCGCCTTTACTTCCGTAAAACACTGTTTTAAGCTAAATTTAATCTGACTTTAAATAATAATAGTTGGTTATAAATAAACAAAATAGTAGAGAAATCATTAACTTAAGTGTTGGCGTAAACTACCAGAACAAACACAAACCGGAATCTCTATGGCAGATGTGATATGTGACGTACTGAACACAGCATTTCGTGTAATGTAAACACTCACTCTTTAAGATAACGAAAACCATGAAATTTATGTAAATAGGTGGATAACTGTATTTTCGAGAAACGAAATTCTCTTGTATCACAATTGCCAAAATGAGAATAAAGGCGTGAAATCCGGAAAGTTTGGACTGCACAATTGAAAAACCGTCACAAATACTAGACGCGAAATATGAAGATAAAAACAAGTTTTGATATCGCTGTGACAAAAAATATAAAAATTCCAAGTGCTTTACAGTAGGTAGCTGATGAAATGCCTGACTGGAGATCGAGTTTCGAACCTTGCTTAAGACCGGAGTTTTTAAAGACCTTTAACCTGCTTTTGAAAAGCCTGCATTGTGTGTGTGTTTTTTTTTTTTATCTTTTTACATCAATACAGCTGGAAATACCCGTTATTTTTCTATCTCTGGCTTGCACATATATCTTAACATCCTCGCTGAAGGTTTTTCGACTTCCAGCTTCTTACATATTTATATTAATATTTTTTGGAAAGTACCAAGATTACATATATTAGTGCGCCTCCTATACGATGATCAAATCAATGCTGCGTTTTTTTTGTTTTTTTAAATACGAATTCATTCCTCCCAGCTGAAGGCTGGGAAGCGGGCTGCTGGAGAGTCACTTTTCAGCCAATCTACTCTACGGGGAGGGAAGGGGGATAGAAGGTCGGCCGTGGCCTTGTAGGGAACCATCCCAGCATTCGCCTAGAGTGGCTGAGGAAAACCACGGAAAATCTCAGCCAAGATGGCCGAACGAGGTTTGACCCTCGTCCTCCCGAATGATAGGTAGGAGGCCGAAATCGGCCTCCTCCCATTGCTAAATAAGTTCTTTAAAAGATTCCTAGGAATAATATAGCTGTAAGTATTTCTAGCAGAATGAGATAAAAAATTTGCGGGAGCTGCTACTTGAAGCTCAGCATGTGTGTGTTCGAGACAGCTCCGGTTCGCTTTGCGGATAAATCCTCCCGAGACTGACTCGAGCGAAAAATGAGAGCTCCGTGGCGGTGTTTGCCGACGTGCTCGCCCACATCCGAGAGACGCCTCAGTCAATACTGCCAGCCTCATCTCTCGGCAAACACATCAATAACTCCCGCTCCGCAGCGAGAACGCTCCCCACAGCTCACTTACCTGCGCCATTCTGTCATTAACTAAAGGCGTATGGCGCGATTTTTATAATGGTTCTTACGCATCAGAAAAGTCATATCATGGGATTTTATCGCGATACCTACGGGTCAGAAAAGCAGTCATTGTTTCTAGTAAAGCATAACTGAGACCAACAAATACTTGCAGATTCTGCATATTAAGCGCTTTATCCTGTTCTTTAGCAAGATCCTTCCAGTTTCTATTGAAATAGTTTCTGCTGGACTCCAAACTCATGTTATGGGCGAGAAAATAACAAAAATTATTAATTTGAAAGTATCATAAATAAACAAAAGCATTAAAAATTTTAGCAATAAATTACAACTTAAAACGACAAAATTTAAGTAAGTCGTAAACCTCAAATGATAGCAGTGAGATGAATTTTAACCAAAGTTATATTATTGAAATTTGAAATAATTTTTTTTTGGGGGGGGGGGGAGGGTGGTGTAAGGAAAGGAAACGAATTTTGACGTTGTGTTTTGAAGGAACAATTCCGGCATTCTAATGGAATAATTTCCAGAAACCAAGGAAAACTGGAATCTGGATGACCGGTTGGGGATTCGAACCCGCGTTCTCCCACATATTTAAATGTTAGTAAATAGCCGGAAACTACAAATTCCTTTGAACCGACTGGTATGGAACTGGTACAGAGAAGAGCCGCTCGATTCGTGACCGCTTGCTACAGTCCTTATGAAGGCGTTACAGAACTGATTAGTAGTCTAGGCTGGGAGTCTCTGGTAGATAGACGACGCACGTTTCGTATAAACTTATTGGTAAACATGCGTACTCCCACTTTCACCTACGAGTGTAGTGTAATACTTCGTCCACCAATTGAGCCGGAATGACAGGAAAAGGATAAAATTAGAGAAATAAGGCGCCGCTTTGATTCTAATATGAATTCTTTTTTCCCTCGCACCATTAGGGATTGGAATGCACAACAAAGAGATTAGGTTTGGTGCTGAGCACCCTCTGCCACCCACAATTTTGTGAATTGCAGAGTATATATGTACATGTAGATGTAGATTACCGTTTGTCAGATACACGTGAATGTCAAATTAGGTTTAAACGTTAAAAATTGTAGAATACAATTGGAAGAAGATATGTAATGTCTTAGAGGTTATATCATAAACTCCTCAAAATGATCGCCATGCCTTGATCTAGGTTGGAACCCGAGTCCGCCGCTCCTCGCCGAGTGGTGCGAATTTAAGACTACCCACCAGGTTTCCCGATGTCTGTCTGTGCGTGCTACACCATATCATTACCAGAGATTCCACAGTGTCGAATACGTCATCACTGTTCACGAGTAACTCATGTGCTGTAATAAATAATTCTACCGATCTACCGAGCAAAAACTCAAGGGTATTAACGTAAGCCAGCGAGAAGGTAGCACCTGACATAACTGTTTCCATTATCTGGGAAGTTATTCCACCGCACGTCGAGAGCGGCGACAAAAAACGGACCCCGTCACTGTTTTGGGTAAGCACCGAGCCGGACGGCCTGTTGATTTATTTCATTAAAAGCCGTAGCCGGTGTTGACACGCGCGCACGCTGTCAATGTTTTGAGCAAACACCGTTAATTATGTGGAACACGGACCAGTCCGCCCCTCTCGCAAATCAGTGTTTGCAGACGGGAGAGGAGCGACGGCTGATTGGGGGACGAGGCGCTGCAACCATTGTCACGTGCCTTCGATGTGTCCCTGGGGTCCTCTCGCACGAAAACAATTTTTTATTTCACAGTACATTGCATTTCCTATAGCCATGTTCTGGTGCCTGTGCCTTGTTTATGATAACTGCCCATTCTAAAAGTACAGGCAATTTCAGTACACACATAAATAAAATAAAGCTGTAGGCTCACTAAACTGGAAACATCCCTCACGCCAGTAACTACTTCCTCTTTTATCGTTTGCGCCTTGTTTCCACCTTTTATCCCTTAAATTACAAGCATCTTTTGATATCTAATGCAATCTTTTTCTTCTTCACCTCCTTTTCCCTACATTTTTGGGGTCCGCTGCCTCCGATCAGTTTTGATCGTTTTTTGGCATGGTCAAATTTGGACTTCTTTGTTTTACGACCGTATGCTATTGCTGAAGCGAAGCATTCCAGGACGTATTAACAACGGATGCCGCCAATTGTAGCATTTCAATCCATACTGTGTGTAATAAAAGTTCATGGCCAGAGGAGTAGGCCAAGCAGTAATACGCGCTTCTTCGCCGCTGTCGAAAATCGGTATTGAAATATTCCGTTGCGTTCATATACTTTCTACGTTAGGTATATTTCAAGGGCCGCGTGGTGTAGCCAGCAAACTCTCTGCCTCATAAGCACATCGTCGCCGAATCGAATCTCGCTGCTGGCAAGTTTTTTTATTTATTTATTCAAAGATGTATACAGATAGTTCGTGGCAATCAGTGACAAAAATTATGCATATAATAAGCTTTTTAAATGCCTTTTGTTGCGGAAAAAACCGACGGCTTCTCGTATCAACCCTCCCGTCCCCTGGTACGGGAATGAACATCTGTCTTTCAACTGTAACGTTCGAGAAGCGATATTTGTGTTTCATACCTTACGCAGCACATATTTATATTTTTTAAATATTACTTTGTTTGTAAACAACACAATGAAGTTCGAAAGTGTCTTTTTTTCACCACCTAAGGCATTTAAAAGTTTATTATATGCATAATTATTGAAACTGATTGCCGGGAATTACCTGTACTCACATTTGAGTAAATACGAAAACTTGCCAGTAGCGAGCTTCGAACAGCAGACTGCGGGCTTATGAGTCAGGGCGCTCGCTCGCTACGCCACGCGTCCCTTTAAACCTCCGTAACAGAGAGAGTATTTGACTGCAACGGAATACTTCAATGCCAATTTTCTTGAGACAAGTGCATGTTACCTCTTTGCCACATCACACCTCTCTCCATCAGCTTTTATTACACACAGTATGAATTGAATATGAATTTTATATTTGGCGGCCTCCCCTTGTAAGGGGGCGTCCATTAATCGCGTGAGGTGGATTGGGGGAGGGGCACAGGCGAAATCTCACGAATTTTTTTTTTCTTAGTATTAGTAAATCTTCGAGTGAAATCAAAGATGAACTATCTTTCTTTTCTTTTTTTAATAAAAACATTCTCTCAGTTTTATATTTCGGCCGAGTGTGGTGGGTTAGTGGTAATGCTCTGACCTCGCTTTCGGGAGGACGCATGTTTGAATCCCCTTCCGGCCATCCTATTTCATTTTTCCGTGGTTTACCAAAATCACTCCAGACGAACGTCACGATGGCTCCTTCAAAAAGGTTCCGGTCCTTTTCCGTCTCTAATGAAATCGACATCGAAAGAGCGTAAAGCCGTCAGAATAATAATAAAAAAAATATAACTCGAGAAAATGTTTTAAACTGTTAAGTTTTTGCGGCGATAAAAACGCTGTAAAAACAATGTTACAGAACCTGCTGGAATTCCTGACTAATGCTACCAAGTGGATTAATCAACCGTAGCTGTCGCTATACAGAGCCAAGCCGGGCTGTGAGCCACCGGAAATAATTCTCTGCGGTCGTCAGTGGAAGCGGTGACTTGCCGTAGCCAAATGACGAGGTTTTGTGGCCAGGCAAACGTGACTGGAAGCACAGATAAGTAGGCGGCG
The DNA here is from genome assembly GCA_031002005.1 of Vandiemenella viatica. Lineage (NCBI taxonomy): Eukaryota > Metazoa > Arthropoda > Insecta > Orthoptera > Morabidae > Vandiemenella > Vandiemenella viatica. The sequence continues at coordinate 142,058,117 of JARYHS010009186.1, read as the reverse complement.
AATTCAAGCCTCGATTCACTGTCTCGAACACGAAAGTAAAACAAGGAGCAGCCGCTCGTGCCCACGAAGCGCATCCGATGAAATTGTTCCCTTTGCTGCGACACGCCTTAACGACTACGCCTTTCCACTGAAGATCTCGTTATTTGTTACATACAGTTACGATTGAAATAAAGGGTGATTACAAATTATTATCGGTATTTAAAAAAAATAAGTGCAGGGAATAAAACTTAAATATTATTGCAGAAAAAGTTTAATTGAAGTGGGTTACAAATGCGCCCGTTTTCACACTACTTTTTTTTTGCTGTCATCAGTTTCTTGACTGGTTTTATGAAATCCTCCATTTCTTTCTGACTTGTGCTATCCTCTTCATCTCAACATACCCCTGACAACCTACGCCCTCAATTATCTGTTTCATATATTCAGCTTGCTCCCTAGTTTCCTCTACAGTTCGTACTGTTCCCTCCTGTAACAATGGAATCAATCTCAAATGACTTAAAAAACGTGAACCGCCATTCTGTCTTCTTTCTGAAATGACGTCATTTAACATGCCAATTTAAATTATTAAAAACTAAATTCTTCTGTTTGATATGATCATCACGAAGTTTGTGTTAGTTTTTTCTTTCGTCTGCAAATTGTGAGTCGAACGCGGTCGAAGCTAGTATTTCACAAGTCCACACTCAATTACTTTTAAAGGCACCAGTTACGAACCACTACTGTTTACCAATAAAAACCTAAGATTGAGGGAAGCAAAACGCAACCAGTAATATAACTGCGTCAGACCCTCTTCCAAGGTTGTGCGCAAAATTGTGTTCAAAAAAATTTTCTTCCTCTTACTTTTTATTTACAAATAAAATTAAACGTACGTTTCTTCTGTCAAGGTGGCTCTACCGTACTCAACAATTCTCTTTGATCTCGAATCAACTAGACCGACGCATATAAATTCTTCTTGTAATGAAACTACAAACTTTTACCCTGCAGCCGAGTAATCAACAAAATTTCTTGCTCTTGCCTTTGATGGCTTTCACTTCTGTGATAATTAAATATCTTATCTTTAACAAACGCAATGAGTTCATCAGACACAAAGACTTAAACTGTTACAATACACGGTAACAGAATCACAAGTAATAGCTCCAGTCCACACTGCGAGTAAATTCGATATTAAGTAACTGGTTGAATAGTCGGAAATGCGCAAAAAATAAAACAAAAGAAAAAAATCTTTGATGGAGGCTAAAGTAGGAAGGCTCCGAATGTGTGCCGACAATATATTCACTCTATCACTTTTAAGCGTGGAATGATTTCATGTCGTTCTTCTTTGTCACTAAAGTTCAGGAGCAAATAACTTAAAATATTTGGAACAATTTGCGCTTACGGCACAAGTGCTAATATTCTGCGGACAGTTTTCCTGGGTTACATCACAGCAACAATTACCCAGGTAGTAATTCTTGAAGAGGTTTCTAAAAAGGGCTGATATCTATGAAAGGATATTGTAGTTAAATGTGGAACCACGACGGGCTGCTTCTAACGGTAAGTACAAGTTGCTTTTATTATTATTACTACCGCTTAGGCCTACCCAGTGACAAGTGAAAGTTAACTTTATCAGACACAAGTAGACTTTTTCTGTCATCAGTTCCTCTTCGTCTTTAATGTAATCACTCTTTCTTATATATCTTAGTGAATCTTGCCTCTGATACTAATGTTTTGAAAATTCATCCAGCTTCGCTCTTTTCCTACCGTATTAATAAAGTGGTTGCCTTATAAATATTTTGACGTACGAACTGTTTTGTAATTTTCCTCCCGATGTTGCCTGCTCATCATAATCAGTTACACGGCGCTTCCTGGCCTCGAGTCCTTTAAAAACCGGAATTAGTAGCGGCGGAGCATTTAGGGCTGTCCACCATAGTGTATCATCCAGCCAAGGCCACATTCCCAGCTACTGGTATGTTAACATGGTCCAGCATGCGAGCTAGTAACTATACTACTGGTCTGCTTTCTTATTTTGCCTGCAGATTTTCAGAAGCAATCAAGAGAGTAATATTTGAAGAATTATAAAGTAAACGCCTTATCTTTTGTTTTGCTTGGCAGAACTTCCAGTACAGCTGTTTCAGATATTGATTGTAATTTAATGTTTTATTCGCTTTTCTTTGATTTCAGCTGTAATGCAGTGCGGGGTAGTAACATCTTACAGAGATGTGGCAGGAAGCTCAGTATGCTTGAAACAAGTTCTCATTATATTTATCCTTCTACACATTTTCACAGAAATTATTCACTTCTTAAAATCGAATTTTCAGGTAAACGATCCATATATAAGGAATAGAAATAACTTCTATGGAAATCTTTAGACCGTTATAGTTTTAAAAAAATAGTTATTAACATTCATCAGGTGTACTTCTGTTAAAGGGCTTTCCTAAGAGTACAAAAACAGTGTATAGTTAACTAACATAGACTTATATTCACAGAAAAACTGAGAATTTATAATTATTTCAAACTCATTATACTTCAGCCAGGAATTTATACACAACTGTTAATTTTATATGCTGTGACCTATAAGAAACGCAGTTTGTGTGAGTGTGGTTTTTTTTTTTAACTTATGACTTTACGTCTCGGCGACGTCGAGGTCATTAGAGGCGGGATGTGACTGGGGACAGGGAACGGGAAGGAATTCGGTAATTCAAGGTACCCCAGCATTCGCCTGGAGTGATTTGTGGTAACCATGGAAAACCCAATCTGTATGCCCGGACCGGGATTCGAACCCGCTTGCTCTCGAATGCGAGGCCAGAGCGTTACCGCTCCCCCACCACGCTAGGTCCACAGTTATTTATCTCAATATGTTAATTCAAATATTTTGAAACATATAATAGTTTATTATATGGGTATTACGTATCATGTGTATGTACTGTGACATGTTGCACATCTCAAAGCACTCTCTTTAAAAGGGTGTATACAACAAGATTAGAAAACAAAAATAAATAAATAAAAACTTTATTTAGATCTATTTGAATGTATATTTTCCTGTATTTGTATAAAAAAAATAAAAAAGGTACTATAGGTAGTTGGAAGCTGTGGATGATTCTCTCCAGTTGCAAATAACAGTTATAAATCAATGACAGATGATTACTGCAAATGAATTTTTATATTCGTTCGTTTATTAGTTTTCCGGATGCGTTTCTCTTTATTTCACCTAAGAATCTTCAGTGATTTACCCGTTGAAACTGTGTACATTCTATGCTTACGCTATTATATTTTTGTACGTCGAAAGTTATGTTTTTAAATTATTATTTTAATTATTTAATTTTATGTTTACATTGATTTGTTTCTACACTTTCACTTCTGTGTCAGTGATTTCAGCATGGTTGTACAGCAGGTCGTGTTTTGCTGTGTTGTTTTACGTATCAAGTGAATTTTCATTACACTGCACTGTACTGTTGTGCATAGTTTTTCTGTCGGTATGTTTACCTTTACTTTGTAAATACAGATCAGAGGCAAGAAACAAAGCACAATCACACCGCTTTTGTACCCTATATAGAAAAAACAAATATACCAGCTGATAAACCCCACACAACAGTGCAATGCAATAAAAAATTACTTTATAAATAAAATAATAATCTGCTGTACGTGGTGCTGAAATCACTTATGGCGAGGAGAAAATGTAGAAACAAACCGATGTAAATAGAAAACGTAAGTAGGTCATAACTCAAAATTGTAACTTTGGATGTACAAAAAATGTAGTAGCATAACCATGACATACTCACACGTCCAACAGATAAACCACTGAAGATATTTCAGTGAAATGAAGCGTCTTCGGAAAACCAATAAATGTGATCTCGCATTCGGCAGGTCTCTGACTCGAATCCCCGTCCGGCCATCTAGATTTGAGTTTTACATGTTTCCCCAAATCATTACAGGTGAATTCTCTTCCGAAAGGTCAAGGCCAAATTTCTTCCCATCTCTTGCCACCAGTCTTTTCCCGCTTCTGATGATCTCGACGTAGACGAGGCATAAAACCACAAACAAACAAACAAAAACATTAATCGAGCGAATACAAAAATTCAGTTGTATTATCAGTAATCATTTCTCATAGGTATTAAGAGTGTTTATCCCTGCAGCACCTGTGGACAGCGCAGCAGCTCAACCTGGGCAGGTATTTTAGGCAGTGCTGCTGTCAGTCACAGGTGGAGTCGGTGTTCCGGGGACGGGTTTAGCAGCTGTCAGCGGCAGGTCGCGATAAGGCCCGCTCCGATGGACTCGTAATGCCCCAAACGGGTGTTCGCCACCTGCCCTGTCCCCTGATACGATGGCCTCTAATACCTTTTAATTGCACGGGGGGACGTCGCATTCGGAGCTTTACTTGTGAAACTGCCACTGTCGATGAATTTGTCCCGTTATCTCCCCCAGCATACTCGTTAGTACTGGCCAGCACTAATGAAACCACACAATTTTTTTGTTATCACTTCGTTTCAGAACAAATGCGACCGATCGACGCGATTGGTTCCCCACGCTGGAGGTGTTTGACATATATGTGTGTGCAAAATACCTTACTATCGAAAATGGCTGTACCCAGTCGTAACGCCGTTAAATACGTTTTTGTGTTCTATCAGATCCAGCTGACATTGGCGCCAAGTTTGGAAACCACTTTCACCAACAATATTCATGGAATTGATAACCTGCAATGCTTTCACCTTTGTAAAATTCCTCATACTGGTTTAACACTGCATCAATGACGTAGTTACTGCCAACGTTTCGGCACAAAACTTGGGGGTCTTCCTCAGGGCTGTTTCGGGCTGATGTATCCCCTGCTGACGACTGGTTACACAACTTCATCGTTAGCTTGCACACTAGGCGGATTGTTTTAGTTTCCAGCCAGCGATACTGTTACATTTCCGGCAGTGAGTGTGAGTTGTCACAGAGATGCTGTTGTCGTTGTAGATGTTGTACTGCGATTGACTGCGAGCGCAGACTTCCACATTTCACCTTTGTTGTCTATCTATATATATATAAAGATGAATGTATGTATGTTTGTTTGTTTGTTTGTTCTTCATACAAATCCACAGTTTTCGTTGTATATCGATGAAACTTTGCACACTTTTCCTTTTGAAGCAAGGAGAAAAATGCTGTCTACATTTGGTTGAAAAAATATCTGTATAAATAATACATGCTGTCTTAAAATTTCGAAAAATTACTGAACGGCGATAGACAGACGCGTTGGATATGGAGGTCTCTGTACTATTTATCCGTGCAGCGGTCATGTAGCTCAGTGGTTAAAGCGCTTGCCCGCTAATGTTAGGGTCGTGGTATCCGGTTCAAATCGCCGTGGAGGCTAAGATTTTTAAAAATTGTTTTTGATCCTAAGAGTCACTTCTGGGCCGTCGGTTATTCGGAATGAATGTTAAACTGTAGATATCATAAAGTTAGGGGTGCATTGCGAGGCAAATCGTAGGTAGTCTTGCAATGCTGTTGGTGTAAACCTTTTAACGTTATATTGATTACTCAGGGGTGATTCGCAGTCAGTGTGTGTGTGATCTGCAGTAATAATACTATAAATGCGGAAGTAAGTCTCTGTCTTTTGTTAAGTTTTGACAACTAAATGCCTGTACCGATATTGACGTAATTTGACAAGATAATCTGTAGGGAGGGTATAGGACATTTTGTTTTCGGTATGATTAACAGCTGTTGTCGCGAAATTTTGAGAATTTATCGAATGGTGACAGAGAGACGGATGTGTGTGTTAGACTGTTATGTTACGTTGCCTGCTCGAACTATGCTTCTAGCGCAATATGTTAGTGTATAATTTGTTAGTAAATTTCGTTTAGAGTAAAAAAGTATTATTTAGTATAGATGTCGATTTTCTCTGTCCTTCTACTTTGTATCTGCTTAAATGTTTCTGGCGCCAGTTTATTTTGCCTTCTTTCTTGAAATGCCTAGTGGGCGTAAACTGGCCTAGTTGTAGCGCTAGCAGAGCACGTACTGCTAAAATTATTAGAATCCAAGGATCGGATGCTCATGCTGAAGAAAGAAGAAAAGTCCAAGCTGAAATAAATGTTCCCTTAGTTAACACCCCCCCCCCCACACACACACACACACATGTCCTCATTTTCGTTTGTTTTTCTGTTTTTAAATATGTTGGAAATTGATTCTCTTCAAACAGTGACCGCTAGTTACATTAATAAACTATATGTTTATTATTCAAAATGTGGAATATTTTAGTGGGCATTTGGGCGCAGTGTACATTGTACACGAGTGTGGAGCGGCAGATCTGAGGAATGCCAGCAGGCCGGTTCCTAGAATTAGCGAGGGGAGAAGAGTGTTGGCTAATGGAGGGGAGATTTGTGCCTGCCAGGTAGACAAACAGGGTGATCGGCGAGAGTTTTCTGTTTTTCATGTGGCACGACGAACGAGTGAAGGAAATTCGATGACGGCCGGCCAGCAGGTTCGGACGATGTGATTTCTAGACTGTCTATTCGTGAGTGGGACTTTTGCTGCTACCTGGATCCGGACACCCGCTATTTTGTTTGAGCAGATGAGCTCAGGCAAAGGACGACATCTGAGGAACTGTGCTACACTGGTCCATAGCAGAGAAGACCGTCATCCAATGTGTGGCGGCAGACATGTACATTCGGTAATTATACATCGCCAATGAAGGACACTGTGCTAGCTAGACTTTCAAGTTCATAGTATTGCCCAGCTACGACCCTGCAGATAAGAACTCTCATAGCCCGGAGCAAACATCTCTTTCAGAAGTGAAGTCAAAATGTTGACTTCGTTTACTGTTTAATTTTTGTGTATTTTATATAAAATACCCTGGCGCCCGCAAAAGGACAACTGAGTAATTTTAACTAATTTTGTTATATATGTCATGTGATTAATTGAAATAAAACAATTTGTGATTCCCGTATAAAGTATTCACGCAAGTTCTACCTTTCATGATAAAAATATAAAATAATAAAATTAATTATAATTTTAAATCACGTAATGAGGTCAGAACGTTATAATGGCGCCCAACGTGGGGCTCGAACCCACGACCCTGAGATTAAGAGTCTCATGCTCTACCGACTGAGCTAGCCGGGCTATGAGAGTTCTTATCTGCAGGGTCGTAGCTGGGCAATACTATGAACTTGAAAGTCTAGCTAGCACAGTGTCCTTCATTGGCGATGTATAATTACCGAATGTACATGTCTGCCGCCACACATTGGATGACGGTCTTCTCTGCTATGGACCAGTGTAGCACAGTTCCTCAGATGTCGTCCTTTGCCTGAGCTCATCTGCTCAAACAAAATAGCGGGTGTCCGGATCCAGGTAGCAGCAACAGTCCCACTCACGAATAGACAGTCTAGAAATCACATCGTCCGAACCTGCTGGCCGGCCGTCATCGAATATCCTTCACTCGTTCGTCGTGCCACATGCAAAAACAGAAAACTCTCGCCGATCACCCTGTTTGTCTACCTGGCAGGCACAAATCTCCCCTCCATTAGCCAACACTCTTCTCCCCTCGCTAATTCTAGGAACCGGCCTGCTGGAATTCCTCAGATCTGCCGCTCCACACTTATACACTGCGCCCAAAAGCCCACTAAAATATTCCACATTTTGAATAATAAACATATAGTTTATTAATGTAACTAGCGGTCACAAGACGCGTTCGTTACAATATGTTGGAAATTGATTCTCTTCAAGAGATAGGTTCGAAGGTAGAATGATATAGTGATGGCTTTCTGGTCATATTATGCTGACTCGGTGTTGTTTTGGACCAATACTTCGCTACCAACAACTTCCTATATTCAATTCTGGCAAAGAAATTCTTAATCCACGCGTACGAAGTCGCGGGTATCAGCTAGTTACTAATAAACTAAAGGACAAACGTACGTATCACATTTCCGTGTGAGTAACGAAATCACAGAGCCTGGATTTAACGCTCGGGCGCTTCCTGCACTTTGTATCCAGTCCTCTTCTGGACTTAATACTCGTAAAAACAACTTCCGGCGAGCTGTTGGTTCGTTCAAGAGCCCGCTGCCGAATGTTTACATCGTGCTCCCAGTCCTCTTGTACGCTAATGACCTGGACGCTGACGAGCAGAAAATACCTAAGGAAAGAAAAATAAAAAAATGTAGTGATGCTAGTTCGTGCCTCAGTAGTGTGTTGACATAATTAGTGGCCTTAAAATTGTTTTTACCACTTCCATCGGCGGTCTATAAAACACGGGTGCTTGAAACCCCGTGTTAGTAACGCTTATTTGTATAATTTGACAGTCTCTACTAGGCGTTGAAAATGCATTACTAAAAAGGAATGAAAATGTAATGAAAAGATACTCGCCGTTTGTACCGTTTTATATCGAACATTATACATGTAGGATTTGTTGGAGTTTATTTTCTTTTGGAGGATTTTTTTAAACATTGAACGAAGGAGTCCAAGATTACTTCCGCTGAAACAGAACCGTATAGGAAAATAAACAGTTTTTCGAAGAAATAATTATTTCGAAATGTTTGAATAGTTGGTATTTAAGTAATAATTTAAAGATATTTCTACAATATGTACAATTCTATAACTACAATTAAGCTCTCAAACTATTTTTCAAATTTAATAGGTTGATAAATGACTGTATAAAAATAAATTAAACTAAATTTTAAACAGTTTTAAAATATTATAATCTTATTTGTTTGCAACTTAATTAACATTCAGTTTAATATTCTTTGCTGGTGCCGAAGATTGATTCAAGCAAATTTTGCTACATATTACGTGGCATCGATCGCTGCCGCTTACTTGTTTATTTGACTACGGATAGGATGCCTTGAAAGTAGCTTCAACACCAGCATTGTAGCGGCGTATTTTTGCATTGAAATCACCCAACGCCCTGTTACCGCCTACAGACTAGGTGTTACAATTGTTCTATACGTTACACCATGTATTGTCTATTGATATATTCAATTCACGATGCAACTTTAATGTTTGTTACATTGATGCAAGAGAATCCAACTTGCGTTGAAACTTAAAAACTTCTTTTATTTAGTTGTATATTTGTATTTCACTACTCCCGTTCAGACGATACAATTCCTTTGGCCGGACCAACATATAAACTAATAAATACTATTCTTTATTTACATCTTAATCCAATAAATTATTGTTTGCCTGGCTCATGTTGTCTTCCTTATCCCACTAAGTTTGATAGGTGTAATCTTCCATTATCGCACCTCCAAAGATTCTCCTTCCCCAAAGCTGGTACTGTCAACCTTAATATTTGGCTTCACACGCATCGCTCAGCTGCCTTAATTGTTTTAATTTAATTGCGATTGAGCGCGCTCTCCAGTGGTAATTTCCCTACGCATCCATGTTTATCTTTCTTATTCCCACATACTCTCACCTTCTCTACTGATTAAATTTCAGATTCTTTCAGCGTTTTTAGTAAATTATTCATCATTTCTCTTGATAATTTATTCCAATCCTTGAACCCCTGGCTTACTAAAAAACATCTTGTCACACCATTATTCTTGTAAACGACTGCCAGCTTTTGATCGATCACAAACATCTTCTACCTTCGATGCACCTCTTTTAATTCTTCCACCAATAACTTTCCATGCCTCATCACCACTTTACGCCTTGTACACTCCCATGGCCCTCCTCACCGTCATCCTGTCTTCCAATGAATCCCATTCCAACTCCTTTATCATGTCTGATACTAATTGTGTTCTGCGGTAATTTCTAAGGACAAATCTAACAGCACTTCTTTTCAACCCTTCCAACTCCTGTATTTGATACCCAAAACGTAGGTCCAATCATATTCAAGCAATGGTCTGACCAAAGTTTTGTAACCCAATTACCTTACTTCTCTGGTACATCCTCTTATCACTCTCTCCAGCCAAGGAATGAGTTTGTAACCTTTTACCACTACCTGTCCAATGTGTCCTGCGCAATTGAATTTGTTATCGAATTTAATGACGACGTATTTACATTTCAAATCTTCAATACACAATTCCTTCCCCACTTTATAATCATAATCAACCTTTAGTTTTCTGTCTGTACATCTAATAAGCTGACTCCTCTTTGGCTTTAGTTTCATCCCGTGTTTGACCCACCCAGCTAGATATCCTGTCCGAATCATCCTGCAGATGATTACAGTCTTAACCATTTTCATCCTATTATATCGTCATTTGCAAACAATATAACTTCTGACACTAAACGAATAACATAATCATTCATTAGAATAACGAAGAGTAATGGTCCCAACACGCTACCCTGTTGCACTCTCATGTTCACCTCCACTTCTTTTCATACTGCGTTTCCTGCCCTAACTTTTTGCTTTACACCTTTCAAGAATTCTTCTACCCAATAAATCACTTTTTCATCCATTGCAATTGTTTTTAGTTAAACTCAGAGAAGATACCAGTTACACAAGAAATATTCACGTTCAATTTAAATAACCGCTAGATATGATGTGCTACCTTGTAGCGTTTAGCCGACTTTACTACTGTTGCGTTTTCAACCCTAGTATTGAATGAGCCCAAGTGGTTGGCAGCCTTTTGGAATTTCGAGCATCATATTTGTCCCTGTTCCAGCGGTATCGTGTTGTGAAGTAGACCCATATGTCCTATGTAAACGTATAGTTCCTCGATCAATACCCCTTCTATAGTGAGCTGGTGCATATTTCCGCGCTGCCGTCATTGATTGCGCTAAGTTACGGCCGGGGCGCGGCTATTACGGGCCGGTGTTAGTTGCACGTCGTGTATCTATCGGGCTGGCGGCCGACGTATTTACGACTGTGATCGGGCGCCCTGATCGGCAGCGGGCGTGCTTTACGGCCAGCTCGCCGCTCGTTATGCTGCAGGCCACGCCGCTTCCGCAAACTACTTTGCAGAATCGCAGACGCGCGGCCCCTCCCACCCACGATGACTCCTGCAGGTGTATCGCAGCCACAACGCTTCGGCTCCACATTCGATGCACTGCTAGCTTCTGCCTCACCGCTGATCTAACTAGTAAAATTGATATCTGTCAAAGTATCGGCAGTAGTACCGCTTGGAATAGCATTTCATAATAAACCCAACTGAGCAGGACCCATACGGCAGCTGATAGGAAAAGGTTTCAAAATCATTGATTTAATAGAGTTGGTAATCATAGAATGGATCGGGGGATTGTGTTACAAAGCTTTAGTCAGATCGTTGATTGAATTTTGAGATATAGTATAGGACCCACATTTTGGGTATCAAATACAAGAAGGGCTGCTAAATAGGACTCCGGAAGTCAGTAACTGATATGATAAAGGAGCTGGAAGGAAGGTGAAAAGAGTTGTGGGAATGTACATGGCGTATATTCGTGACGAAGCAGGGGAAAATATTGGTGGAAGAATAACGAGAGATGCATGGATATGAATAGATGACCATGGCTGGAAGCTGGCACTCTGTTTCAGGTATAAGGATGTGGCAAAATTTTCTTTTGTAGGTAAGGATTGCAATTGCCCCTTGGGAACTGATGAATAATTTACAAAATCACTGCAGTAATTTGAAGGTAGGAGGATACAAAAAATGGGGAAATAGCTATCGGAGCGTGTGCTTCTTCATAGTTAAATTAATTTAAATTATATAGAGGAGCGCATTCAAAACGAATGAAGGGGTTCTGGTCCCAAAAGAAGACGAAATTCGCTGCCAAATGCACAAAGGCTTAACGTGTTAACATGGTCCTAGTTGGCCTCTACGAATAAATAAAATAAATAAAAATAATGTCAGAGAGTCTAGTGCAAGACTCTTAACATCCGAGATGGTTTTCGGGAGGTTCGATTGATCCACGACCCCACCACCCGTATTTCTGTTCCACAGAGCCGCTCGAACCTGAATCCGAGGACGTTTGCTTTAAAAGGCAGTTACAGACTTCCTTCCAGTTTCTACAATCGTCTAAGATCTCACTCCTCTTTGCTCCCGGTAAAATTGTCTGTCATTAACGGCGTAGATTATTCGGTTGAAAGATCTTCGTCCGGGTTGTTCGGCCACCTGGTGGCAGAGTTTTTGTAGCTATTGTCCTCCGCCATTGCTGTGAGTACTAACGCACCGTCCGAAACGAAGAGTCACCATATTTTTGTGAAACGAGGAACCTATGTTTTGCAGGATAACTGCATTTTTGTTTGTGTAACGTGTAGTTAACGAGGCAGGAAATCGGAGAACGTCCCAAATCGCTTGGGTGATTACGGGAAACCGTCTGTAAACCGTAATCAGGAGGGGCAGTAAACGAGGCCTGGCATTTATAGCATCTCCAACTCAGTGGTGAGCACGGCTACTCTGGTGGGCTAACGGCAAGGACGCCAAATCAATATCAGTAGCATAATTTAACCAATGAAGCGAGTGGTGTGGTGACTATTTAGTTAATGAGCCCTTCTTATAATTTTCGGTTCTTGGATCGAATCATTTTAATGTACAATTGGAATTATGCAGCGCTTTACCGCAATTCAAATGAACAATGCAAAGCTCTGCTTTAGTTGAACGTATCGTAAAAATTCTGGCAGGCGGATTAGAGATTCTGCTTCTTCTTTTCCTAATTTTTTTTTCCCCCTGAGACTTTTACGCCTTATCGTGGTCGGAGTCAGGTATTGAAACTTTTTTTAAAAAATAAATGAGAATTGCATACAGTCAAATTTTTTTAGGTACAACGATGCGATAAGCTTAGTCACTACCCGTACACCTGCATGTCCCTTTGTCCTAAAGAAGTTGTAAGTTGGAGAAGTTGTAAGTTATTAAAAAAACTTACATCTGAAGATTTCCAGAAGACACATATATATTTGTTCAGAACTGATTTTTTTTAAAAAAAAAGAATAGAAGTAAGTGTTGTTAAGTATTTTCCACGTAAATTTTTCAAATTGAAATTTATTGACAATGCATGTCTTGTCCTTAAGAAGATACTGCAATTTAAAATGTTCCCTGAAAATGTAACGGTCAATTATCTGTTCATGATGAGGGGACACTGGTATCCTGAAAGGTAAGACGTATTCTACTACAAACATCGAAGGAAATATATCAGTTCCCAGACGCGAGTGTTGAAACAAAATACGATGTTTGATTTTGGTGAAACACATGAGACGTGCATGAAACTTATTTCATTTACGAACTAGAGACCAACGACAGTTGGACAATAGACAGAGGAACTACAGCAATATGGCTATGTTTCCCTGTGGGTATTAAAAAAATATAAAAATGAGACGAGCATAATGGAATAACCTTAATACAGACAAATTCTTTTTCAATTTTTTTAGGTTCAACGCTTCATGCAAATTTAGGGCTTATGCAGAAAATGAAGACTACAAAAAATAATTTTAGTATGAAAAAACATGAGATTAATGATTTATATATAAAGGGCATTCGCTGTTCCTAATAAGCAAATAAGAAAGAGAACTGTTGTGTGCGTTCTGCGCTCCTCCTTGTCCGGCATGCAAAAGGTTTAATTGTTGTCTACAGGGTTTGTTTTTTTATTTCCTCTGATCTCTGTTTCCTAGATAGCAAGCCAGTTGTTGGTATGCCGCCGATCTTAATTCCAATCTCAGAAGCAATATTAGCGTTGCGATAAGCTTAGTCATTACACCGTACACCTGCATGTCCCTTTGTCCTAAAGAACGGAGCACCTATAAACCTTTCAGCGAGATTGGATCGTGGAATGTTATTTCCTGGGCATCAAATACGCCTGCTCACAATGGTTAGTTCTGAACCTAGGCTATGCTATGGTCGGTTATGCCGTCGGTAAATTATGAAATTTGGAGAAAATAGTTCCAAATTTATTTAAAAAGTGGTATAGAGAATAATATTTGGTTAAACCCGAGATCTCTTCAAACCACACCTGATAAAAGTCATTTTTCTTACAATTTCAGCAATGCATAGACTGAATCCAAAATGATGTACGAGTCCAAATAGATTTATACCAATCTCTAATATCCCGGTAAATAGTCAGTTAGCGCTTTGACAGACCATATAAACTAATCATTAATTGTATATTCACATTGTGTCATTAAAAATGATTTACATCCATCAATGTTTATGCAGATTGTTTCATACATACAGACCTTTCCGTAGTGATATCATGAACGAAAGCGGAAAATATATCCTTCGCTATAGATTTTACATATGTCTGTACGGAATGTACCTAAGGATGGTTTTACTTTCGTGTTCTTGTAGATTGATTTTGGAAGAATCGAAAATGTTCTTTTAATCTGACTGATATTTCACTGAAAGGAAATCGTTTCAGAAACGATGCCTTACTTAACTGCTACCTATGTGGAGAATTGATTCTAGATTTTGCAGTGAGGGGACACTAATTGGATTGTACCCTACTTGTGGTGTAGAAGCTTGGACTTCAAAATAGGCCACTTAAAAATTAGTTGACCCTTTCCAACCACGGCTTCATAGAATATAACATTCTACTTATAAGATGAGATGATTGAACAAATGTTGCAGAAGGCAAACAGTAAAAGAAACATAGAAACATTGAGTACCTGGGAGAATTGTTGTGTTGTGGAACAAACCAAATATTACAGCTCTCGCTCGAAGGAGGAATTGAAGGACACTAAGGGAGGAAAATATTGTGGCTAAAAAACATCGAAGATAGGATTGGCTTAAAGAAAGCGGAACTAGTGTATAATATTGCCGAAGACACGAAAGTACTCTCCATTATATACGCAAACGTCAGGCAAACTGAGAAATACAAGTAGGAGACGTTTGTAGTTGAACGCTCAAAGCCAGCACACTACTCGAAAGGAACGAATGGTGATTGAATAAATTATAAAAAAGTTTTTATATCTTGATACATAATAGCCCAGCACCTAGTATCTTTTCTGAGCCCATATTTCCAATATATTACAAGAATCTCATAAGATAAAAATCTAATTTGACAATAACAGCTGAATATTGTTCAGGGCGTAAAACTAATTTATGACACATAAACTTATCAAGTTTCACGAAAGTTAGTTACTTAATTAAATTAGAAGCGTGAAAGAATGTATTTGATGGGTGTTACTGTTTTTTTTAAACGTGAGATTTTGCGAAAAATTTGGGGACAGTAGAGCCAAAAAAAAAGGTCTACAATCTCACGAGGGGGAGGGGGGTCCAGAAATCCGGAAAAACACCTCACGTAATTTGTGGATGCCCCCAAAGTACATTTTCTTATTTTTCAAAAAATAGAGAACCTTACAAGTTTCACAAGCAAATCACAATAAACAGTCGGGATTGACCCGCTAAGTATTATCTGGAAAAGAGCAAACAGAATTTGGTTTAAACAGGGAGTATGGAAGTGTTAAGAAGGGGAATTCTGATCTCTCGTATATGTTCTTCTTCTTTTTCGTTTTGACCAACTATGGACCACGTTGATCTTCATCCATGTTATGGAAATTTTGTGACAATCCCATCAAACGGGATAAATTATCAGAACTCATATCCAACCTCCGAGCAACGCCGGGTACTTTGCTAGTTTACTACATAAACGTGGTCTTGACGAAACTTAAAATAAACAAAACATCAAAACAATAGTTACTAATTTGGCTCTTTTTGCACCAAAACTCACGGAATCTACAGATTTTGAAAACACGGTTAGAAATCACCTCTCAGATCTATCAGATCCAGACGCTCGACATTTTATTGACTGATAAGGGAGCGTCCATAAACCACGTAGCTCCATTTTGGCCTCATGTGAACCCTCCCTCCCCCTCACGTAGCGTGACGTGGCTTGTGCCTCTATCACACCCCCGCGTAGCACTTAGCTTTCTTCCCCTATTAAACTCAGAAGACGTTTTGAACTGTTTTCTCTTGTCGGCATATCGAAATTTCATATGGAGATTATTAAATGACGGAAATGAATATTTGTATGCTATTGTGTGTTCTGTACCTCATTTTAAATGTCAAAAATTATATGAATGAAAAGCCACGTGGCCTGGCTCGGAACCCCCCCCCCTCCTCCTTCCTCACGTAGCGCAGCGTAGCTTTCCATCCAACCCCAACCCCACCCCTAGACCAAGCCACGTAGTTTATGAACGCTCCCTAAAGTTGAGTGGCCTAGCAGGTCAATGGCATAACAGTGCCAGAGTGAAGGTGCTAGTTTCGATTACCGGTAATGGTTTGCTTTGTTCATATAAAGTACACATGTGTCGCTTTGTAATTCGGTATACATGTTTACCAGTTGTTTCCGTCCATCCTCTGACAAGGTGGCTTAGTACGCCTTTCTCTGGACCATCCAAGTTTCGGTTTGTCCACTAATTTAGTTTGGAACAGTTACCAAACACACACCGCATAGTGTTCTTTGTTTTGATATATTATGAGGGATTCCTTATTCTTCATCACCTTTTCGCAACATTTTGCGGTCGGCTACCTTTGATGAGTTTTTACTCATCATTGGCATGGTCAAATTTGGAGCTTCCGTTTCAAGGCCGTATGCCTCTGTTGACGCCAAGTATTGCGTATCTACGTACTAACTGGGGGAAGTGAAGTGTGATAAGTGTAAATTTTGTTTGTGAAATGTGTAGTTTACTATGCGGAGATTGGGGACCGTCCCAGTGTTGGCACTGATGACTGCGGAAATCCACATAAAAACGTGTCAGGACGACTGGTGCGCTGGTCCATGGAATAGTGTCCGGTCCCGTTGTACTTTCACAATCCAGTGCGAGTTATCGCAGCGCAATGAAACACTCTCGCGGGTGGTATATTATGAGATATGCTCTATTAGTTTGTTATTGGGTCTCAGTTTGACCACGACGTTCCACCTACCCTCTCGTGGTTCACTTGCAGCCTGTTCTCCTAGTCCGCTGTTTATCTGTGTCTCCGCATGGCGGGTTCCTACCAGCTCCTCGGTATCTCTGTACGAGATCTCCGGCAGGCCGGCTACCAGCCGCTAATGCCTCCGTAATTGCCATGATTTGTGTGGGCCAGTGAGTTAATTTACAGCCCAGCACTAGATCAGCCCTTGGTGTCGGGACACCACGCTCCGTTTTTTGACGTCTACTGCGCTCTAGGACAACCGGCATCAGTAGCGCCAAAAATAGGCGTTGCTGTTTCCTGTTAGAAGATAAAGATCGCCACTTCGGCCGAAGAAACTGCGCGTAGTATTGGTTGAAATAGAACCTAGTTGTAGTTGCTTCCTGATCTTTATACTAACAAGTGGAAGGCCAGACTTGATAGTAACGGATTTCGATGATCCGTTTATACATTGTAGGATAGCATCACTTTAATTACAAGTTCAAGCGATTTTATACGACTGTTTCCGAGACATCGAGTTCCACAATTTTTATAGTCACTTAGATCTCGTATTAAGTAAGGGGGCATCCATAAATTACGTGAGGTGAAATAGGGGGGGTGGGAGTCGAGCGAAATCTCACCAAATCTCACCAAGGGGGAGGGTGGGGATCAACGGAAATCTCACGTGAGATGACGGGACCAGATCTCACCAGAGGGGGGGAGGGGGGGGTCCAAAAATCCGGAAAAACACCTCACGTAATTTATGGATGTCCCCTAAGCAGTAGCATTGTCAGCGGAATGGGGTGTAGACAGGCGGACAAGGATCTCGACCAACACTCTATGCAGAACAGTGTTCGCACCCTACTCCCAGGATTAAATTTTTTCCCCAAACTTGGAATAATCACACAAACAGTAATTATTTTCTTCTGTTTATTAGGACAAGTTGTATAAAACAGTTAAATATGTTGCATAATACATTCAACGTAAAGAGTAAGTATAACTGAAATTATAATTACAGAAGTAATATAAATATAAGAAATACTAGCTGTTACCCGCAACTTACGCGTGGACTTAGAATTTCATTGCTAGAATTGAATATAGAAAAGATGTAAGTTATGTAAAATGTGTTCCGAAAAACTCGGAGTCAGGATAATATGGTGGAGAAGCCATCACCGTAACATTCTACCATCGAACATGTCTCATGAAGAGAATTAATTCGCAACTTGTTTAAAAAACTACGATTTTTCCAAGCATTCCACCCATAAATTGGTGAGACCTAAGTTTAACGTGGAATCCAAACAATGGGACATGACTCATATGATCGAAAACAACTCTTAAAAAAATTCACTACCCGACGGGGATTTGAACCCCGGACCAGTCACAGAACTTTTGAAAGAAACTGCCCTAACCACTGAACCACCAGCCCGCTCTCTGACATGTTGTTACAGCGACTTACTCACGCTCTGCGTCTGTCTGTCACCATTCAGTGACTTTTCAAAATTCCATAAAAAATATATTATTCGTATAAAATATTTCCTATGTCCTTCACAAAGGCAAATAGTATTTAATAGTACACAGACGGAAAAAAAAAATCCCAACACCAAGAAAAAATTATTGTAGAGTAATGAAATTTGGACAATGCATTTGTCAAGTTAACATGTTTAATTGATTAAATTTTCAATATCACAGGTTAATTTAAGCTCAAGAAAATGCATTTCAAATGTGAAATACTGTTAAATTAATAGCCGGTGTAACCTCCAGAATTTTGAATGCAAGCCTGCAAACGTGAATGCATTGTGTCATACAGGTTTCGAATGTCACTTTGTGGTATGGAGTTCCATGCTTGTTGTACTTGTGCTGTCAATACTGGGACGGTCAGTGCTGGCTGTGGATGATGCTGGAGTTGTCGTCCAATGATATCCCATACGTGTTCAATTGGAGACAGATCTGGTGATCTCGCAGGCCAAGGTAACATGTCGACACTCTGTAGAGCACGTTGCGAGACAACAGCGGTATGAGGGCGAGCGTTATCCTGTTGAAAAACTCCCCCTTGAATGCTGTTCATGAATGGCAGCACTACAGGTTGAATTACCAGACTGACGTACAAATTTGCAGTCAGTGTGTTTGGTATAACCACAAGAGTGCTCCTGCTGTCATAGGAAATTGCTCCCCAGACCATGACTCCAGGTGTAGGTCCAGTGTGTCTAGGCCGCAGACAGTTTGGTTGCAGGCGTTCCCCTGGCCTCCTTCTGACCAACACTCGGCCATCACTGGCACCAAGGCAGAACCTGCTTTCATCAGAAAACACAACAGATCTCCACTCCGTCCTCCAATGAGCTCTGGCTTGACACCACTGGAGTCGCAAACGGCGATGGCTTGTAGTCAGTGGAATGCACGCTACAGGGCGCCTGGCTCGGAGCTGTCCTTGAAGTAACCGATTTCTAACAGTTCGTTGTGTCACTGTGGTACCAACTGCAGCTCGAATTTCTGTAGTGCTGCCATTCATGAACAGCATTCAAGGGGGAGTTTTTCAACAGGATAACGCTCGCCCTCATACCGCTGTTGTCTCGCAACGTGCTCTACAGAGTGTCGACATGTTACCTTGGCCTGCGAGATCACCAGATCTGTCTCCAATTGAACACGTATGGGATATCATTGGACGACAACTCCAGCATCATCCACAGCCAGCACTGACCGTCCCAGTATTGACAGCACAAGTACAACAAGCATGGAACTCCATACCACAAAGTGACATTCGAAACCTGTATGACACAATGCATTCACGTTTGCAGGCTTGCATTCAAAATTCTGGAGGTTACACCGGCTATTAATTTAACAGTATTTCACATTTGAAATGCATTTTCTTGAGCTTAAATTAACCTGTGATATTGAAAATTTAATCAATTAAACATGTTAACTTGACAAATGCATTGTCCAAATTTCATTACTCTACAATAATTTTTTCTTGGTGTTGGGATTTTTTTTTCCGTCTGTGTATTTCCTTGACAAATTTCATCTAGATCGCATTAGCCGTTTAGTCCTGAAAACGTAATTAGCAGACAAAGAGACAGAGGTACTTTAGCATTTATAATATTAAGTATAGATGGCTGCAAAATATATATATAGAGAGAGCGATAATAATGAGCACGAAAATGCCTTAAGGTATTGGAACTAAGGAATAAAATGGAATTCAATCCACCTCTAACCACAGACGACGACGGCTGGTATCGACGAACACAAAAAAGACGAACACGTATAAAACAATGATTCAGTGTTGAACCTCATACTTTTCAAGATATGAGACACTTATCGAGGAAGTATATATATATATATCCCATGATTTTTGAAACTTTAGTGTAGAATATTATTACACTAAAGTGACAAAAATGATGGGATACCTTCTAATCTGGTCTGGGATCCCAGTTTGTCCCCAAACTGCAACAACCCCACGTGGAATTGACTGAGCAAGTTGTTGGAAAACCCCTGTTTTTTTTCTTTCATTTAAAAATTCTATGTCACGTGTCGTTTCACTTCATGAAGAGGAGATGCCATATGTATTTTCTATATTGGTGCTAACATTGAAGACCTTTTCGGGTTATGCGAGTTGTATCAGGCGCCAACAACTTCTTAGTATTACTCTCTTGTCATTACTTTCTTAAATATACTTCCTAGCAGTTTTTTTTTTATATATAATAAAAAATAAAATAAAATAAAATGAACACAACATTTCTAGCTTAAATTTTTTATACTTGGCCATATATCACTTAAATGGGGTTTCGATATTCTTAACACCATGTTTCAAACTTAAAAATTTCACAAAATACTTGAAAAAAATATTTCAGCGCCTCTAAACAAATCCTGTTTTGTTCCACCCACAATTTAATAAGCCTGCATAGTCATTTGCCCTGGTAAAATACAGGTACTCACCTCTTGTTCTAAAAAAACTGGTGTTGTTCGTAATACTTGCCTTGGGACACAAATATTTTTCAAATGGTTCTGTAATTTTCAGAAACATAGGCGAATTGAAATCACGTCTCACTCTATATACCATGGGGACAGGCGATAAATAGCAAGCCGCTATTGTTGAAAGAATGCGACGAAACATAGCAGTATTCTCTTTGGTCAAGGACAGTTTTCAAAGAACAGGCTACACTCCAGGATTTGCGGAGAAAAAAAATCTAACGTGCGTTCATTAGACCCTACATTCAGTCTTTACGCGATAACCGTCAGCTGGTGAAAATCACACGGGTTCTTGGAAATCCCTTAAACGTCGCGTAGGGGATCGCTGATTACCACGCTTAATTTGCTGCCACTGGAAAAAATTAAAGTACTCTAATTTTTAAATGAAGCTCTTAAATGAAATCAGTACGTATCACAGCAACTGGTTGACACCGACTGTACCCTGAGAATACTAGGTAGCATGCTGCGTCATTAACAACATGAGTTATTTATGATTTGTTGTGTGTGGGTTAGCAGGCCAGTTAATCTCCATAGTTGATGAGAGGACCCGAGCCGCTCCTTCTAGGAAACAAAGCCGGGCCAACTCCTCGAGGCAACTTGACGGACAACTGTTTGGTCGAGCGTGCCCACCCCAGGCGGATGTCCACTCACTTCGTCATAGAAATGATAAGTAACTAGAACGTACACACTTTGAAAATAAATTTGGCCACCGCTGAAAAATTCTATCACTCTTATTATGCACAATGTGACATCAATGTCATCCTAAGAAACAGTAACGCAATACTGGCTTGCCAGTATTACATTACGGTTTCCTGGGATGACATTGATGTCAGATTTTGCAAAATAAGAGTGATTCTTTCTTTAATCATAAAAGTGGTGATATGAAGCAATTAATCCAGTCGTCCCCAGCAAGGGCAGAAGCAGGGCATTATCTGATCTGCTGAGAACTATAAAAGGCCTTCAGCAACGGCAAAGTAGTCTAAATCTCTTGATTTATCATTGAAAAGGCCTTGGATCATCGTTCGGCCATCCAGATTTCGGTTTTCCATTACTCCAGTAAATCACTCCAGGCGAATGCCAGGATACTTCCTTTAAAAGGCCATCACCGAATTCCTTCCCATTCCTTATTTTTCATCCTATCCCGACTCTAATGTCCTCGACGTCGACGAACCAAAAGCCAAAAAAAAACTAGTATTTTCATTGCACATAATTTCTGTCGTATGCAAAGCTAATTTTAAACTACGATTCATAGGTCGTATTTTGAGAAGCTGTAATGCTCATACAAAGAAAATAGCGTACAAAACACTAGTGCATCCTCATTTGGATTACTGTTGTGGGGTTTGGGTTTGTATCGCAAAGGATTGATTAACACGTTAGAGAAAGTACAGAGGAGAGCCGCTCGATTCGTGACTGCTAGTTACAGTCCTTAGGAAAGTATCACAGAGTTGATACTTGGGTTGGGCTGGGATTGTTTGGCGGACAGACGTCATTTTCGTTTGAATTTTTTGGAGAATATGCGAAAATCTTTAATTTACGAGTGCAATGAAATATTTGTTCCGCCAACCTATTTAGGTCGCAGTGACAGGAGGGAAAAGATTAGAGAAATAAGATGCCGTACTGATACTTATATGTATTATTTCTTTTCTCGTTCTATTCGGGATTGGAATGCTCAGAATTAGGAATGGTGCTTAGCACCCTCTGGCACCCACAATATTTGTGAATTACAGAGTATAGATGTAGATGCAGAGGAATGATAACTATACCAAATCGGAGTAATATTGTGTTACTTCATTTACAAAATTCCTATTAATCAAAAAAATAAACAGGCTTATTGTGTCATACGCAGAGAATTTCATGACTCTTCGGCGACCTTATTGACAGTTTTAATCTGCTTCTCTCGTAGCTAATAGGCGAGTATAATTGTAAATTTGAATCTGAGTCACAGACCGTTTATGTAATACTTAACAAACACATAGGTGGCTTTGCATTGGTAGAGGGCAGGTTAAGTGCTTATAAAAACTGTGGCTTAGACAGGGCCGGCGCTACGAATTTCGGGCCCGGGGTAAAATGGGAGACCTATTTTTTTTTTTTTTAGCTCTACAAAATGGCCAATCGACAATGGGCGTATTGTTGGCTTCGTGGCCTGAGGGCCCCTATAGCCGGTGATCGGGCCCCCATCGGCCGGCGGGGCCAGGGTACTTTTCACCCGCTTACCACCCCCCCCCCCCTAACGCCGGCCCTGGGCTTAGAGTGGGAAATGAACGTGGGACCTGACACGTTGACCACTACTGACCCACCAGGCAGTTCCTCTCTCGTCTTCCTGCGAGTATTGTGGCTGTCGGTGTTGGTGAGCGTGCAGCGAGCCCGCCCCCTCCGCATTCTTGCGTTTTTCCAGCGCTCCCGACCAGCTACAGGTAGGAAGCGGGACTCTACCTGCCTCGCAGCCACCTGCAGCTATTACTGGCCAAACGACCCCGCCAAGGTTAGGCAAGACGGCAACGACCACGCCAGCAACAATGGACTGCTTCCTGGCATTCCACCAAACAAGGAGCTCGCTTGAATGTCACAGACCTTATTCGTAACACGACATTTAAATACTAAATTAATCCTAATACAGTTAATTCCGTTTAAATTAGTAGAAACATACACAGTAAAGTTGATAAAAAAATAATAATAATAATAATGTTTGCCAGAGTAAACGTGCAAGAGACTACCACAGTAGAAGGACTTATACGACGTGCGCATATTGTCGTAGGTTTACAAATCATTGATTATCATCTATGTGAGATTATTATAAGCGGGAGAGGTTTGAGGTAAGGCAAAACAAAGCATTCTGCTGTGGCCTTTTAAAGGATCGTTCCCGCATTTTCCTGGAGTTCCGGAATATCATGCTAATATAGATGGCTGGGGTCGAACCTGCGTCCTGCAGAATGCCGGATCCGAACGTTAACCGCTCATGAATTAGGTCCTAGTGTATAACACATCGCAAATGATGAGGCTGAGAGGAGGAAAAGCACGTGTAAAAATATTTTATTTGAAATCTGAAGAAAAGATACAACTAGGATGACCGTGTCACGGACGGATACGGAGTATTACTAGAAAATATGTAAGGAAGAAGAGAGAATTCTGCAGTACTAGAAGATGGGAGAGTGGCGAAAAAGATGCTAGTATTCCAGAGATACCCAGCGAATGGCCTGAAATGATGTAGTGAGATTGTAAATCTGAAAATACGTCACGGCAAATAAATTAATATTTTCAGGAAAGACCTTTCACCAGCATACCGTGACTGATAAAGGATCTTATCCAAAATAATTACTTTTTCTATCGTTATGACACAGTCTTTGTAAATTTCTCTCCTAATTCTTTTATTAATCGTTAACTAAAAAACGTAGCTTGTTATACGTTATTCATTTAATTCCGTGTTTTTCACAGCTTAATCACATTTCGTTTCACTACATTAATTCAGGAAACAGCCTTAGTATTGTAGTTTCTACTAGACAATTTTAAAACACTCAAGATTGAAATTTCAATTTTAAAAAATTAGCTACACCGCCGTAAACATCATCGTTTTTTAGTAATAAGTCTGGACAAAATGTTAAATTAACATGTTCGTTATCTAGTGGCTCTCAGTATTCAGAAAACTAAAACAGGAGATATTTACCTGCAGCGAATAAAAACATTGTTTTTTCTTCGGTATCTCTTCCGTTCTTTTTTTTATCACATGAGAGTTTCGTTTTCTACAGATAACTTCATACCGTACAATGCTACTAACCTATTATAGATCTCCCGTTCTTTCTGTACTTCTTTCTCATAATCTGCCGAGACTAATAGATAATCGTTAAACAACGTCTCTCTCATATCTATTTCCCCAACTGTTTTCTATCGAAGTTTTCAGCATAGTTGGTCTGCCTTTTTCTTAAGGGGAAGAGGTGTTTTGGTCTCTCTTTTTTTTTATAACTAATCCCTTCGAGTGGTTTCAGTGTCTGCAGACAGGTATTCATAAACTGCAGTCTGAAGGACTATCATTTAAACTAGCTGTTACCCGCGACTTCGTACGCGTGGACTTGGAATTTTATTACTAGAATTGGATACAGAAAGCATGAAGTTGCGTAAATTGGGTCCCAAAAAGCGCGGAGTCAGAATAATATGACGAGGAAGCCATTACTGTACCATTATACCATTAAACCTTTCTCATGAATAGAAACAGTGTGAACATGTTTAAAAATAGCAAAAAATTAAGGGGAGGTGGGGAGGGGGGAGGGGAAGGTTAACTGTGGGAGACTACTTACTACAGTTTCTTCGGCAGATTTTTGTTTTGTTGTTT
This sequence comes from Vandiemenella viatica, assembly GCA_031002005.1. Classification (NCBI taxonomy): domain Eukaryota; kingdom Metazoa; phylum Arthropoda; class Insecta; order Orthoptera; family Morabidae; genus Vandiemenella; species Vandiemenella viatica. The sequence continues at coordinate 142,033,160 of JARYHS010009186.1, read as the reverse complement.
AAAATTGTTACTTCCTGGGGATATGTTATGTCATAGCCTTTGGCAGTTAGAAACCTGTGAGCTAGCTACATATAAACACACAATTATAGTCTGGTGCAGCGCAAATCCACATCTATACTATATAATTAGTTGTGTCTGTGCATGAACAGATCATTTATAAACTGATTGCGAAAGAAGCAAAGCCTGAGTAACCAATTTAACATTACAGAGACTTACACGTGCTATCCGTCTGTTTGTCACCATTCGGTTTAATTTCAAAATTTCATAACAAAATATATTATTTTCCTCGAAAAAAGTATTCTATGTCGTTTCTAATGATACATAATATTTCCTTGTTAAATTTAATCAAGATCGGCTTAGCCCTTTAGTGATGAAAACGTAACAAACAGACAGACAGAGATATTTTCGCATAGTGTTGATTGTGGTATCTTCGCACTCACTTCTTTCCCAGGACGGGGAGGTGGAGCGTTACTCATTTCGTTGCGTTACTTTCTTTCCCCTTGTTTTATTCTCTGGGGTGTCCCTAAGTAACATTTATAGACGCAGTGTGCGCATTGAATCTAAAGAAAGTTTTCCAAGAGGAAAGGATTGAGCAGGTGGAGTGGGTTTCGGATATTACGTGAATAATAGTCCCAGTCGGACGACCGCGGGGGGGAGTATCCGGCCGCCCCTGTAATCTCAAGGCAGGAGCAAATAAAGACCGGCCGGCGACTGGAAAAGTCATTTCGAGTCTTTGTAGTCGTAGCACAGTAACTTCCAAACATAAAAAACTTGTACTTTATCGCCCATTTAGACGAAATGCCTCCATTGTGTAACATTCCGAACAAGATGTTTCGGAGCGGCAGTTCTCCTTTATTGTCTGCCCGAGTAGCTGCGGGACTTCCATTACAATCGGAAGCTAAATATTTCCGTCCTGTTTGAAGAGAGATATGCCCTATATGACGGTCGTACTGAAATCTATGAGCAATACGTTTTAATAAATATGCCTTTAATGGAGTTGAAAAACTGAAAGCACTATCTCAATCTATAGATTTTTTTCACTTTTCTACATACTTTACATTTAGCACACTTTTTCCTCAGATTTCTGAGCTTGAAATTTCCGTTGCGCTAGAATTCCGGTCCAATTGCAGCATTCAGTATGTCCTCCATCGTCTCGTAGTGTTGGCCTTGCATCTGTTCCTCCACAAAAATCTAACAGAAGGTAGTCTGAGGGTGACAAGTTCTTGATTTCGATGTCTCTTAAGAAGATCTTGAGCGATGGTTTTTCTAATAAATTTATTGTCTTCGGTAAATAAGCCTGGAATCCAGTGAGCACAAAATTTTATATAGCCTAAACTTTCGGTCGTTACCTGCACTTAACTGTGTCCTAAACCATAGTTTGTGAGGAAATGTCTCCGGAAATCAGTTCAGACTACTGTCATCACAGTTCTTTCAAAAGACCATAGATAAATTTCTTCCGTTTCGTTGTCTGCAAGTCTCCCCGACTGTAATGACGACGACCCGAAAACCCTAAAAAAAAAAAAAAAAAAAAAAAAAATAGAAAATTTTATTGCTTAAATTGTGATTCAGACCCATTTGATTTTTTTCAATTCAATGATATGTTGTGACAAATTATTCATATTATTTAAATTATCACAAGTTTTCTCTTTTAATCATCATGTGATTAAGACTTTCAATCCGACTGATCTATTCACACGTATTGGTGTCATTGAACGAATAGGTCAATGCCCTTACTAGTTTTTATTTACCATGGTACCGTCTCCAAAAACGGCCCCAATTTTACTGATTATATATGTAGCGGAAAAAATCATGATTTTGTAACCAGTTATTTTTTATATACCTATCAAATGTAGATAGAGGTATCAGGCTGCAATTTAGTATCTGTAAAATACACTGTATTCAGTTACAGATTAGTGTGCTTTGCCGTTATGGTTTTTGCGGAAAGGAAAATTAAAGGGTTCTATTTATTAACCGACTAAGGATCCGTTTATTAAACGACCAAGAAAATGTTAAATAATATACTGGAAAATTTGCTGAACAATTTTATAATCTCTTAGCATTCAAGAATAAGTAGTAGAAATTCCTACTTATTTTTCTGCGTTCGATAGGGACACATGAATAAATATTTTCACACCAACAAGTATTTGCTACCGACATATCAAGAACGATGACATATCAACAATGATGACATATCACCTATGTTATGTTATGTGGAATGCTGACTGATTATAAGCCCGAGATGTGTTCAACAGATTTACGGTGTATTATTTAACATTTTCCTTAGCCAGATAATATTTTTTATATGCGTAACAATTGTAGATAGAAATATTAGGCTTCCGATTAGTACATGTAAAATTCTTTGAATTCAATTAGAGATTAGTCTGCTTTCCCGTTCAAAGGAAAATTATGTGGTTCCATTTATTGCCAGGCTAAGGAAAATGTTAATTAATATACCGGAAAAATTGGTTGAACAAAACTCGGGTTTATAATCAGTTATCATTCAGTAACAATTAAGAGAAAGCTGTATTTATTTTTCTATATTCGATAGTGATGTATGAATAAATATTTTTACGGCAACATCTTTTTGTTACAGACATATCATAAATGCATAAATGTCATCTCTTAAAATGTGAAATCTGAATCACTTTGCCAGTTAATTTAATTTAATTGCAATGGAGCGCACGCTCCGGTGGCAATTTCCCTACACACATTCATTATTCCTGAACCCGCCTACTTCTGTTGCCAGTTGACTTAGTAGATTACATGCTCCTGGATGAACGTTGGTGTGCAGGATGGACGTTAAAGGGTCATAAAACTTCAGGCCATATCTCGTCAACTTATTATAAGCAGTACTGCCTGGTATTGGACAAGCAGTGAGCGATAAATAATGCTCTAGGAAGTGGAAACAGACGACCACAGGCCGCTGACAACAACCAGCAAAGTAGTTGCAGGGTGGCATCCAACAATGCTGCCCCCGATGGCCGCAAGCTTCTACATTACACACTGGACCCGGTAATACAGGAATTGTATTGCTTCCTACAAGTCTAATGGTATACACAAAGTGAGAAGTCTTGCAATTATTCTATATATGAGTTTCTTTTAACATACTAGTTTACAGTTCTACAAGATGTTAGCGCACATTTTCGGTATAATTTTGGTCTTAAGTGTGTGACACATATTTTGGAGATAAATTTTTGGTATAAAACAGTCGGAGAATTTCACGAAATTAGTCATTAACTATGTAGCTGTCAGATCTAGACGTAATAAAGTTGTGATATATCCACGTCAACTTTAATAATATTTGTCTAAGCTCTCACTATAGTAAATTTGCTAAAATAAGTGAAATTTGGAGGTAATTTTTATGATAGGTTATATTAATAGCCGTATTGAAAATCAAAACGATAGGCTTCTCTTTGTTTCATAATGATAATTTTTAAACTTTTTTCAACACGATGACTGGTACTCTGTGTCTGTATTTCACACGAATTTCATTCACATTTCATAACAGGTTTCGGACTGGTTATATTTTGATATTTGCAGTGCTGAGCATTTATTGAATTCATTGTTCGTGTGAGTTGAGCATTGGAATCATTCTATCATGACACTTGTAAAACGAGGCGATATTCGTGAATTAATAACAAACCAGAAGTCGTAACATGTGGTATGACTGATGTAATAGATCAGTCGTAGTGGTGATTACTTTAAAAGAAAAAAATCCTGAAGTCAACGAAACCCAAATCATAACTTCTTGTGTAAGTTACTGTTCATATTAAAGGCTAATTCCAGGCTTCAGTTTGATTTAATTTAATTGCTATGGAGAGCATAGCATACCCAGATGGCAATTTGCTACTAACTTATTTACTGCTTTTTTATTATCTGAAATCTACTTTCGCCGTTTACATAATTTAATTTTAAATTCTTTCAGGAGTATTGATAAATTGTTCATCACTTCCCTTTGTAATTAATTCCATTTCTTGACTCCTTTATCTACAAACCGAAAATTTTCCCATTCTCTTATGCCTGAAATCGAGTTTCAGCTTGTATTCACGGTCATCTTTTTCTCTTCCATGCACAATTCTTAGCTGTTATATTGGATTCTCCTCCATCTGCGAATATCTCCTCGTTCAGTTACATTCACCACCGGAAATGTTTTTCTGAATATGCTCATCTACCGCTTATATATATTCTCTGATGAATCAATATACATGTATTTAACGGAAGTACCCATACATATTAATACCGAGTGCTCAGAACTTAAGATCTGACGTATGTTGGGGGTAATTTCCGCTACACCTTTTTTTCATTTATTGAACGAGTGATTCTTGGTGGTAAGAGATAGATTAGTGATTTTAGATAATTGTATTGACGTAATTTACCAAAATTAAAGCAAGATAAAACAGTGTATCTCCTATTATTTTTAATTTAGAATACATTACGCTTGCAGATAATGCTTAGTAATTGTGAGTAACGACTTTGCAGATGACGCTCGTATCTAAACGTCGAGGTTCTCCGTCTTGTAGTGCGCAAAAAATAATTTACAGATGACTTACGCTGTTGTCCGAACACATTACTCCATACCTAACAAGGGAATGATTTATTTATCTTCTGATACATACAAAAACAAAAAGTGCTAGATGTGAAAAACTATCTCTGATTTTCGAAAGTGTGGCTATTGAAATCAGAGACACGAGAGTTAAAGGGATTTCTACTTAAAAATTGATTGCTGTGAAATTCTGAACGGATCATATGTTCCATTATTTGTCAAGTACCGTTGGTGTTTGCAGTTAAGAAAACGGGTGTTTTTTGAGACTTTGCAGTTTTAAAAAAGTCGTTCCTGACGTTGCAGCCACCAATAGGGCACTGTTCTAAATACTGATATGGTCCATTCGCGAAGTCAGAAGTCAGTTGTTAAATCGTCACTCGTAATGTGCACCAGGTGTAGCGAGTGGTAAGTGTGTACTTGATGCGAGATCGCCGTATTCTGCCGGTTAATTATTTAATTTACCAACGAAATCTCTGATTGTGAAATGAAAACCAGTAAGATTATGAGTGAAGAGCAGAGCATTGTATTTGACTGCATGAAGTTATCGATCTGCCGAAAACATATTCGTCCAAGTCAATCGCGTTTAGAAAAGAATGAGTGTGGTTGTTGAATGTGTATTTGTATGAGTGTTTGTAAGTGTGTGTATAAAATATAACAATCACGCCACTAGTTGATGCTAAAAACTAATATTTAATGTACATACAGACGTTTAGAAAACCAATTAAAAAATGTGAGCATCTATGAAAATCTTTATAACCCGAGAAAATGTGAAGCATTCTGTTTTCTGTACAGCATTTTAGAACACCCCCAAAATTTTGAGATGTGTATTTTTAATTTTTTTTTTTTAAATTTTACAACCTGACCGTTTCCTTTTCAGATATTCCTTTTTGATATTCAAAAGCTACCCTGTTGATTTGCAGTGGAGTATATGTGCCGCACTTGCAACCCTATCTTCTAGAAGTGACCAAGTCCTATAAGAATTTATGTGTGCTTACATCTCAATGCAAACAGACATTAAATCAGATAGTGCTCGCCAACGAAAGGTGAAGTTTTCTCATTCAAGACACGCACAGAAATTACTCCCGTGTACGTAGTGCAACTTCACAGTATATTTAGTTACTATTGTATTTTGCACAGAGAGACTCGCTTTCCAAGCCTTGATGCTGAGTAGTTTCAGTCTATCCTGCCATTCGCGAGGCCTCATTTCGAGTCCCGGTGCGGCTGCCCCGATACCTGTGTTGTGCAGTCTCACCAAGTCACTGTCGGTAGCCTAACTGTCGAGGTATTGTGTTAATATATAACCTACAGCTCATATCCTGCTAGTTGTCACTAGACCTTCAGCAGCTCTTCACGTCGTGCTGTAGAGAAGCCATAAGCACCTGCAAACGAAACTGAAAGTTATACTGACACAGCGTTTTTCAAAGGTCGTTTAATATCTAAGATGATTCTGCGAAAACTGTTGTCTTACTATAAACTGGCCTATTTTAAGATCGGAAAGATGTTACATATCACTAACTGAAAAGTAAAGAAATATACTGACTTTTGTTTTAATACCATACATATTTAAGAGTAACCGCATATACTGTCGCTTGGTTTTCTTATTCTTTAGAAAATTAACATGAATTAAATATTCATTGGTCTCTTAAAGAATTGAAGTAGTTTTACAATTTTCTTACTTTATGGTCTTCTGCAATCTTCAAATGCTTATTCAAATATAGCATAGTACACTTGGTAACTTAATCCAAACTAGTGGTAGATGAAAGAAAAACATTTTTCAAAATTTCAGTTTCTGATAGCACATAATATTCGACAGCTATTTTTTCAGCTAAGCCTGGAATACCACTCGTAAAGCTCATTTTACTCAGCCGTAGGAGATTCCGTCTGAGAACGACCTCTGTCTCCCTGGCCCTCTCTCGTGGGTGGTCTGCTTGTAAGGTGACATACCAACGCACACACGCACTTACCGACACTGATATAGAAACACGTTGGAAATCCGACGTCAGCAAGTTCTCTGTCCTGAAAGCGTAATAAATTCGGCGAGTAGCCTATTTCAGTTTCATAAATATTTAAGATTTTTTTTCGGTCATGAAGAATTAAAAAGATAGTTCTATTTTTCGTATGCCCTCATATATATCAACCTGCTAGTAACGTGCAATAGCAATACGTTTACCATAATCGATGGGTCAGGGGCGGATAGTTGAAAGAGGGTTTGGTTTGAAACTACTTATAGCAACTGTCCATGAAATTTTTTAAACAAACTCTTACGATTAATACGTTTCTTTCTTTTACGCTTTTCCTGTTTTTTTTTTTTCACTCATTTAATTATCTTTGTATGTTCAAAATAAATTACCCAAATTTTCGCAGTATTATTCAGAACATGACTTAGTACCGAATACTTTTATAAAATAATAAGTAAATTGATCCGTGGTTTGTATGAAGTCATCTGGATTGCGACCGAATCGATTTTTAGAATCTATGAAAAACTGAAATACTTTAGCCAGCGCCTGTATTTGGATCGCTATGTTTCTAGAATGCTTATGCTTATGCTTAATCGCTAATTGCAGAAAGGGAACATGTCCATTTCGTGACAAAAACTTTTTTTTTCGGAAAAGACATCTTTGAACTTAGCCCTTTCGTTCTCTGCAGAAATCCATTCAAAGAACATTTAAATAAAACAACCACTGAGTACTCTACCATATAGTGTTGCCCAAATGCAAGAACAAGACAAGACTTGGCCAGTCTTGGTCTTGGTCTTGCATCAATACACCTGGTCTTGGTCTTGGTATTGCACTCCCAGTCTTGGTCTTGGTCTTGGTCTTGCAGCAAGAGTCTCGCAAGTCTTGCAATTACCTATTAGCCTGTCGCTATTTATTAAACGTTACTTTAGATATTAGAACAACGCAACAGAATTAGGTATATTTTAAGCTTGAATTAACATAGCCATGGTAAAGACCAACCAAATTAATAAATGTCTAAACATTTCATGAGAAATTCAAAAAATCAACTGACACCAGTTGGGGTTTGAACCCACGACCTAAGCGATCAGTGGCGATGCTCTAACTAACCAACTGAGTTATCAACTGTGTCCCGTGGGAGTCAGTCTGTTTCTTAATAAACGTTTACATTTAATAATCTTCAATGTACTAAAACATGGTTTAAACATATAGAAAACAAATTAATGACATTAACTTGACTGTATTTTAAAGAACATTATCTGTCTAGAAAGAGAATGATAGACCCTCACCTTATATGAAATGGAATATAATAATTATACAATTTACTGAATTTACCATTTATTTCAATAAAAATACAAATGAAATTACAGAACAGTACACAATAGCTGACATTACTGTTACTTTATATTAATTCTTTTGTGAATATATAAATGCAGTAAAAGAAAAGGATTGTGAAGCGAGTCTTCTTCATTATTTGTAGTGTCCTGCATTTCGCTCCTATGTAGCTTCCATAATAATAGGGAACATGCAGTTATAAGAATTATGGGTATTTTGTCATTAAAATGTTAAAAAAATATAAAACAAAGACTACAGCAACATTTTAATTTTGGTTAATATTAATTTTTTACAATAATTTCGATTTGAAGTTACTTGAAACGGAACGTATTTTAAAACACCAATCAACGTCTAGTGACGTCACTACTGTTATGACAGCTTATTGTTGTCAAAGAGAACATTGTTTTATTGAGAAAATTATTTGTATTTTTCAATAAAAATGGAAGTCAGATTTATAAAAGCGGACTCCAGGAATTTACCGAAAGTCAGTGTAGATATGGTCGTAATTTTTTTTGTCGAAAGTGCTGAGTATTCAAGTGTAGAAATGAAAGGGACTAAACTACTATGGTACGTATAAATCGCATTGAATTTTCCTATTTCGTTTAGCAGCTTCTATACATAGCTCTTATTTCAGCTCAACAAGGGAATCTTATGGCGATAATGCAATCGGCTATGTCCAAATTAAAAGAGATGGCGAATTGTGTATAGTAAAAAGTAGAGTTACACCGGAGCATAAAGTTCGCAAAGAAGGTTATCATGTTACAGCCATTATAAATGAAAGGGAAGGTTTAGTCCAGTCCTGCCAATGCGAAGATTGTGCCACTTCTGAAGGTAAAGTTTGTATGTTATTTATGGCCTATAAAATGTCATGCGGACAAATGGGGAGCAGAAAACTATCATCGTCTCGCCAGAGAGTTCAGTTGTTCTGTGCTCTCACCACACCCCTAATTTAGCACATTATTATCACTAAAATCTTATTCCAGGTGGGTGTAAGCATGCTGCTGCACTCTTGCTATGGTTACACAGAAGATCTGAGTAGCCTGCGCTTACATCTATAACATGTTACTGGAAGAAATCAAATTTATCTAAATGTGCTTCTGGAAAATCTTTTATAAAAGCCAAAGAAATAGGTCACATTCCTGTCACTAACAGTTTCTCTCAAGTAAGCAGTTCAGTATACCTGTTTATTTGATGAAACTATAAATCTTTATAGAAAGAAAAGATGGAACTCACCACAAGATGGATTCGAACCTGCAGCCTTTGCCTAACAAGGGCAATGCTCTATACCCCAGAGCCACCAAGGTTCTCACAAGCCGTGGCGGAATCCAACTTGTGGTGAATCTTTCTCTATACAGGTTTATAAGAATCTCTAAAGCGTGCATAAATGCTGTTAAATAAATAGTATCAATGAAATTAATAAATATATGTTATATGCTACAATAATAACCTCATATTTTTAGGTGGATATTCTGAGTGAATATATAAATGCAGTAAAAGAAAAGGATTGTGAAGCGAGTCTTCTTCATTATTTTGGAGAAGATTTACAAACTGTAAACATCCATAAAGTGTGTTCAAGCTTGATTGGAAAGTTGAACTCTTCACAAACTCTCCTTGAAATATTATCAAAGACAATGACCGCTGATATGATTAACATGGTTTTTTCCACCACAAAACGACAAGTTTACTTCCACAGCAACTGACAGGTCAGAAAGGACTTGACAGGAGTGACGTCATCGGCTCTGGAAGTCAGTTTTGGCGCGCAAATTTAAACTGTCAGTTTCAGACCGCCGTTTTGCGAGACATATTACCGTTTTAATTTTTTAATTTATTTGTGGTGTATTCTGCATGAAGTTACTTAAAATGAAAGCAAAAATAAAAATATTGCATGTTCCCTATTAATAAGGTAGATAACCTTATTGATTATTATTAAAAGCTAGATTTTAAATTAGTTTGTAACTTTAACTTTTGAAACTGTAACTTTTGAAATATTAAGAAAATAAACATCTTCTCGGTAACATACTACATATAATTTGATTACGCATATTCTATATAGATTATTTTTAGTTTTTATTATTTCGATTTTCGATACTTCAATTAAGTGTCATACTTACTACATTTAATGTATTATTTTTTATTTACTTATTCAGACCGTCAATTCCTTCATCAACGAAAACGCACTGATAGTCATTTATATTATATCAGTACTTTACGTCTTCCTACATATTTTCTGCCTATTTTCTTCTTCAAAATTCTATGTACTAGTACTTTAAGTTTCGTTTGTTTTCTATGTGTCAATTTCTTGTATTATATAGGATAAGTATATAATTTAAATTAAGCCTGTCCGGTCCACTGACTCTGGAGTTTACTCCTCGAGTTAAAATTGTGCAAATACTATATATTCTTTACATGTAAATGAATATTTGCAAAAATATATTGTGATGCAACAGTCAATATATCAGTTTATTTATTTAAATAGTTCTCTTATATATTATTATATTCGGGCTCCTAAACAGTACATAAATTTTATTGCACGCTTTTTATATTATTCGATTACTATTATAGAAAAATTTTTCACGTTTGAAGTGTATTAAAAGTGTCTACAATATTTATTAAATGGGTGACGACATATTTAAGCACTTTGTGTTTTAAAACCACACAGAACACATCAGCATAATGTATTCGTGTCCATTCTAAGCACCCAAAAACTTATTTTGTATAGAAAGTATAAAAAAAAAGTCCTAACTGCAAGACGCAAGAGTCTTGCAGGCTTGGTCTTGTTCTTGCTTAAATCTTGCACAGTCAGTCTTGCTCTTAGTCTTGCTAAAATTAGGCGGTCTTGGTCTTGGTCTTGGTCTTGCAAAAATGCAAGACCAAGACCAAGACTGCAAGACCAAGACCGATTTTGGGCAACACTACTACCATACGAACGTTATACAGTTTTTTGTCGTGCACCTAAAACTTATCAAACTGGACATGTTCCCTTTCTGCATTTAGCGATTCTCGTAGATGTGAAAAACTAGTTTTACGTGGTTTATGCCTGAGTATTCTAAAGGTACAGTAAAAAATGAAAGCTCGCGATTGGACCGATTTTATTTATATTTTGCCTCGTGCTTATCTGCAATCTTTACGTCCCTAAAACGTGGTTGTATATTATAGTGACTTGTAACACAGCGAATTGTTCTTGCGTCGAAACTAGATATGCGCAAAAGGAATAATATCAGAATTAGTGATATAAAATTATTTAAATAGATAGGAGCAGTCATTTTCTACTCCCTAAGCAGGATCCTTTCATTGAAATATTTTTAAATCTACCCATTTTTGATTTCCATACGGCTAGGAAAATTTTTATATTGTAGACCCTAACTATCATAAATTATAGATTTTTTTTAAAAAAATAAAAATGTATTTAATTTTTCAAACACACCTAACATGACATTCTTCGTACATATTCAACCATGGTACCAGTGAGTAGAAAATAATCCGTAATCTGTAACTACAGGTTAGATAACAAGCGGTAAAATATAGCAAGAAAACATCTTCAATAGTCGACCAAGAAAAACTTCCACAGTCATGTAGCATTTGTAAAAGGGAATTTGTAGTTTTATAGAACTGCGTCAGGAAAAAGAATAATGCTGGTTACGGAGGTTACTTCGGATTAAAGGCAGAGGACTGTTAACTACAGAAGCTGTGAGTTGCGTGACAAAGCATGTTCCCTCAAATCAACTGATGAAAAGGAGCGGTCTGGTCGCTCAGTGGTTAAGGCGTCTGACTGGGGATCGAAAGGTCCCCGGTTCGAATCCCTGTCTCGGCGGGGATTTTCATAGACACTTAACCCGACCTTCACCTCTGGTACAGCTTGCTGTGTAATGTGAAGTACGCCAGAACGCTTCCGTGGTTCGGATTCCACGTTAAACTGTAGGTCCCTTGTACCCGGCAGGATTGTCGGGCTAGGTTAAGGCGGCTACGACAGGGGCGGAATGCGCAGCCAATTGAAACCCTGTCACCAGGTCATTACGACCACACGGAATTATTATTATAACTAATGAAAACAGTGCTACATTTTTGGCATGACTTTCAGCCAAACAAATTCATATATTTATTGGTAGATCGACGTATTGAAAAACAAGGAGATTACGTCGAAAAAGGAATTATTTATCTTTCATAGTATTTGATTAAAATAATTCTACATCACTTCTTACTCATCTTTGTTTCGGAAAGTATTGATAGTTTAATGTAGTGGAACACCACGAAATGGCTCAGTTCAAGATACCATGTCATAGTTCGGACATGAACCGAGAGCCAATGGAGAAGCCCGCAGAGGTGGTCTTTGATGTCTCTCATGACACGAAAACGTGTATAGTCAAGCCTTAGCAGTAAAACACTAAGTAAGGAAAGCTTCTGACAACAATTTTAAATCGCATCGATCGTAGACTATATACGGCCACTGATTCCGACTAAAAGCAGTTAAATCTCGCACAGTTACCGACGACTAGCAACCACTTGAAGTGACTCTACATTTCCAGAAACATGACGCGGGCTGTCTGCTGTGCGAGTCAAGTTTTTCACGATGGTGTCTTCTGAGTACCAGGCAACGCAGTACTTTGCGTACATCTGTTGCAATCAGCACCTATCACGATAGCGCCGCCCAGTAGCTTCACACTCCTAATGAACGTCTGTCGTGCTCGTCTCACGGCACAACAGATTCCTATCTGACGTCAGCCTAGCACGGTGTAATATAACAGAGCTGCTTTAAGACGTTGCTGCACGGTAAAAGTGTTGACATAAAAAAGGACACAACGGAAAAGACTAAATCTAAAATTTTGAAATAATTTTTTTTAAAAAAGAAGAAAAAAATCACCATTTATATTAACCGTTTTGGACGAGGTTTGAAAGCTAAGGATCAAACTAAAAACTGCATTATATCTTATGACTCTAAGCGAACGGTGGGCAGAACAATAAACAATAATCTGTTCGTAAACTGAACAGGTAGGCGCCAAATATTACGCTACATCAAAGATAAACCTACTTCCGTAATCTGAGTAGATGGGTGCCAAAGATCACACTAAATCAAATATAACATTTCCATCTTTGGGTTTTGTTAATATAGATGTTGACTTTGTGATTTTGCTTATTTATTAACGTGACGCTCGTGAAGGTAATTTAAATTATCAAAAACTAATGGATTGTGTCCTCCATTTAACTTCAGTGTGTTTTGTTTTTCTTTTTTCTTTAGGCTTACTAAATGCGAGGTCCACGACAGAGGAGCTACCGGGGAATATATAAAATACTTTGTTGTATCACATCACTGCAAATAAAACTTTACAAAAGCTCTAAATAGCCAACTCAGTCAGCAGAATATTTTTTCAGCTTATCGCTTGTATAACATGAATGGCAAATAGTGATTAATCAGAATTTAGATACTAAGTTATCTCCATTCTGCTCTATATTACAGTTTCGCCTGTCATCATACTGCCGCTTAATATGGCATAATGTCACAAGTATACATCGCTTACTAACTCTCACGTTCGTAGCATACGTCGGAATGAATCTAACAGAATAATCCAAGCCGAGGGGCAAGGCTTTTACAATGCTTGATATTCGTTTGAAGAAGGGGAGCTGACTGGGACACAAATAGCGACTCGTCCAAAGGCCGTACCTCCGATACGAAGAGCTAGGCAGTATAATATTTCTACTAAAACAATAATATAAACTAATTGTACTAAAGGTAATAGCAACATTACATCCAACAGATAATAATAACGTTGAGTAGTGAGTTAAAACGCTGATGATACGAATAACAAACAAAGACAAAAAAAAAGATTGCGAGTCACAATACAATGACTATAGAATCGTCTAAATAATGGCTTGAAGTTCTCTCCATGTTGTGAATAATTTCACGCCCCGGTATAAACCGTAGTTTACATTTTTTTTTTTCCATTCAGTCTTAATAACTCACACTGTACGTGATGTGTGAGTGGTATTGCTCTGGCTGCGCATTCAGGAAGGACACAGTTTCGAATACCCTTCCGGCCACCGAGATTTCGGTTTTAATTGTTTCCCGAAATCACTCCAGGCGAATGCCGGGATAGTTCATTCAAAAAGTCCATCGCCGAATTCTTTCCTTACTTGCTCCCAGTTCTTTCCCGACTCTAATTACCGCGACGTTAACAAGGCGTAAAGCCGTAAGCAAAAGAAAAAAAGTATTCCGGAAAAAATCCACGCCTCCGGTATCTTTTACGTCGGCTTATTTTCAGTTATTGATGGTCAGCTTATTTACTTATTAACACTATTATTTTTCCTGATAACCTAGTTTGTTTCAGTACCGTACCTGCCTTGCTACTTGGAGAACACTGTGTGCTGTATTTTCCGCCGTGTCCTCTTGTGAGTACTCGAACTGCGTGGTGTAAATGTCTGCTGTAGACAGCCGCTTCTGCTTCCTCAATAAAATCGCTGGCCCCAGGAGGCCCCCATAAAACCCGTCGCACATGACTTACCGCCCGGCTCCTGCAGTCTGGCAGTATATTCACCTATTGAGATCTGATAGGAAACACTGCACCGCATTGAGCTCAAGTCGTTAATACCTCACACAAAGATATTACGTTCACGGATTCAAACTAACGGTTTCGCGGGGCAAAGAACGTTCTCAGAAATTTTCTTTCATATAACGTTTCCTGTAGCTGTGTTGCGAGATGATAATTCAATACTCAGCTAATGCTGTTAATTTCTTGCTCAGCTTCATGATGCTTTATTTGCTGCTGTGTAACGACCGCTGAATAATGACTACCAATTACTACTGGTGACTGGGATTGCGGACTTATGTAAAATGCTCACTGACGCGAAGAACTATTACAACGTATTCTCTGACAAATTTACGAATGCTTTGTAAGTAGTTAATTCTTAAAGCTACACATAATTTTATTGTTAAACCGTGGCTGATCGCATTAAAAGCGCCACCACACTTGATCGCGGAGGTAGACCGGGCCCAGGTTCAAATCTCGTGCATCGCATACCGATTGCGCTTGTAGTGTCCCAGTCGGTATGCCTCGGGATTTACTACTTTATAAACAATTTTATTAACTATCACAAAATAAATGATTATGGGTGGGGTTTTCTTCTGAAGTGGTCCTTCACATTAGTACAAATGAAACATAATATATTCAAAAGGAACGTATTGATTTTATTGATCTTTATACACAGAAAGCAAACTTTATTTGACGAAACAATTACTTGAATGGATAAATGGTTGTTCCCTCTCAGGTAGTGGAATTTAAAGTTCGTAGGTTCTTTAATTTTGGAGCTCGTTGTGGTCACCTTGGAGTTGATTGCGTACGTAGGAGTTTCCGTAGTGTGGAGCAGCGCAGGCCACGCGAAGAGTCGTGTCGGTGACCCCGCGGCGTGAAGAGCTGTCTCGAGCCGATGGTGCGTGTTTTCGCCAGGCCCCAGGTAGCCTCGTCAGCTGAGCCAAGGGTGGACCGGGCGTCTGGTGTCTCTCATCTCAAACAGCCGCGTTGTCGATCTCGCAGGAGGCCCTCAGCAATGCCCGACCAAAGATGGCTCGCTCCGTCTGGCCGCGCCGAAACCAGAGTCTAGCATCTCTTGCGTCCAGTCCACGCGCCGAAAATCAAGTGTCCGTCTCCGTCCACTCTCCGCCCGCTCGTCACCTTCATTTCCAATTGGCTGATCACATAACAAGCATAAACAATTTATTAGCAACCAGCGGGAATAAATTCATTGGATGGAATATTTACCACCACTTCCTTGGGAGGTTCACCCCTCCAGGCTGTCCCCTTTCGGTTCTTCTCATTGGCTGAAACTCCTACGCACAAACAGTTTATTGTTTACTAATGTTTCTTTGCCAATGACGTCTGCAAAGCGTCTGACAGCTCAGATCCACAACACTTTATTACGGGGTTTTGAAAGAAGTCTTTCATTCGTCGAATATCCAGACATACTAACTCACAGTGTCACACTGTGTCCATTGTTTTAAACAAACCCGCACTATACTCGGGAGCCTCTCCATCATTTCAGTAAATTAAATATGTAACACAAGGGAAGTTTGTTCCTTTGAACAACAACCAGGCCACGATTCTTTATTACTCACTAGCCTGTCAACTGAATTACAACCGTTATCCTTGCTCACATTAAATATTCCTTGCGATAACCTTGTCGGTCGAGAATCACATTCAAATCAAACGAACTTATGGAAATTAAATAAATTATGGCAATAAAACGACTGAATCTAACAACAACATTTCTTGTTACTGATAAACAATGAGATTTACAGAATGGGACATCTCACGCTTTTTAGGTGAATGCTGTCGCGCTCCCAATTTCCGCTTCGTAAATTAAACATGTCAGAAACAAAAACTACACTTATCATGCAGGACACAAGCTACCAGTTTCCCTGACCGATATCAACACTTTGCTCCCCCTTTTAGAATAGGATCACCAGTCCGTCGTAGAAGTAGGTGTAATTATCAAGAGCTTTACGTTTTTAATAAGTCACGACGTTTCCATAATTCTAAACACGTGTCATCATTTGTGATTGTGGTATGTTCGCTCTCTTGATACTATTTTTTCACTAGAAACCTGTAATTCTTATTGAAAATCGTATAAAAAATGATTTATCACAACCTTCTAAAGCAGTCAAGTTTTAAACCTACTTATCGTTTTGTCATGTAATTAATTTTCTGTTAATGATACGTCAACTGCAATTCTGGATACTGAGTTTGAAAATGCCGTTAGATTCATAAAACTAAACCCAATGTTGGTTATCAAATAACGCGAGGCTGCGAAATATTAAACTTAAAATCAAATAAGTGTAACTAATAAGCAATGCTCATTAATAAATTTCTTTTTCTTTATACGTTGACCTAAAGACTATTTCATTTAACGTACGTTGTACATTCAAAATACACTTGGAATATAGCGGTGAACATGTGGAGTAGGCCTACGCTGTATTCAGCGAAAGGTAGAGTGAAGTGGTAGATCAATGGTTAGGACGCTTTCTCGAAATTTCAGAGCCTGGACCCGGCTTCAAATCCCGGTGGAGCCACGTATATTTAAGACTTGTGTTTGATCGTATCAGCTATGCCATGATTTTGGTGGTTCACATAAAACTCTAGGTGCATCCGCGAGAGAGAGAAATGGAAACGGTGTCGCAAGGCCACACGAATTTATTTTACTTTAGCCAAGCGTACGTTTGGTCTGGAATAGTTTCCATTGCAGCCTTTTATTGATACTATGCATGCCACTGTTTTGGCAATTCACCATAGATATTTAAGATAATTGTAGATTCTCCTCAACAACTTTCCAAATTATTTTATTACATAAATTAATTTTGCCTGTGCTTGTTGTTTGTTATTTTGATTTCTTTCTGGTCAATTTCCCTGATTTCTATTTGTAAGTCTACTATGCTACCTGTGCCTTACTGTTATTCTACTACAACGGAAGTTTTTCATCATTGCCATTATGAGAGACAAGGAATCAGCGCAGTTTTAGACCTCTAGTTCTTCCAATCATTTGATTGTCAACAATCCTTCTCATATGAAAGATGATTTATCGAAATAATATATCATACTAATTTTTTTAACTGTGTTGACGCGCAGAGAAAACTATACATAAAAGTAAAAACTGCTATAATGGAAATTACGATTTTGAATTGTTTCTCGGAATAATTCCAGTAAAAGTCATCGAAGTGTTTTATTGTATATCTTTACACCACAAATTTTTTTCGTATGGAGCGTCCATAAACCACGTAGTTCTATTTGGCCTCCTGTGAACTCCTCCTCACGTAGCCCGACGTGGCTTTTGCTTCTACCCTCCCCTCCCCCTTTCCACGCGTAGCAAGTAGCTTTTTTACCTATTGATTCCAGAAGACATTTTGTATTGTTTTCTCTTGTCAGACAATCGTAAATTACATACGGAGATAATTAAATGACGGAAATGAATATTCACATGCTGTTGTGTGTTCTGTACATCATTTTAACTGTAACAAATAATATGAATGGGAAGCTACGTGGCCTGGCTCGGAACCTCCCCCCCACCCCTCCCTCCCCCACACACACACTCATGTAGCGCAGCGTAGCTTTCCAGCCAACCCCTCCCCCCCCAGACAGACCCACGTAGTTTATGGACGCTCCCTTATTGGTTTTCGTCTCTTCGAGCTCATTAGAGGTGGGAAAGAACTGGGGGAAAGGATTGGAAAGGAAAACGATAATGGCCATTTTGAATTCGCCTGGATTGATTTCGGGAAACCATGAAAAACCGAAATCTGGTTGGCTGGACGGGGATTCGAACCCGCGTCCTCCCGAATGCGAGGCCAGACCTACCACTTATCTAAAGCGTAAAGAAGTTTAGGTTGTAGCAAAGCATAAGACAACTACATGTTCCGTGAACAGTGCTTTCTCTGCCGTGGGATCTTTCTGCAGGTGAAAGCCGTGAGCACAGTTCCTTCTTGTTCCCAGGTATGAGATGCATCTTAATCTCCTCTTCCGAGCTTTACCTAATCTGAGTTTTAGGAAGTTTCTGGTAACGTATATAATACTGGTTTTCACACCAAGTTCGTGTGCAGTAAAGTTCGTGTTATGAACCACTTCTTTTACTGAATTTCCTCGAAGTTCCTGATGTTATTCATATCTGAACATCGATACACCTCTGTACAAAGATCTAGAGTTAATTTTAACCGCCCGTCTTGTAACGGTTTTATCACTCACAGACACAACACTGGGTGTAATTTACGGAAGCAGTAACTTTTAACGATACTGTACATCTTTAATTGCTGGCTGGTGCACGGTACTTGGTTCGCTCCCAGCCTAGGACACAAGACATGCCTCATACATCAGACTGTTGAAGCCCTGCCGATGGCAGTCGAGTTAACTTTACGAGGCCGTAACTCTGTTAACAGACCGTTACGCGTCGCAGACTTCGGGTCAGTCGCCGTTTCCCACCAGTCTTGACAGTCTGATCCGGTTTAAATGATTCATTGAGCGGAATAAAGCTTGATTTGCCAAGCTATCTTGACACAAGTTGATCGAGCGTGGGATACTTGTGATACGAATTTAAAGAAGCCAGTGTGGGAAATAGGGCGCTACTTCTGGTCGCTGGTACTTCTTACTAACTAGTACTTTAACGGAAAATATGATGGTTGAACGTGGACTTCAGAGAAAGACAGTAACCGAATGATCTATATTTGAAGTTAAATTCAGGAGCAATTGCACAGTTCATTCTCAATTCTTCTGGAAGTTTCTGATTAACCTTCAAGACGGAGTTAATTTTCACGTACTTTCTGCCAAATACTACTTAAAGTTAATTGTTTTTCAATCTAATCATTGTCTCGACAGATTCGATGCAAACCCGTACTTCTCTCCTTGACATAAACAGGTTTGTACGTCTCCATATACCTTTGCTAACCTACTGTCTCTGTCACTTGATCATATCGTTATTCTCTTCTGTTGATACTTACAGTAAAAAGAAGTCATAAATATGATTCACCAGCCTATCTGAGAAAGGTTTCAGAAATAAGAAATGTCCTACTTTCTCTGCCTCTTTTGTGAAATTCGAACTAAATTACTGTGACCATGTGACTATGTAATGATTACTGATTTTTTGTTTAGCACTGGTCGAATCGCTATCTTCTTTGTTTGTTATCTACACGCTAGGTAAACATTTGTATTCAAATACAATTTATCCCTTGGTTCCTGTTGACAACATTTTGTCTTCTTCACGCAGTATGTATCCTATAGACGCAAGCCACATTATTACGATAAGTTATGAGCATCTCAAGTTAACAATAGCAGTGGATTCCGTCAATGCTTTGACTAAATTTGTTTAATCCTTTATTTATTTATTACGCTTATGAAACGCATGATGGAAAATTGTGTTAATTTTCATTGTCTCTTTCAGATATTCTTTAATGTGTTTCTATCCTATAGTTTGGAGCGCGTTACAAAAGCTACCGGGAGGTAGAGTAAGGAGGTTCAATCCTAGTAGCTTACAGACGGCCATGCTGATTTCAGATTTTTCGTGGTTTTGAGTGATGCTTTATCCGAGTGTGTGACGGTCCCTGATTTCCGCCTAATTAACTACACAATTCACAAAGTAATATTGTTCATACAACCGTTATATTACGTGTAAAAGGTTTTTTTGTGACGAATCAGCTTTCTCCCTTCATACTTAACTAAAATCGATAAATGAGGTATGATTTTAAATATTAAGTTCTCAGGTTTGATAATATCATTAATTAATTTATAAAATGCTCTCGGGTAATTAGCCGAGTTAAAAAAATGATATCACACGAGATTTCGGCGATTACATTCTCTTTGTTCACTCGTCTAGATATCCGAGAGCATTTTACATATTCTCAACGCCGAGGAAACTTAGTTCTTATGTATCAGTAATTGAGAAAGGAATTTTAGAAATTGAATCCATAAATGGCAAAATTATAAACAATCAAGGTCACAGGTATGCGACAGTTCAGAGTCAAGCTGCTAGTAGTATTATAAAAGCGAATGTTTGGATATATTTTTGTTGCGCAATCACGCCGCAACAGCTCAACATATGTTAATGCGATTGGGTACGACATTCGAATGTAGTGTGTGTTAACACACAGAATTCTTTTCAACCGGAAAAAAAGTTACAATTCGTTTGGGAACTAACGGCAATGCGAACACAACGAGTAAATAAAAAGAAAACGATCGAAATTGAATACTATATTATTAAAAGGATAAACTTTCGTGTGGTCATGAGAACCTGGTGACAGGGTTTTAATTGGCTGCGCAACCTGCCCCTATCATAGCTATCTTAGGCTACAATTTAACGTGAAATCCGAACCACGGAAGCGTTCTGGCGTATTTCGTATTACATATCAAGCAGTGTCAGAGGTGAAGGTATTTGAAAAAGCCCAAATGATATCTGGATTCGAATCGAGGACCTTTCGATCTCCATTAAGATACCTTAGCCACTGAGCGATGAGACCCGCTCTATTATATTTGTCTGGAATACGGACATAATGAGAAAATGAAACACAAGGAGACCAAAAACCACTATACATCAGTAGTTTTCGACTCACTATCCATATAATTTAAGAAACCGAGCCACGTATTAGTAGTCCAAGGAAACGAACTCACGACCATAAGCTAATAGAATATATGTAGCACCTTTCATGGACAAATGATGCGCAATAGGTAGAGTGGTAAGTAAAGTTGAATGGCACTATATAACAACCGCAGACTATGCGGAACATGTAAGAATACTATTTCTTACATTGATTTTTATAGTCACATTTATATACTTTCTATATTTATCATTCAATTAATACACATTCAGCTTAACATTTTTTGCTTGTTAATACAACACAACACAACCAAAGATTCTGCTCTGCTATATTGTAACTCACAATAAAAGTCTATGGTCCAGTGATAAACTATTACAATTCCTTATAAACGTCGAGAAAACACTAGCAAGAAGATTCCTCATACACTTTGCCTGGGCCTCCTGGCACCGTACAGTCCCACGCAGATACAGGCGACTGTTTGTAGTTTCAGTAGAGTTCGCGAACAGATAACACAGTCGCAACTCCTCCGTCCTAACCTGCCTCGAGATATCCCCAGCTCTATTATTTCCTGCAAGTGGCCAAGGAGTGAAAACCATTCCCACAATACAACGCGGCGGCATTTACATGAAGTGGCACTCCTTTGCAGAAAGGCGCCACGCACAGCTCGCTCGCGAAGACGTCAGATTACGGCAGCGTCGAACAGGCGGGGAAAAGAGCTCTTCTGCCGGAATTCGCAGATAAGACTCGACGGGCGCTGCCATTGTTCCCGCTGCGGAACAATCTCGCGCTACAGCGGCGAGGAAAGAGGACATCCGCGGCAGGTGGCGCACGGCGCCAAGAGATCGTTGCGGCAGCTCTGAAGCTGAGCAGGTCGCGGGTAAGATTGCAGTGGCGGTTGCAGTACATGTTTCATCTACGTCAAACTAAAGCATTAATCGTAATGGGCAAGCGTATACCGAAGAGGTTACCATTAACGCTCACCACAATTGAACGTAAGCCGTGGAAAATTCCAGACCAACAAGAAGAAACAACCAAGGCCTCAGCCTTTCTTCATTCGCCGGAAACATCTCGGGACAAATTGGCAGAATCTTCACACGACATGGAATAAAATGTTTGTACCGACCACCAGCTAAAATACGGGACTACCTCCGTTCAGTCAAGGATGACCTTGGCCTAAGAGTTCCGGGGATTTATAGCATTCCGTGCGAGTGTGGAAAAACCTACATCGGTCAAACTATCCGCACTATAGGAAACCGGTGTGAAGAACATAAACGCCATCTCCGCCTTGGACAGTACAGCAAATCAGCGATCGCCGAGCACGTGTACGACCATGGCCACAGAGTAGAGTTCAATAACGTTAGGATACTGGCTAGAACTTCAAATTTTTGGGAATCTGTTATCAAACAAGCGATCGAGATTCGACTGGCCAACACATTATATAGATACAGTGGTCCATGTCTTAGTGAGGCGTGGAAACCAGCCTTGGCAAGGATCCGCAGAGAACGTTGTACCTCTGCCCAGCTGCCGCCTTAGAGTGCTCCATATTAGGTCGGGCCGCAACGAGAACTATAGCCACCCCCCTCTGGCAACCAGCCGCCGGACCATCCGGGCCTGACATGCCCAGTAAAGAAACCACCAACAACGCTGAGGACAAACTAAACAAAAACTGGAAAGAGATGCACACAACTGTGCAAGAACTTCCCCACACCCTAGGAGAGAAGAATCCCAGGTGTTTTGTGTCTGAACCAGCCGCCGGACGCTGACATGTATATAAGGAAGTGCAGCATCTGAGCTATCTCAGTGTCTGTGGGTCAGCCGATCAGTACAGATGTCACCACACCTGATGAAGACGGCGGAGCTAGTCGTCGAAATATCGTGTATCCACTACACAATCCGGCGGTACACCCGTGAAGACTTCATTGTATGTCACGTAATCTAGCATGATTATGCTTCTCCCTGAAAGCAACACGCACTTCGTCTTTTGCATCGTGCAGGCTGATTTTGTTCTCCGCAGTGAAAGAACAGTTAATAAGAGCTGTATTTACACGTACCGCTCTATGGGATAAACGCCATGGAAATCATTACATAGATTAATTTGAGAAAGCCGGCCGAAACGGGAACTTAGAAGGAAAATTTAACTCCATATCGACCGTTATAAATTTAAAAAATCTAAAAATTTGTTTCTTGTATTAACGATTAGCTCAGACATAATGTAGTCTGAATTTGTAATGGGAAAGTCTAATTTTGAAATGTAAAATTCTGATTTTCAAATTGAAAATCTGAAATTGGATTTGAAAACTCTTAATCCGACTTGGAAATACTCTACTAAACGGTACATTAATTTATTTAGATTTATCATTACGTTGTGGACACAATATCTATTGGATTGCTGTGGCAATCGTCATAAACATTTGACCTGTCCAGTTTGTCCACGATTTTGTTGTTCGTAGGTGAGTTTTCAGCTCCTGATCTAAACGGTAATATTCACAAAGCCGATTATCTTCATTTATTTACTGGGCGTGATCTGAACTCTCTGAACAAAGTATTCACCTCTTTGTGACTGCGATTTTTGTGTGGTCCTAATGACCTGGTGACATCATTTCTTGTAGGTTTCACATTCCGCCCCTATCGTAGCCGCCTACCCTAACCCAGCAATAGTACCGTGTGTAGGAGACCTGCAGTTTAACGTGGAATGCGAACCACTGAAGCGTTCTGGCATGCTTCACATTATGCAGAGGTGAAGGTCGGGTTGAGGGCCTATGAAATTTACGGCCGAGACTGGGATTTGAACCAGGTCAAACACCTTAAACCACTCTTGTGGCTACTAATAGACCATCATCATCACTATCGTTATCATTTGGACGAATTATTTCAAACTACACAAAGTAAAGGATGTTAAAGGTAAACATAAAATTTACACAATCTACTGTCATAAATGCTAGCAGCTATACCTCCACATCGATATTCTTCCACATCGATCTTCATCTTCGCCGTGACCTGCTTGCCATGTTTTTACCCATCGAACGCGACATCGATCTTCATCGCGACCGTGATCTTCATCTTCACCGAGAGTTGCTCGTAGGGTCCGCCCGCCTGGCGGCGCGGATTTTTCTAGCCGGCGTTTTTCGCCGGCTCGGAGAGGAGCAACCCTTCCCGACCCTCTGCCCATCCCGGCTCGTTAATAAAAGACGCGCAAACGCCAACAAAGGCGTGCTCCCCGGTGCCGCTGATTAACTGACACCCCCGATTGTGTCTTGCGTCTGTGTACGCTGCCATTCAGCCTCGCAGCGGCCAAAACAGAAGAAGAGAAGTGAATCCGGGCGTGCGTGACTCACTAATGACGCCGCCCCCTCCCCTCGGGCAGTCACGACGAGTCGTGTTCCCGGACGGACCGTAAATAATATTTTAGTAGCCGCCGATTTATTACTTCCCCCGCGACGCTAATTCGAGGCGCTGTTCCCTGGTCCCTGCTGCGAACGTCGCTTACCTAGCCGCGCCTGGTACACGAGCTACTGTTCCACACACTCTCGTAAATCAGCATGATGAGACAGATAACAACGGGCTCTTCTATTTTCTCCATACCATGGTTATAGGGAAGCGGTGATAACACTACGAAATTTTAAAACCTAGTTGTTGTACAGGACAGCCAACATGCTAAACAAAAGAGCGGTCTGGTGGCTCAGTGGTTAAGGTGTATGACTGCTGGTCGAAAGGTACCCGATTCGAATCCCTATCTCAGCGTGGATTTTCGTTGGTACTTAACCTCTGGCACTTATTTATTTATTTTACGTATTGCTTTACGCCTCTTCGACGGCTAAGGACATTAGAGGCGGGATGGAACTGGGGACAAGGAACGGGAAGGAATTCGTCCATGGACTTTTTGAAGGAAGCATCTCGGCATTCACCTCGAGTGATTTGGGGATACCATGGAAAATCCAAATTTGGATGCCCGGACGGAGATTCGAACCCGCGTCCTCCCGAATGCGAGGGCAGAACCTTAACCCTTCACCCACCACGCTCGGTACCTCTGGCACAGCTTGCTGTTTAATGTGAAGTACGCCAGAACGCTTCCGGATTCCACGTTAAACTGTAGGTTTCCGGTGCCCGGTAGGATTACCGGGTAAGGTTAAGGTGGCTACGAGAGGAGCGGACTGCGCAGTCAATAGAAACTCTGTCACCAGGACATTACGACCCCTCTGAATTATTGATATTTACTAAACGAAAAGACATTTTAAACATGGCGTTATTCGTATCCAGATTTTTATAGTACGAATTTCACAGGTCCAAGACCGAGCGTGGTGTGTGAACGGTTAACGTTCTGGCCTCGCGTTCGGGAGGACGCGGGTTCGAATCCCCGTCCGGGCATCCAGATTAGGGTTTTCCATGGTTTCCCCAAATCACTCCAGGCGAATACCGGGAAGCTTCCTTCAAAAATGCCATGGATGAATTCCTTCCCGTTCCTTGTCCCCAGTCCCATCCCGCCTTTAATGACCTTAGCTGTCGACGAGGCGTAAAAAAAAAAAAAAAAAAAAAAAAAAAAAAAAAAAAAAAAAAAATCAGTTCCAAGGATCAAATGATTTTTTTTGTACTTAATGGTGCAATTTTTTTTTAATATCATCATTCCCTATTTCTCTTATTTTTAAGAATACGTCTGGCAAACAGCATATCTTTCATACTTACATCGGAATATTAAGTTAGGAAAATACAGGGTTATTCAAAAAGAAGGAACAGATTTTTTTTTCCATTTTTCCCCACAAACTATAAAAGATTAAATACGTGCCCACGTGACTGGTTAGACGAAGGTTCAACTTTTTCCCCCATATGACAGTTCCACTCGCTGCCCCCAATGGCGCTGTTGTCTGCCTGTGTGGAAATAGCGGCGCCACAAGAGAAGTACAGTATGCAAAAACTGAATACATTCAGTGGCGTAGCTAGGTCAACAAGGGCCCCGGTGCAAAAAATTTATTTTGGCACTCAGGCCAGACGGGCGACCTTTTTTTTTTCTTTGTGTGCTGGTAGGGGCCCCCTGAACTGAGGATGGGGGCCCTTGAATTGTTCTTTAGGGGCCCCTGAGCAGTGGTTGAGCCCCCCCTGAGCAGCGAGGACCCTTAGTGAGGGGCTCCTGTGTTCTCAGGGGCCCCTTGCCTAGCCCCATAGTAGCTACGCCCCTGAACACATTGTTGTCGTGCAGCGGGCATTACGTCGTAAGTTTGATGAAGTAGCACCCCGTCATAAACAGATTTACTATTGGCATAATAAATTCGTAGAAGATAGGTGCAGACTGAAAGGGAAAAGCAGAGGTCATCCTCTAACGTCAAATGAAGATGTTGAGCGTATGGAATGGAGTACCGTTTTGATGACTGTCGCGAACAAGCGGTGCTGATGTCGAATGTATATGGTAAAACTTTGAAACTTCCTCTATCCAGTGATGTGAGGTATGTACTTTTATCATTTATAGATGGTGAGAAAGAAAAATTCTAACCAGGATCAACTTAAAAAAAACAATAAAAAAAACTACACTTTCTTTCGAGTGGTTTTGGATAAATATAATTTAATAATTGTACATGACAACCAACGTAGTAAACGAAAAGACATTTTAAACTAGGGTTTATTCGTATAAAAATTATTATAGTATAAATTGTACAGGTTCAAGGATCATACATTTTTTTCTCTATTCAATACAGCATTTATTTATTTTTAAATCATGTTGTACTGTAATTAAATTTAGTTACAGAGAAATCTAATTGGATTGACCTCAAATCACGCCATGTAAAATTTTTATAGGGTATTGTGATTTCAAAAAAAATACTGCATAGCATTTCGTATGTGCTGATCGATTTAACGGAAGCAGTAACAAATAAAAAGCAGTAGTAAAGCGGACATAACTATAAATTAATCGAATTAACTTTGAAAATAATTAAAGGAAGCCATGTTATAACAGAGGAGGTATTGTTCAGTTCGCGAGAAGTACAGAACCATAGGAAGATATTTATATCATCAAACTCGGAGAGTGCAAGTCGGCGATGTAGGGAAAGGAAGTATACAAATTGCATATGTAACAGAATTAAATATAACCATAATAAATATCAGCTTATTAATAATGCTCCGTTATATTCATAAACTATCAGATAGTAAGAAACTGACGCTCTGAATAACACACCTAGGCAGCAACATCACTGATGATGCGCTTGGAAACAAGAAAACATCTATGATTAATAACACAGATCAAAAGAAGTTTAGTCTGGCACACATATGTGTATTTCTTGGTTCATGAACCAAGGATCGTGATTCATAACATCCAGTTATTAGTTCAACAGATTTTCTTTAGGAGATCCGGAAGACCAATGCTGTTTTTGTCACATCTGAGACATCTATAGCTACGCTGCTAGCATCGTTGTTCACTCTGGACCGTCAATGAGTCAAACTTTAATGGTTGGAAATTAAAATCATTCTGTCTAAAATGTCAAACATTGCTTACGGAAACTTAAAATATACTGTACAATCATCGTATCACAACTGTTCGTTACAAAGAGAAATCGATTTCTTCGACAAAATAAAATTCACATTAAACTCAGTGTTCAAGTGCACATTAGGCTGACGAACATTAAGGGCTCTCGGCAATAATCTGATTTCGATTACAAGTAATTTTTTTTTTGGTTTATTCGTATTATACACACACACTGTTATTAAGGAAAACGTAGTAATCTGTCTTTCCTTTTCTTCCGGTACCTGATAAACAGGTCATACCTTTTGGTTTCTGTTTCACTGTAAATGTGATGCTCGAATTAAAAAGCAGTCGCACTGGATCGGGGAGATACAAAGGTACCTGGTTCGAGTACTGGAACCCCCATACAGGACGTCGTAATGTGCGGTTTTTAGGCAGTTTTCCGCAGTCATCTAGGTGAATGATGGGATGGTTTCAAATCTGTGCCTTATTAACTACACATTTCCCAAAAAAAGACTCATACGATCCATCCGCAAATAATAATGAATAATAATAATAATAAAGACAGAAATAGCAAGTTTGAGAACAATGTACGGTAAAATCAACAGGGTCCCATTCTTTAAATACCTAGGAGAATTCATCGAACCAACAGACCTTGAAGAAATCTCGCAGCAAAATCACCACCAAAAAGTAAAAAAAAAAAAAGCGTTAGGATTAGTGCAAAATCTCTACAACAAAAAATCCACGTCAAGACAGACCAAAATTCGGCGCTACAGCACAGTCATAAACCCAACAGTCCTCTATGCAAGTGAAACGTAAACACTTAACAGAAAACATGACCTTGAAGAAATAAAAAAAGTAGAGAGAAAAATCATTAGAACAATTCTGGGAGCAAGACTCACTAAAGATGGTTACAGACTACAATCAATCAAAACAACAGAAAAGTTTTCAAACATCGAAATTGACATCAAGAAAAGGAGAATGAAATTCTTTGGTCACCTTAAGAGGTTACCAGAAAATCGATTGACAAAAAAGATAACAGATTATGTAACTTCACTTCAAAATCCAACACCCGTGCTGATTGAAATTCGGAATTATCTTAAAAGTGCAAACATGGAAGCAACAGACATCTTAGAAAGACACACCTTCAAACACAAAGTAGACGAATGGAAAATTATAACTGAACAACCAAAAGAAAAACAATACAGACCACAGAGGTCGGACGAACGTAACAACAAGAAGAACTCAAAGAAAACTTGATTGGGTCATTTTTATGACGTCTTCCATTGGTAGTATTCGCCAATAATAATAATGATAATAATAATAAAAATATAGAAAAGTAAATGATACTGTAAAACTATAAAATTCCGTTGCATTAAAGGCAACAAAATCGATTGGCGTACCAAACGATTAGTCGGGAGGATTTGTCTGCCGTTTTCATAAATAATTCAATAAATATCGCTACATCTGTGACTGATTAGAGATCATCTCTTTCAGGGTCGTGCCAGTAATTACGCCCTTAGTTATGAGAAAGCCTCACCCTCGCATTATGACTGTTTCTTGCAGTTATCATAAACCGTGACGTATGTTGACAAATGAAAAAGTTAAGATATTCAAACGTACGGATCGGACTCTGTCTTGACGCAGCGGCTACGTTTACGACCTTGTGCCTACCTTACAGCTGAACAGTAAATCGTCAGGGTCAGACATCCGAACCCATCATTATCTCTGCCTATACGCCGCTCTTCTCGACTAAGAATTCTAAGTGTGGTAGTTGCTCTCCATACAAGCCAAGTGAGTTGTTCGTAGGAAGGCAATGGAACGGGGAAGGAGGTGATTATTGAATCCTGTTACTTCTTTATATGCGTTTTACAAGAACCTTCCAGATCCCATTTACTGGAAATAAGCCATTTATAAACGAATAATTTATTATAATTGCACTTATTTTACGCATCCAGGCTGACAATTGACTTTAAGGAGTCTGTAGGTTACTGCGTAATTTTATGATTAATTGAGATATAAATCAATATTTCTCATGTTAATCATTGCAAAAGTTGTACTTAAAATAGTACTGGAAAACTAACTTCTACATGTCGAAATGCAAGAGAATTAGGCATCGAATATGAGATTAATGAAAACTTTTCCATTCAACTGTCGTTACCAAATTTAGGAGTTTCAGTAGGCGACAAGTATACCTTTACAAAAATAGAATCGTTTAAGTAGATTTCTATAGTAATTTATGCTTACTGTATGTGTTCTGAGTAAATGCTGCCATTCATTTAGTAATCCGTATTCGTTTATCCGTCTGCAGTAAAATTTGTATCGGGCGCTCATGCCATGAAAGCTGATTGTGTTATAAATGTAGCAATTAAATTTCGATTGGAACTGTAGAGAATAGAATCCGTATGATTTTCCTGATCCTATGTGACAGCCATTTCGTGAATACGGCACAGCGCATTGAAAAGATTGATGTTAGTCATTGTAAACGCAATTCAATGGAAAAATTTCAACTGATATACGAAAAGCCAGTAATGGTAATTACAAAACGTAAATACACTATCTTCAAATACCACTACACCATATCAGTGGTCGTGTCTACCTTTATATCGTTTTTCTTTTAATGTAGCAAACATCCAATGTTTCTGATGCTCTTTAATGTAAAAACAAGCGTTTTACAGACTAAAATGAAGACAGGAGTAGAAACATTTTTTTGGTTTGTTTATAGTTATTATCATTTTACAGTGAAAGTATTGTTCTTTTTTCATTATTGACAGTATAATTCTGTTTGGTAGCTACGCAAATATCGTTCACAACAATTTCTGGATGTATTAAAACCAATTTCTCGTTTTTCCTATATTTCCATGCAGCCGACATATTTTGGATCTCACATCTGATTCTTCCTAAGTGTCACCTGCGACGAACTTCATTTCGAAGTGAGATCATCCCAACGTGCATTAAATCGCGTTTATAGAATTAATTGTTAAAAGTGGGGTTTCTACATTAAAGGACATTAAAGGCAACGTAAGAATGTTTTAAATTAGAGTTTTGTTCTTTGAAGACCTGTCGCCAGGAAAATAAAGCACTTCGAATGAAAACAATTCAGAGGAAAGTATTCGAAGTAATGACTGGAAACTCGAATCTAGGATGAATACTATGAAGATAGTCAGATACTGTTAGACAAATTACTCAATCGTTTTAACTCGCGGTGAAAATATTTTGAACAGTATATATACATCACTGTATAAATGGTAAAGCTCGAGAAGAATTATTGAGATATGAAGAAATTTTATTGCAATTCATGATTTTGGCATCATCTCTAGACGAATGTTGTAATATGACAGACAGACAACCTCTTCAGTCACGAGTCCGTCCATGCTGACAACTGTTGAGTGCTGTTGTTGTTGTTGTTGGTGGTGTTTTAGGGCACGTCGACGTCTAGGTCATTAGCGCCCTAGCTTAAACACGGAATGACAATGTGGTATTGTTGAGTGCTATTTAAAAGGCTCTTCTTGTCAGAAGCAGGGAAAGGACGGACCATTTGCTTCAGGCAGTTCAGTTTCTTAATCTAAAGCGTTCTGTCGTAGATAACGCGACAGGGAAAAGGGGCCGAATATGAAAATATGGAAAACAGCCGCTCCATAACAGGTTTCGGCCATCGAGGGCCCGTAGTTGGGAACTGCCTGTTCCAGGAATTCCGAGCCACGAGCTACCACTGGTCAGCTTGTTTTTATTCAAACGAAAAACAACACAAGAGCACCTGCCGCTGTTTGAATAAGGGGGAAGGTAATTGCAGAGGTTTTTAATATTTATGGAGTTTCGTAATAAGTAATGAAGACAAGATTCTTATTCAAGAGGATGGTTAATCTTTCTGGATACGAATGAAGGAAAATTATCATTATGAGCTATCTCACTTACTGATTATTAGAGCAACTTTTATACTTAGTGCAGCATACAGCAAAGAGTAAATCCATAGCAATTACGGGTCATTAATTCAACATTCACAATATACAACTCCAGTTGCACCATCTGATTCTATATGGCTCTACAGAAAATAAAGAAAAAAAATGTTTCGTTACTATCTCTAAATCTTTTAACTTGAGCAAATGAACGTTATGAATTAACTATGAATGTTAATTTAATATGTGAATGGAGACTTTCCCGGCGTATTGATGCAGTGAATTCTTCACGGGAGTCCAGACGGATAGTCACATAGAATGACGACGTTTCAACTACCTGCTCGGTTGACTGGCTTAGCTGCCGGAGAAAAATCTAACGTCGTGTATCGAAGATTCGAAATGACATCGCATATCATCTCAAACCTGCAGTTTCATTTCACTTTCTCCTTCCCTTCTGGGTGCTTGACTTTTTTCGTTAGGCAGAGTATGTTAAGACAGCACGCCCTCTCTGACAGTCGACCATCATCCCAGTGTTCCTCCTGGTCCGCTGTTGCCGGCACACGTGGCTGATTGCCTGGCTTATGGCGGCTCGGGGACAACTCGTTACACAATTATAGCCGCCGTGTTTACGGCTCCGAACCCACACTCGTGCCCGTAGTTCCACCTTCATTAGCTCCAAATCCATAAAACATTCTCGAAAATTGCCACCTATGCACTAGCACTCTGACTACCCGGAAATTGCTGATGATTTAAAGTTGTCTCCCTTTTTTACGTTTGCAACATAATCTCTTCTCACATTTTCCGAATGATCCTTCGTCTTAGTGCAAGAATTTGTCTGACATTATCGTCCATTATCTCACCTATAATGGTAAGGTACAGTTACCTTATTTGATGTCTGTTACCGAGCGGGATGGGTGAACGGTAACGCTTGGGCCATGCATTCAGGAGGACATGGATTCAAATCTCCGTTCAACCAACTAGATAACGGTTTCTCATGGTATCCAAATCAACTTTAATCGAATGCTGGGATGGTTCTTTCATAAAGCCATGGCGATATTCCTTCTCGTCCCTTGCTACAGTTTTCTACCGCCTCTAATGACCTCGACATCAAAGGTCCATAATGCACAATGATAGTTTACACTAATTTTTATTCACTGTGGACTAATAATTTATATAAACCGAGACAAAACATTAATAATTTTATGATACGTAAGAATTAAGATGTAAAACTTACTACAGAATATCGGAGATCCGTATCGCTGACAAAGATCTGCCAGCATGCAGGAATTGCACACCGAGCGTGGCGGTGTAACGGTTAGCGTTCTGGCCTCGCATTTGGGAGGACGGTGGTTCGAATCCCCGTCCGGGCATCCAGATTTGGGTTTTCCATGGTTTCCCAAATCACTCCAGGCAAATGCCGGGATGCTTCCTTCAAAATGCCATGGCCGAATTCCTTCCCATTCCTTGCCCCCATCCTTGCCCCCCATCCTTTCCCGTCTCTAAAGACCTCGCTGTTGAGAGACGTAAAGCAGTTAGAAAAAAAAAAAAAGGAATTGCACCATCAGACTTCCGTCGTGAGATATTCGTCAATTCAGAAAGAATTAAGTTGGGTTATGAGTGTACTCGACTACATTGCTGCTGCCCGGTACTGAGCTCCTGGAACAATACCACATGGGACACTACTCCGACCAAAGAAAGAGATAAAACATGAAAAAATCACAAGCCACCGGCAACAATAAATTACTGGAACAATCTGAAAAATCTCACTTGGATAGTACAAGATATGGAGCGGTTAACCGCTTACCGAGCTTGTCTGACGCTGGGACCAGGTTCCAATCACCGTCCGGTCATCCAGATTTCGTTTTTCCACGGTTTTCCAAATTCACTTCAGGCGAATGCCAGGATGGTTCCTTCAAAAGGTCATAGCCACATCCATTAACTTTACTTGCCTTCAGTCCTTACTCACCTCCAATAATCTCAATATCGACAAGTAGTTATGCCGTAAAAAAAAGAATCTAAATCGTAACAAATTTCCTGCTACAAGCTACCAAAAACTATACTTGACTGTAGAAGTAAATAGATGACTTTAAGATCCTTCTGAATTATGTATCTTGTATTTTATAGTGTTGAAAATTCCAATTAAACTGTTCGAGTTACGGAGATGTCTGAATAAGAATGTTATGAAATTAATATATCTTTTTGGCCTGAGAATAGAAATTTTAGTTTTTTTTGTTGTTATTATCAATAAATAATGTGTGGTTTTTATTTTTAATATCCATTTACTGGGTCGCTATCGTGTCTCTCTGTTTACTAATGCTTCCTGATAACTCAGTAAGTATTTCTGATATACTTAATGACAGTTATCTTGGAATTTATTGTAGATTATGTCGCACATCTCGAATCTCTTATTTTCTTTTGTTAATGTTTTTCATTCAACCCGTAACTGAGAATGTAGTTATCTACATCTACATCTACATATATACTCTGCAATTCACAAAATTGTGGGTGGCAGAGGGTGCTCAGCACCAAAGCTAATCTCTTTGTTGTGCATTCCAATCCCTAATGGTACGAGGGAAAAAAGAATTCATATAAGAATCATTGCGGCACCTTATTTCTCTAATCTTATCTATCCTGTCATTCCGGCTGAAATAGGTTGGTGGACGAAGTATTTCACTACACTCGTGAGTGAAAGTGGGAGTACGCATGTTTACCAATAAGTTTTAAACGAATCGTGCGTCGTCTATCTACCAGAGACTCCCAGCCTAGTCTACTAATCAGTTCTGTGACGCTTTCATAAGGACTGTAGCAAGCGGTCACGAATCGAGCGGCTCTTCTCTGTACTTTCTCTATACTTTCGATCAACCCCTTACGAAACGGATCCCAAATGGCACAACAATAGTCCAAATGTGGACGCACAAGAGATTTGTACGCTATCTCCTTTGTTTGTTCATTACATTTTTTCAATATTCGACCTATGAATCGCAGCTTAGAATTAGCTCTACCTACCAACGAATTAATGTGCAAGTCCCATTTCCTCATTACTCTGATTTCAATGTGCGACGCCTGTTCTTAATATCAAATTATGGAAATCAGTTTCTACATGGACTGATTGTTATGAAATAATATTACTAATTTATACTTTTCGATAGAGATGTAGAAGTAAATGCTTGGTGTATTGAAAAACTTGTCAGAAGAGATTTTTATTCTCCTTTTTTAACAAAAAAAAAAAAAACAAACACGCAATTATTATTTTCTTTTCAGCTCTGGATACTAAAACTGCTTTCCGTTACTCCATTTCGTCTTGATGACAATAACTATACTATACTCGATATTCGACCTTCTTATGTTTTCAACTTGTTATTTATCTTATCTTGAAGAACAACAGGTATTTTGTTATTAAAATGTTGCCTTCTGTTGGTGTAAATCGACTAATAGTCTCGGCATTGCTGTCGGATGAGTACTGCATTTTCCTGTGTGCTCGTTTCTCGCCCCTGGAAGTACGGCACGCGCGAGTGTACTTGTTCGGTGTTGTCACGCATCTCCTTGATATGTATTCCGAGGGATACAAGCTGCCTGCGCCTGTGAACGTGCCGCGAGTGGTTACGACCAGGCAGAGCTTTCCCTCGCGTGGTCTGCTGCAAAGTGGGTTGCAAGGTGTTTCCCACTCCCGGCGCGCTTACTGCCTTCGCGCCACTTTACACACTCCCATCGTAAATCCTGCAGGAAAGTAACAGCCTCGTTCCTGGAAGAAAATATGGAGGAAATTCGAATTCCGTGTGTTCAACATTCGTTCCCTACAGAACAGAAATAAATGCATGACATTTTTGAAACGTAGACGCAAAAGTACCAAAGAGCAATTCATGTAAGCTCTACTTGAATTGATGTTTCTTGCAGTTCGGTGCATAGAGTCAGCTTTTAGATGCTATTGTCGTAAATTCTTTATTCGTCCGATGCCTAAACTTTCCTTTTCCCGTTTTCAATGGTCCTCCATTTTCTTCAAAATCTTCATTCCCTTTCTCTCTCTCTCTCTCTCTTCCGTTTTTCCAGTTTTCATTGAAAACATGAATTCTGAAGCTTAAAAACTCTCTGGTTTTATTAATTTGTTGTAGTGTTTGATTTTAGTTTATTTTATCTTTAGTCACTTGGTATGATATTTCTAGTATTCTTGATCTGTTTGCTTCCTTATCAAGCACATTAATCTAAATTACTTCACCAAGATATTTACATTTACTGCCCTTGTTAATTTTTCCATAGTGTGCTTAGTAATTTTAGAGAATCCCTAATATTGGTCATGAATTTAGTCTTGTCAGTTACTCCAAAGAAATATCAATAAAAACTGGTTGGGTGCCGTGTCGCAAAGATCTTCGTACTTGGGTAAACGGTATCCTACAATTTCTGTTAAGTAATTCGGGACAATTTTCGAAATCTGGAAGCAGCTTTCAAATTCGCGTGTCTTAATACCAAGCCAACACCTCCATCCTCCGAGCTTTCTCACTTAATTCATTACAGTACGGAACCTTAAAAGATAAAACCTTGCTGAGGCTACTTAGTGTATGGGATAAGACCCTATTAAATTCCCTGAAAGCTTTAACGTAACGGAATTCCACTGTCAGGCTTTAACGTGAGACATATCAGAACCAGCAGCTGTTTGTGGTGTACCGGTGCGGTGTTTTCTTTGCGGTATGTTGGTACGGCGTTGTTTACGGAGGGTCCGACCAGTGATAACGCAGCATGCATTCACGTGTGACGGCCTCCACATTGGCCGGGCCTGCTCTGTAAATCTTGTTCGTAATGGCTTCCTCTGTCGCCCGAGCCGCATAGTTGCAGGTCCTCTCCGATATTGCGACGTTATTTATACAGGGGGGCTCGGACACGCTACTAATTTCGTGTGCGCCCGCTATGCACGCCACACAAATAGCTTCCCTGACCGCGAGCGGGGCTGGCACCTAATCAAATATGTTGTCGCTGTTAAAACTTGCGTGTTTATCCGTACAGATCGTCACCGCCTAATTTATCTCGGGAAATTGGAAAGAGCTGTTGTCGGAATGACTTTATTAAAATTAGCCAATTTTCCCAAAAACAAGTTTGTCACCAGTATAGTTACCTGCTGAACCGCCAGCGTGGTTTAGAATGCTGAGGGGCTGCACAGTGGATCGGGCAGGTACAACGGGGCTGACGTTCACCTACCTGTCGTCCTGGCTGCAGTTTCCAGGTGCTTTACCGTATCCATCAAGACGAATTCCTGGATGGTGTCCAATCTCCGTTCCATAAATTACACATTTCATGAACAAAAATACACTTACCACATACAAAACATAGTTACCTATTTCGCAGACAATTCACTTCCTCCACTAATACGACCTACCAGTAATTACAAAATGTTTGGTATCAGCAAGGGCAAATGGCCATAAAATCAGAGCTCCAATTTTGGATATGCTATTGGTGAGTAAAATTCATCCTAATGTTGGAAATATTGCGAAGAAGAAGAATAAGACATTGTTACCTATGGTTTCTCTTTCGGAATTACAGTTCATTTTGCGCCCCGCGTATTATACTCATAGAGTAAGCTCATCAGGTATACGTAGTCTGTATGCGCAGCATTTTGCACACCTCACGATGTGTTTAAAATAAAGGTATGAACGTACATCCCATGAGGTGAGAAGCGTGGATGATGACGGGCAGGTAGAGGATGAATGGTAAGCGGAGTACTTAAATGGTGGAGTACTAAAACGCAATCGCAAAAACTATACTTTCTACGGCCTTTCCTCCTTCGACTCTTCAGTTTTCCCTCTGGAATCTCAAGATGCTTAAAATGAACTATAGTTATCCCGTAACAGACAGTACCCACCACTGCTACTGGAGGAGGTGGAATCCGGTTGAAATTGTAGAGAGTTAAGACTGAATTATATAAATATATATAACTCAGTCTTGATATATACAAATATAATTATATGTGTGTGTGTGGGTTTGTGTGATTTTGTGAAATGTGACCAAAATTGTATGAATGGAGATTTTATTGGCGCGTCATTTTAACGCAGACTTCATAGATTTGCAGCCGGATGGTTCCATTAAAAGCACCATTCGGCGCAATTTTGTGAAGACTTCGCGATTATGATAATAATGGGCAGTTTCGAACCATACCTGGTCGCTCACTATCTGTCTCCATCCACTGCTCAATTTATTCCTCTTTACTAGAGATGCCTTGAGCATTCTTTCAATCGGCTGTCCCAATTTCGCCGTATGTCAAGAGAAATTGTGGTTAAGGGTCGGACGAGATAGTAATCTACAGGAACTGAAGTTATAGAGGAGTGACTAAAAGCGAGAAAACCAGAGAGCTAATAAGTAAGGAACCAATCACCAGTGCCATTTATTTGTGAAATGATTGACTTTTGTGTAATTAAGTATTTTGATATTCTGTTTGCGGTACGTGTGATTTTAGGCGAAGAGTGGATACCATCCCAAGATTGGCCTGTTTGTTGATACATTGGCTTAAAATCCATAATGAACATGGGTTGTAGGTAGGGACCTGGTTTCTAACCCACACCAATCGTATTTTCCCCCTTTTTAGGAGAGACGCTTGAGCACACTTGATAATAAAATGGTGAAGAAACGGACAGCAAGAAAGATGATGGAAGTTGATCAGAAGAGTAATAAAATAATGCCTAATAAGTTGTTGTATGAGTACTGATTTTAGAGAGAATTTTGTATGGTATAAACAACAATGCTACTTAATTCTCAAAAATTATGTAGGTACTGAACATTCAAACTAAGATACGATTATTTGTTTTCTCCGCGTTGTGTATAACATCACATTCAAAATGAGACTAGAGACAGCTAAGTGTAAATGTATACTGAAATGAAAATCTTTTACACAGTTATTGGTAATTGCAAAGGAACGAAGAAATACGTAATTAACAGTGAACTTTTCAGTTATTTGTAAGAACAAAGATGTAAAGGTTATGGACAAATAACTATTTAAAAGTTTTTGATGGGAAGCCAGAAAAAATAAAATTGAAGTCGAAAACTGAGATAGAAATGTATCTTACTATCTCTTTTTATTGACTAACGACTAATTTAAATAAATAATTCTTATATCTCATGCAGAGATTAGTAAAAATATCTCTGGTGTCTTGGGGATAGTAATTCGGAAAAAAACTAAGACATTTTAGAAAGTTGAACGAGTGATAACCGCCTTGCGCGATAAGTGCCCCATTCTCGTACTAGGCACCCAGATTTCGGTTTATCTTAAAGTTAGATTCAGTTATGGGATATCGAAAACATCGAAAAATAAAACATTTATCATTCCTTTTCCGACCGTTGGCGAGAGTTTAAGACATGGATAATTAACTAGTTTTTCGCCTTACGGGCAGAGATATTATTCACTGCCTAAGTCGTGAGAATTTCCTTAAAGTAAGCTACTGCTATCGATTGTCTATTGTAAGCAATGTGTAACAGGAGTTTCTCTTTTCCAGGTAACACTCACGCAAAGCATCTTCTTGGTGCCCAATGGATCCACCTTGAAGGTTAATGTTTGGTTTCTAGCAAGAATGCATTGTGAGTACATTTAGAATTTCTGTAATATTCTGTGACATACACTTATTCATCAACAGTGCCAATGTCTCATAAAATGAAAAACAGCATGTAATAACGAGCAGTCATACTATCCACTTTATTTTTACTACTATTATTATTATTTTAAACTTGATGCTATCATTTCTAATATTCTTCTAGCTATACCGCGATAGAAAACCTAATAACCAGATTTTGCTAAGTGCTAGGTCGATATGAGACAGCCCATATTATGGTTCTTGATACTTAAATGTTAACAATATTAGTTAATGTATTTTCTCTACTACTATTCCAACTACATCTTACAATACGTTTAAGCACAATGACATTAGTATTAAAATAATTCTTTAATAGTTTTGCCACAATAGTAACAACAAAATTCAAAATCTGCTTGCAAAACTACTATTCAGTTAATTTATGGAAGCTGTGATCATTTTCCTCAAATTCTGATAATATTGATAAATAAATACAGCCAAACCAAATGAATGTTTGATTTTTTTTTTAACTTTCCGAACGAGTTTCACTTATTTTGTAGAAGCTTCTTCACTTGTTTCACATTTTTCTGTCTATTGCATTTATTTATACCCCATTCACTGCAGCAGTGATTTTTGCGTCTTTTTTTAATCACAATTTATTTTCAGCTTGTTATTGTAATAGTATCTAGCACAAAACTGCACTGCACTGTATATTTATTATGAATACAGTGTCACATTTTCATCCACATTAAGATTTCCCAAAATAAGTTTAGTCGAGTGTTTGGTGGTTTTGCGATAGTTTTTAAAAATCCAATAAACTTCTACCGGCCATTATCTCGATGTTGACGAAATTAAAAATCATTCAGCTCCAAAAATCACTACTGTCCAAAAATCACTACTTTCCAAATATCAACACGGAATCACTACGGTCTTTGCCGTTTACACGTTTACGGTCAAAAGAGACAAATTGTTCTCAGCCCCGTCTAGGTGAGCATAACGCAAACAATCTTCATTAAGAAAATCAGGCAGTATATTATTTAATTTTCAGAATTATTGTTCCGAAGACTATTTTGATTGCACTTATTAAAATAATTCTTGGACACTTCCTGCTTGAAGCCTTGTGGTTAGACTTAGCGGTTCATTGTTGCACTTGCTTCTCAATAACTGCGCTACTGGACCCGAGGTGATTAGTTCTTAGGTTCTACCTTTCATGTACGAAAGTTGTTAGCGAACTTCATGGTCCTGACCATAGATAACTCTTTATATTGTTCTATAGTGTAAAGATAAAAAGTTACTGATTTTGTATTCACGTCTTCTGATGGGTTGGTTCGGCGATATCTTCGCACGTTTGATTGTAGCCGAGAACTTTTCGGGTATTCCTTTAGCATTATCGGAAAAAAATGTTCATAAAGTGTTTCACAATGGTTGGGTTGGTAACACAAATAGAGAGTGTGGTATGGTACGTTATAACTCTCAGTGCTTTGTAAAAATCAACATATCATAACACTGCAATTGTGTGTAGGATAAAAAATCATTTTATTTGCAATGTAATTTATTTGTCGTCCAATCAATTTATCTCTTTTTTTTAAGAACTTTATGGCACTATTATGCAGGCTCTAATTGAATTTCGTGGTTTCTAACAGGATTTTGTAAAATGTTCATTTTTGGGTCCTAAACACAAATCATCAGTACATCCTACGCTTGTTAAGGAATGAGCCTAAGAATCGGATCAGAAGCCAGTTTGTCAAGAAAGGCTGTGACCCATACTCAAGCTGTGCTTTAATGACAATTTAAATGATAAATATGATCGAAGAGAAAGTGCTAGCTCTTACCTTTAAATACGTCACATTCTGAAGTATTATTTTCAATTTAAATACTTTCTGTATAATTTTTGGCGTAGTTAATACATTGTTAATAGATAAAGAGGAACTGTCGTTAATGCGTACATGATACAGCGTCTTACATATTTATTGTAAAGCAAGTAGTGTTCATAAATATTAGTTATAGCCCCTCCTAAATCAAAAGAACCAAACGTAGCGGGCGTCTGTTACTTCTGGTAGAAATGATACTTCCTAAGGTTTCGTCAGCATTCTGCGACATGTAAACATTAATGTAATTCGCGTTAATTTTTTGTTGAGCGTTATGTCACGCCTTTCTGGTGTCTTTCGGTGGACAGTAAATAATACGAAAATATTCTTACGTTGTAGTAATAACACTCCAACTGTGTTGTGTCTTTAAAAAAAGAAAAACTACGTGTCGTGTAGCAGAAGACGTTATTGCCTCTTTTCAGAAACACACAGTCTCTTTGGAACTGCTCGGAAACTACCTGCTGCGTTGTGGTAGTAATCAGGAGAGAGGGAGGTGGGGATATCTTGCATATCATCTTTCTCAGCATAAATTATTTCTCTCTTAGAGTTCCAAGGGAAACCACAACGTAACTCACGACTATTTTAGTCCCACGTGAAAGGCCGAAAGCGTTATAAATTAGATTCTAAACGTTCGAGCCCGTTAAGTCGGACGTTTGTGCTGTCACCAGGGCGTAAAGGGGCCGCGGTCAGGTCTGTAAACGTCTCGAGACAAGTGATTCTGTTCCGGTACCTACACTACAATAGAACTCCACAAAGCAAGGGAACGCCGTATCGCCAAAGCTGTCCGTCACACATCGTAAACTAGCTTAGCTGGCAACAGACAAATATCGTTATATAAGTACGTCAATGCAACTGTTGTTGGATTTTATTTACTCTTGTACGCATTTAACCTCTCTTCGAGGTATATTCAGCGTGCACTGTTTTTCTGTAATATGTTATCGGTTTCTAATTTTTTACGGAAAGGTTTATGCTTACACATAATAAAATTACTTTTATACATAGTAATCACAGTGTGAGTTACATTTCCAGTTACATGTTATCGGTTTTTTAATTTTGTACAGAAGGTTTTAGGAGGTTTTGTTTACTCGGAATCATGGTGTAACTTGCTTTTATATTTCTGTTTTGAGATGTGCTTGTGAATGTAAGTTACACTAAGATTCCTAGTTTTTATTACACTAAACTAGCAATCATAGTGTCACTTATCTCAACATACCTGTTTTGAGATGTGATTGTAAATGTGAGTTACACTATGATTTCCAGTTTTTATTTCATCTATACGAAATTCAAAAATCGATAATATGTAAATGAAAACGTCACACTGTGATTCTTATGTATAAGATTAGTTTCATTATATATAAACATAAACTTTTCTCTACAAAACTTAAAAACCGGTCAAAACAGAAATTTAAATACGAATTACACTATGATTCCCCATTTTATTATATGTAAACAAAACCTTTAGTACGAAATTCAAAAACCTATAACATGTCAATGGAAACGTAAGTCACACTAAGGTTCCTATGTATAAGATTATTTTTATTAAATGTAAACATAAACATTTCTGTACAAAATTTAAAAATCTGTAACATATGACGGAAAAATAATGTACGCTGAAAATATCTCGACGAGACACAAAACGCGCCCGAGAATAAATAAAATCAAACAATAGTTATATTACAGTACTTATTAAATAAATATTATTATTTTAACTAGCAACTATAGAACAAATTTCCTACAGTAATCACGTACTTATTAACTGGTTTTTCGTTTATATTTTTGAATAAAAAGTTTCTTAACTTTCTTCCAGTAAATTTCTGTAATTCGTTTCCTCACATTCAATAAACTTAAATAGAATGTATAGATTTCAGCTGAATGAAGATATAATATTCATACTAGGTGTCCTGACGAAACTACAGTTAGTTGTTTCCGGTTACTAATTATTGCCTCGAGTAAAGACCATAAAATTGCATCAATAATAACGAAAACCAATTCTGATTTATAATAAATTACTAAATCAAATTTACTGTATCCTAAACCAGACAATTAATTATATGTATTCTTCCCTCACACCAGTATGGATTTTGATGCACAAATTGGAGATTAATTTTGGCACCAACCACAATAGCATAGTGTAGATGTCGGTTAAACCCTCTTATTTTTCTACCTATATGTGTCAGAAGTATTTGATCGGTTTTACGCAGAAATCAGAGCTAGAAAATAGCTTGACTTATAGCCGTGCTGATCCGGTACCGGT
The DNA here is from genome assembly GCA_031002005.1 of Vandiemenella viatica. Taxonomy (NCBI): domain Eukaryota; kingdom Metazoa; phylum Arthropoda; class Insecta; order Orthoptera; family Morabidae; genus Vandiemenella; species Vandiemenella viatica. The sequence continues at coordinate 141,990,266 of JARYHS010009186.1, read as the reverse complement.
TGCTCATCCCGAGACTCGCGTGGAAGGTGTGGGGGGAAGGTTTGTGAAGAATTTCGTTAACTGCTCTACCTTTAGGCAGTCGTAATTGGTTTCTAGAAAGCCGGAGCGCCCTGGGCCCAGACATTGTGGGCTGGAGTAATGGGAGGCTAGCCACAGGAGGCTTTCGGAAAACGAAAGCCATTACCGGCTGTGGTCAGAAGAAAGCCGGTTGCCCGACCTGCATGTTGGGCGTAATGACTCACGGGAAGTGGGACTTCCCGCGCAGGAAGTGTCCAATAGACAACCTACGCAACACATACATAAAATAGTTGTATTAAGGGGCACATCTGAACTAAACTTCTTAACGTTCTAGCATTATTGCCTATCTGCTCTGTGAAATAACCTCTGCCTCTACAGATAATACCTTTCACATCATTCTTCCCTTCTGTGACATTTCACATTTACACCTATTTTAATGTTAATGCAACCAGCAGCGTCGCTTATTCCATGTAATACGAGATATAGTGGTAGTATAAATGCAACTGTGCACTGAGAGATGTTAATCTACAAGTAGGTCGAGATGGGGACATTGCATTTCGAATCACATAAAACCAAACATGTTAGATACAAACAGCCGTAAACGGGTTGCCAATTTTGGCTATCGTCGTTGACATATATAGGACAGCGAATGTAATACCATACTCCAGATCAAAATTACGGAAGAAATATTTTCGATAAAATTAGATTACGAGGATGAGAAGGTGTACAGAAAACAAAAAGGAGCTAAGGAAGGGACAAGGCGGAAAATCTGAGTAACCAAGGGATAAAGTAATTTATTCATGTAAAACCCTGAATATCGAGTCAGGTGTAGGGAAGAAGACCAGTTGGATGTCATGGAAAGAGATGGATAGACGAAAAAAAGGAGGATTTGCAGAAAATGGAGAGAGACTGGAGGTTGTAAACATAAAAAATTATCAAAACCCCAGTAAATACACCTGTCTGACTTGTTGAAAGGATTCCTAACTGAAGAAAAGGTGAAGAGAGCAGCTTCAATATCAAGGTTGAGATTAAAAACTGAGGTGAGTCTATTTGGAAACGCTGAAGGAGAATTTCTAAAAGTACTCGGAAAAGATATTTTATATAGAATAATTTTAAGTGTTTGGAATTATTTGATAAGTCAGTAAAATATGTCAGTTTTTCACTACATTCCGTCTGTTGGTTAATGCTTCAGTTTCTAAAAGGTATAAAAACGAGACTTATGGATAATCACAAACTTTAACTGCAAATCCTACATTTCAAGATATACTAAAAAGATTCTAAGGTTTCAAACCGGTGATCAATCAGCTTGTTTAATATCACATAGTCGTCTCTTACTTATTCGCTTTTGTTACAATCAATTCTGCATTTAAAGTCATACTTCAAATTCATAAAACACATCGATAATTTCACAATAAAGTTGGTGTTACTTACCGTGATAGTAAAGAGGGTTGATACAAAAATTTCATAGCGCGTTGTCAGATTGCTGAAAATAATATGTGATAATAGTTACTAAAAAATTTAAATTCTTTTTGAACTGTATTCGTAACATCGGTCTCACAGACGTTCCAAAATCACCAAAGCGAGGTTTATTCTTCATACTACTGAAGCATCAGTTTGTCTCAGCCTGCAGTACTAGGGTCATAGCAGTTTGCAGTCTTTACGTTTAAACTCACAGTCCTGCTGGTACTTACACAGTATCTTATACTATCCGCCACAAGGCTCGCATACCAGCGGAGTTCTGTAGTGTGGATTTACCCATGTTAACAAAATCGGTAGCTCTAACACTAGTTTTCTATGATATTCATACCCCGACTGTAGACTGGTAAGCTGTCGCAGATGTTTGTACACAAGTTGTTAATATTTCACGAGTAGCTTCGTATAAAAATACTTCTAATCCGCGAAAAACTTGATTTTAAGTAATTAAACAAGCGTCAACCAGTTGTTAGTACAAAAGCCAATGGAACATATTATTTCGATCAATATTCCATTTTCGGCTCCCTAAATGTGGTTATTGTATAACAGTTTTTATAATCTTTAGTGTTCAGCATATCTCATTCCTAATTATGTCCCGTTGCTAACACCCATCGCAGGGTAAGTGTATTTTCACAATATGCAATCCATTAGATTTGGGAACGTCCATAAACTGCGTAGCCCCATTTTGGCCTCCTCTATGTGACTAACCATGGCACCAATCAAAACGTTTAACACCTCGTATCAGTGACTACCGACATTGTTTCATCGTTAATGTTAGGCTTGGTGACGCAGATATCTTATCCGTAACTTTCCTTCTTACGTTGCTAACGATTTCTGGCGTAGGGGGTGATTATGGAGAATGTGCTCCTCCTTGGGGAAGATGAACTAGGGTGGTTTCTCTATGCCTTCGCCAGAGTGTGATCATATGTGTTATTGCAGGTGTGGTTTATTTTGATAGTGTGTATCAGTGATAGAAATTTGTTTTAAAATCCAGGAGTATTTGTTACTGCTAACTTTCCAACTCAGGCGTAAGATTAAAGTGTCCAGGCGTAACTATATAATAATTATGAAAATACAGATTTTATAGCTAACAAGGTACTCCAACAAAATTTAAAACTGTAAATATGTCTGGATAAAAATAATATCATACACATGTGTCAATATATTATATATCAAAATTGTGAAATAGGTTAAGACATTTATTGAATTTTTCACACTGATCTTCATCTTTAGAGGTAGCTTGTTTGATTCCAAAATCATTTCGAGTCTTTTCCAACTCATCTTCAGAGGATTATTTCTTTTTAAATACAAATAAATCAACATGTAAACTAAAAATTGAAAAATATTTTCCTTGAGGTATAAATTCTAAGAATAATTTGCCAAAGGAATAACGCACGCACTACAATTCCTTTTTACTTCGCGGAACTTCCCCTACACCGTTCCCACGTCTGAATTTCAGAAACGTATTATAGATTAACAATACGACAGAAATTATAATTGAAAATAATTATTAGAATTAACCACTGAAGACGCAATACTGAAAACGAAGTTCTCAAATGTAATTTTTTTAAATTTAGGTTTTGATGCTTATGCGTATTTTCTACGTCTTTGACGGAGACAGCAGGCGTAAAACGAAAAAATTCAGGCGTAATTGCGCCTAACGCCCGGTCAATGTCGAGCACTGGTGTGTATGTGTTCAGTATAAAGTGTTGTATGAAATGAGAGATGAAGGAGCGAAAGGATAAAAACCGATGCCAGTCAAATTAGGCCTACTCTTTCGAAAGATACAGAAGGGGAGGGGGAGGGGGAGGCGTCAGGATAAATGGACAAATCACAGTCAACAGTGTCGTATGTCGTCCTCCATACGCGCTGTGGAGAGGTTTCAGATTTATACCAGGACTTTGGCACAGAATCTGGTGATTAGGAACTGTGCACCACGCCGGACAAGTCCTGATGAAGTTCCATCGGCAGGACTCGAACCAGATGACCCCGTGTAAGCGCCGGACACCATCACAATGCTGCAGCTGATAGCCCACGGGACGATAGTGCAGGATCTAGGGGGAGGGTTGGGGGGGGGACCGGGGCGCTTGCGCCGTGCGGCAACTTGAGGGAGGCGGCAAAATCGTGTTAGAAGGGGCGAAAATCTCACAGATTTTGCCCCGGTTTGGAAAATTGCTAGATCCACCACTGCGGGCGGGCACCCTTAACACGTATGAGTGGAAACGTTGAGCAGCAATCTAATGGCCTAAGTTGGCAGACAGTGGTAGAGCGTGGCGGTAAAGTTCACCAAAAGAGAGCAGCCACCCACGGGCGGTCGCGGCGAACACTCGGAACAGCGGTCATAATTACGCTCTGGTAATTGGATGCAAATTTCCTTCTTCTAATGGAAGGCTGCGGCTGCTGTGGGAAGGACTTTGCGGTGTAGGAGTGGTCTGCTGTTAGCAGACTACGTACTTCCTAGTCACGACCACTGGGCCCTCCTGAGCTAGCAGCCACGCTGAAAGGAGCACTGTACTGTCTGAGAGAGATATATTCCACGAAATAAAACCCAAAACTTCACGAACATTTTCTGGATAATTAAACATAATCTTACGTACCACTCTAGCTATAAGAACAACAATTTTTCTACGGCTTTACGCCTCGTGACGGCTAAGGTCATTAGAGGCGGGATGGGACTGGGGACAAGGAACGGGAAGGAATTCGGCCATGGCCTTTTTTAAGGAAGCATCCCGGCATTCACCTGGAGTGATTTGGGGAAACCATGGAAAACCCAAATCTGGATGCCCCGACGGGGATTCGAACGCACGTCCTCCCGAATGCGTAAGAACAACAAAGCCTGTGTCGGCATTCGATTGACTTCTCGTATGACGACGCGTCGACTTAATAAGTAAGGTTTCGGCTCTCAATTTAGGGCATTCTTTTTAATGGCCATGAGTTGGCGAAGAAACTTTGTGGAGCCATTAAAACTTTGAGGAAGGCCTCAAAATGAGGTGCAAAATGTTAGTTATTAACAACGTGCTTTTTCGAAAGCCGGTGGTACCAGGTTGAGTGTGTTCCCAGCTAATCCGAATGAAGGGCGAAATACATTCTGGAAGTGGAATATATATATATATATAAATTAGGAACCTCATAAACACGCTCGATTAGTCACCTCCAAATACAAATGACAAAGTAATTTTTATTCGTCCTTTATGTAAAGAATAATTTCGGTCATGTTAATCACAAACAAATGGTACACACATTTGTTATAAGTCGCGAAAACTGATACTAGATGACTGAATGAATTTTCCACTCTTCAGATCTGAAAACGATATGAATCCTTTCAGGGTGCTTGGGATTTACAGTTTGCGAAAAAAGTAGTCAACGAGGAAATGGTAGAAAGTTTATTAAGCTCCATTGCAGACTCCGTGAAAGCGCCTTGCTATTAAAGCTTGGTGATATTAGAAACAGAACTTACCGCTTGAGTGTGTCATTTTCTTTTACATCATCTGTGCCCGAAATTAGTGTAAAGGGATGTTGCAAACGTGACTTAATAAGGCCTGGACGATTTTCTTCTATTTCAAGGACAAAGCGCGTGGTTTCACTACTTTCTGTCCCCAAATAGCCACAAAACTTGATATGGATTTAAAATAATCTGAATTGCCTACTGGCATTTTGTCATAGCTGCTGGTAGAGTTACTTCCACGATCCATTCTCTAAATTACATTTATTTCCGCCAAGTCTTTTTCCTCTTGTTTAAATGCCTCGTCAAGTTTTTCAGAAAAATTCTGCGTCCCGTGCTGTTTCGATTCTACTTGTAAACCTGTCCCATCCTACTTTACGTTTATTTCTGACTACTGTCTTGGATTCTTGCATTTCTCCCGATATGTTTCCTTGCCTCAACAGTTCTCTGTTGCAAGCTTATCTAATATGCCTGTTTCTTTCCGTTCATGTCTTCCGTTATTTCTTTATTGTATATTCTAAGGCCCTATCCTATGGATGTGATTCCCCAAAGCTTCTGATATAATTTTATGACTGCATATTTTAGGGTTATCCCATTTTATATCAATGTTATTCCTCCGTGGTACAAGAGACAGATAGTTTGCACGTCTTTGTGTCTATAAGTGATGATGCTGTCTTCTTTAATCAGGTAAATTTTGTACCTCGTTTATTCCTTAAGTGACCCTTGTCTACTTTTCTTCCACTTACTTTGTAGGTTTAATTTCGATATAAGCACTTCCTTTTAAGACTCTATTGTCTGTAATTTGTGGAGGCACGTTTTTCAATGACGATGACGTAGTCGAGAATGGATTTCGAACCTCTGGAACTCCAAGTTCCTTTTTCTTGAAAAAGTATTTATTAAAATCATATTATTATAAATACAGAATTTCTAAGTGTTTCGCTATGTGAACCGACAATTTTTGGGTCAGGTATATTAAGAATTCCCCATGCTTATGAGATAATAATTCTACTTCTGTAATAGGTTTATCTTGAATTTAGTTATAATGATTATTTCATTCACACACTCCTAGCTGATAAAACTTTGTTTTCACTTATCATAGGCATAGCCTGTTAAGTCTTTCGCTTCTTCTTTGTCTCACTAATTAGTGCAATATTTATTTTCATCTCTGCTTTACCAAGTCAGTCTTGATATTTCATGTCCCCACTAATAATAGATCTTTTACACCTAATCGTTGGCATTGTTCTTGTTTAATTCGTCATCGTTACTTCCGTCTGGTTTTCTCCTTGGAAGCATCTGAGTTCTATATTTTTTTATATAATTTGTGAACCAGGCCATTGCCTGATTGTAGGACCAGGGGATTTTCTATCATGGGAACCCGCCCTTAGCTGTCCAGTCTCTGAATTAAAGTGTCCGACGTTCGCCCACACCTGCTTCCAGTGGTTGCAGAATATACTCCCACAGCATTGACCAGAGGTCACGACTTGGTAGTCGGGAGTGGGACTTGTCTGTTCGCCTGAAAAAGCTCGGGCATTTCTCTCAGTTTTATTGCATCGGGAACCACGGCAATGTTAGCCTCCTGTGAGATTCAAAACAGACAATCCGACCTCCATGGATGTATATATTTATATATATACTGGGGAAAGTTTATAGTCTTTGGAGAAAGCGGAAAAACGAATAAAATTAAAAACACAATACAGATAAGAACACTAAATTTTTGTGGGCACTCTTACAGAATAGAAGACCAAGAAAATCTGATGATTGCTACTAGAAGCAAAATGCGATTTGGAAAGACTCATGATCGCTGAAGATATCATTAACATCAAAGCAGACTTTGGAAGACTGATTGCAGATTAACAGCAGCAGGCCATCAGCCAACGTATGAAAAAATACTGTGAAGCGATGAGTAAACAAATTATACTATAGTATTAGATTCCAAGGTGTGTGTAAGTGGTCAAGCCCTAAATTATATATAAAAAAAATGGTCACATAAACACCACCTGATTTGTGTGGCTACTACGTTAGGGACCATCATGATTCTGAACGGAAAATACAAACAGAATTGCTGAAAATTAAAGCAAAGTTGTGTTGAAATTTTTGCACAGCCCTCGACGTGTTGCGTAGACAAGTGGTAGGACGCCGGCGGGCGGCGAGCGTCGTGCCTGGAGATCACGTCGCAGATACCACCAGAACACGAAATCTCCGTGACTCTGCCCGTCCGCGCACTGCGGGAATTAAAAAAGATACCGCGGCCCATTGTGGCTGTTAGCCGGGTGCTCCGCAGATTGCATCTCTGTTTCTCAATTACTGCTCGGCGATAACCCCGCGGCCGGCTCAGAGGTCCCGGACGAGCCCCGGGCACAGCCAAGTGAAACCGACGCGACGGTCACACGCGAAAAATTACTCTTCCAACAAGACTCGCTATTGTGTGTAGCCAACTCAACAGCTAAAGCTGGGAAGAGTGATAGATCCGACGTGCGTGAATGCTTTTAATGTTACTTATAAATGAGTAAAAGAGGTCGATTAAGTACAACAATTCCATCACCACTCTACACTTTCTAGCCATTTAAACTAGATGTTGTCTTTGCACCATTTCTTTTATTTCATTACTGTCAAATTCACTCCTGTCTTGCAAGGTCCTCGTACTCCCTTTTGAAGGAAGCATCCCGGAATTCACCTGGAGTGATTTGGGGAAACCGTGGAAAACCCAAACTTGAAAGCCTGTTCTGGAATTCGAACCCGCATCAGCCCGAATGCGAAGCCAGAGCGTTAACGTCTCACCCACCACCCTCTGTAGTGAACATATGCGAAATGGAATTATTGAATACACATACCTCACCACTACACAGATTGTATATCCAAGATCATTTTAATGAACTTTAAACTTAATAAAACCTTAATTACAATACATATAGATTTTGGTATCAATTTTTGTTAAAATTAGACATTTACATATGCATTAATATTTTTATGTTTTGAATTATATATATAATTTTTGTTAAAATTAGACATTTACATATACATTAATATTTTTGTTTTTTTTAATCATATATATAATCCAAAACATAAAAATAATAATGTATATGTAAATGTCTAATTTTAACAAAAATTCATACCAAAATTTCAATTGTGTTCATTTAATCTATATGTATACTTAAATTCAGCAACAGAGAAGAATTGCCGGGTCAGCTAGTAAATTCATAAAACCCTGACAATCATCTGCGTTAGGCCGTGTTTTGTCAGCGCATTCTAGCTCCCTCCAAATTTTGCAGAGCGCATCCTTGGAATCAAATAAATTCAAGACCGCATTAAACGATCAAGTCTTTTGATCCTTTTACGAAATTTATACAATAGAGAAATTGTCTGTGTCCGTGTTTAATAGTTCTATTGATATTCTAACTCCCTTTAAACTCCATCGAAATTCTTGAGATACAGGTCGCACGGCTATGTTCTTTGACACTAAAAGCTCATTTTTTTGTCCCTAACAACGACCCTGTTGGACTAATTCCAAAAAGAGTGTTCACTAATTCTGAAAAACGTCAGGTTGTGTTTATTCAACGCTTAATAATACCCGAAAGTGCTGGTGACCTATCTGTTCAAACGGAAAGGAAATAGTTTCCTGTCATGCTGGTATTTGCGATGACATTTAATTAATCCTAAGGGCAAACCCTAGATAAAGTAGTCATTTATCTACCTCAACCCCTCCGCATACCAGACCCGTGACAATACCAAAATACTTTCACGGGCTGACACATACTTTGTAATAATGCAGCGTTATCTTGTCTCAAGTTTCAAGCAGAAAAAGTGAAGTAGACAAAGAACGAAGCTCTAGAGAAATTGGTTGTTTTCGCTATTTTTAAGTACATATATATGTTCGTTTGAGCCAAGTAGCACCACGTTAAGCCTTCGTATGACTTGAATCTGTGCTTTCTGGATGTGTACTCATCAGTGTTACAATCACGCTTGCCAGTCCTAGAAGGGACCTACAGTTTAAGGTGGAATCCGAACCTCGGAAACGTTCTGGCATACTTTACTTTACACAACAAGCTGTGCCAGAGCTGAAGGTGGGGCTAAGGGTTTGTTATGTGAACAAGAAAGGTATATCGTTGGTACCTTATTTATTCCATGTAAGGACCTATGTCCTCATTTTTTCAGAGAGTGATCCAAATTATAAGTTAATTGCTATATTTTAGAATTCTAACTTTTTTAAAAACAATATTTACAAAATACGAAACTGGTAATAAAAAACATTAGACAGAGTACTTCTGCTAAGATTATTGTTTCTGAGAGGTATTCTATGGACATTAGATTTAAGGAATGAAAACTTTTATCGGGTACTGACTGTATCTGTTGTTTACACACCGCATTAAAATTGACAGCGCTGTTGAGTTGAATGTACTGTGCTCGCCGCAGCGTGCATTGTTAGGCAATGCGTATTTACATAAAGACGTGCATACATAATTTTAAACGACGTTTCTGTAATGCGTGAGTAATTGAGAGAGGCAGAAGTATGACGCGAATTTTGAATTAGCTGTCGTTACCTATACACCAAGCACATCGTGTAACATCCGGTACTTGAGGGAGCATGGAAGACGTGTGAAACAAACAAAATGCACTGAATATTTCCGTCCAGTAGCCATGAAGGTCCTTAAGGAATTTCAAGGTATTTATTTTCCTACTTGATTGCTATATTTACATGTCTCGGTTAACGGTAGATGTGCTACCTATGAGGACAATTTGGTCTGGCAGTTAAGGTGGTGAATCATTTTGAGGCCACATCCATAGAGTCACATACAGTATGTAAAGTTATTCCAATAGATACCGTGTTACGATTATTTCGCATTTAGTGTAAGACGTTATACGATGTATGCATTATGTAACAGAGCTACTGAAGTGCATTCTTAGATCCTCAGTTCGAATTCAGTCTATAGCCTGGGTCGATTTTAGTAACCCTAGAGCTAGTCTTCCGTGGAATAAGAGTCGCATATCTGAACTAGGTAGCTAGAATGTTTAAATGTATCGGTGTTTTAACCACATCGATAACGACTGAGCAGTTTCAAAGAATTGTTTAAAATTAGTTATTTTCCAATTATTATAAATATAGATGGACCTTGTGATCCGGTGACAATTTAGCTACAAATGTACCTAAATTTTATGCGCATTATTATTTTAAATTCTTTTATAGTTTGAGGAATATTGTTCACCTCTTCCTTATTGTATTATCAGCTCCTGATATTTGAAACTTAAGCAAGTTACTCGTAGGAACTTAGTTACTGTAATGTATGAGCGATTTAAAAACATTTGCGATTTTCTGAGAAAGTTTGCTGGAACTGCTAATATTTCTTCTTTTTGTTTCGTCTGACACATGGAGATAAAATATACTATCTCCGTCACTTTACAGAGTTCATATGTTTCATTCAAAAACTGCGAAATGAGACAACATGACATATCATAACCATCACATATCAAAAGTTGGTTGTGAATTAGGTTGGCTTCGTTAGGTTAATATCACGTGATCATAACACACTACTACTGTATACTGCTCGGATTTTAATTGGACTCGTGTAAATTCAACTGTCTAATCATCGTTATACTCACAAAAATCTTTAGGAAGAACATCGAATCGTTATGTTTGATCACAAATGGAGAAAAAATTCACTTTAGACTCCAAGTGCAACTATTTACCACATTTTCAGCAATAATTTATCTCATTTATCGCCAAGTCCAGCAGCTCAGATCTTCCTTTATCTTCTGAGATAAAATGTAGCAGTCGGGAACTAATCCGTTCTGGTAGTTCTTCTGGGCGTGATTTCTGGATCGATTTCCTGCTGAAATAATAAGTCATATGCGATGCAGTATTTGGTTTCGTCCGTCGTCTTAGTTTCTGAGTCCCTGAGGCCGACATGTGATCATCTGTATTTTACCACAATGATCATAATATTCAGCGCCCTTCCTTTATTTTTTGTATAAAAAAATAATTGCACCACTAGAACCATAACGGCGGTTGATCGCAAATCTGCCGCTGTCGAGTATATACCGACTGCGTCTGACTCTGACATGTGGTGGGCCTTACACTTCGTCTACAGCAGTGGTGACACAATTGGGTGGCAGAACGGGCAAAATGCCACGGACCCCACCGGAAGGGGCCCCCGATGACCAACCGCAGAGGGCTCCACCCACTGTCGCCAACTGGAGCTGCAGCAGAGCTAAAAAGAAAGGCCGCCCATAAATTGGGTGATCCGGCGTGAGAGATGAATTTTCCACGGGCGCCAACCCGGTATGGTTACGCCACTGGTATGCAGATTTCTAAACACTTCCCAATGGCTCTCAATTTGAGCCTGGGAGGTATAGAGTGTGGAAAGGTGTCAGATAAAGAAGAAAAAATATGTGTTTCAGAAATTTTATTGGAAATGGGGAGGAGGACCGATGACAGAATAGTACAGTCTTGACTGTTTATGAATGCACACCGCTTCTCTTCAGCAGAAGGTAAGACGACAATTGTTCTGAAAGCTATGGTGCAGCTTGACAAGTGAGCTACTCGCCGGTTTTACATTTCAGAAATTCTAAATAACATTCGACTTCTACCTGCTGCCTCAGCAAGAGAATGACATAGTGGGTTGTCCACAGGACGGAGAGGTGCCCAGCGTGTGAAGCGAGACACGCGTACCCGTGTGCGCAGGAATGCGGCCAGCGAGCCAGCCGGTCCTTGACGGACGAGTCCGTTGATGAATATAAATGACGTAGCCGCCTGATGATAGTCCAGCGCACGAAATAAATGGTTTCGGGGCTTGGCCTGGTCGCCCAAATCGCTCCTCCGGCCGGCACGTCCAAGATGGACACCGACGCTGTAATAGAGGGACAGTCGTCAACAGTCCAACAGGATCACTCACAGCCGCCACATCTTATTACTTGGTCTGACACTTCGGAGACATTCTCAGTTATTATCGCATTTTACACGGTCTGATCCACCTGATTTACACATATTTTTTTGGAAATGCTCGTAGATGTAAAGGACAGATAAGAACTGGAACAGAGCGGAGTTTCAAGAAATGAGGTTTTGAAGAGACATATTAAAGAGAAACAGAGAGAAAGGAATGTGAAGATAATGGACGAATTGCAAGTTAAAACTTCGAGAGAAAGAAAGATGGGAATAGTACGCCCCTGTCATGTCAGGATGATGGCAAAGGCTAGACGTCCAAGATAGAAATACGTAATGGTGAAGTCTAGGAATGCGCCGAAGAGTAAAACTCGACAGAGAGACAGTGTTCGGTGATAGGTTGGCACAAAGAAGAGATAATTAGAAGGGAGCGAGGAAGAGATAGAGAGAGAAAAAAAAAGATTTGTCAACATCCTGGGCACCCAGACCCAGTAAACGGGGACAGAATATGTATGTTCGTATGTATACATTATTATAGGTAATTCACATTTAAGTCTAAAACTATGGAATCCACCTTTACGTTTTATCGTTGATTCACCGAAAGAACTATTCTGCCCTGCATTACCTCGTCTTTTTTTAAAATTTTTAATGGCATTTGGCTTCTAGGCCATACAGCCAGCTCAAGTGTATTTCGAATCATCCATTTTTCAGTTTCTCCATCGTGTATTATTATCCACGTGGCTCTAGACACAACAGGACGGACACTACATGTACACACACAACACTTACACTAAACACCCATGCCCTTGGCCGGATTCGAACCGGCGATCTTCAGCACGTAGAGCTAAAACTCTAGCCCCTACTCTGCCGAGATCGGCGTTACCTCGTTCTTTATTAAAAATCGTTCTCAATCAGCTTGGATAGAATACGAGCGAAGTGTTGCGCGAATTAGGAGTTTAAATTCGGAAATGGTTAACATTGTTATCTTCAAGATTTTTTATCCTGTCATTAGTGTTAAATTTAGTTCTATAATTCAAGGCGGCATTAAGAAGTCCCATTACCGACGGAATGACAGAAAACGGAGGTTTAATAACAACATTGCTAAAATCTGTTTCTGCTCACTTAGTATGGTTGTGAAACTCTGGATACTATATCTCAAAAGTTAAATTTTTCGCTACAGTTATAACACAACACCCCAAAAATCAGCGCCATCTGATGGCTAAGGTCGTTGAGGTACCCCTGGCTAACGCCTACAAGCGGTTAACTGGTACGAGCGCCGAAGATAGAAGAAATTTTCGTAATCGAGATTTGGCGGTTAAGGTAGGATAGTTTGAGGTTCCCGATGCCCACCACCGCATTGCCCAAGTCCTGGGCTAAATACCGAACCACGTCAGTTGTTTTGGTTCGTTGGACTTGGCGACCCCATTGATGTCTTTCAGAAGATTAGACCTGAGAGGGCTGGAACTGGGTTTTACCAACTCCTTTACATCATCTTTCATTCATTTACAGTGCAAAAAAACATACTAAACAGAACATACACAGTCACAAAAAACAGTAACACGTGTTGAGGTATACACGTCTTGTTAAGAATTAAATTACTTTTTGTTTGTATAACTTATCAATAACAATATTATTAATGATTGAAATTGCTGATATGAGGAATCGGGATGTTGCTTAACATATTGACAACACCGTTTTACCTACGTTTGATATTAATATACATTTATTGCAAAATTATTCTTCATCAAATATTATTAACAATAGTATGACACAATAAAACAAACATCTTGAAATCCAACAATGGGTTCATTTTACATCAGTTCTCACGGTGTCTATATATCCGTTCATTAAGCTCAGCGGGGCAGAGATTTTCTCTAGGGCGACTTTGGATTCATCGATACGATAACGATTTGCAGTGATTACCATATCAGCGGAGTTATCACTTGGCAGGAGGTGCCGATTCTGCTGTCCGCAGCCTTCGGATGTGATGATTCCATTTTCTGCTGGCCGTCGGAGACCCACGTCCACTCAGATAACGACATGGAACACAAGAATCACCACTGACTCACCGGCCGTATCTTTCTGCAGGCTGGCCACGCATCCACCACACAGCTCACCATCCACAGTACTCGCCCACGGTGTCACCCTATGTTCCTTCACTGAGGGCTACCCGGCCCATGGTCACATTCCGGAACCCAGCCGGAATTTACCGTTACCTTCATTCGCACCATCTACCTGTGTTAGCTACGGGTTCAGCTTCTAGAAAATATTTCGCATGTAGTGTATCAATACACTAAAACTGTAGTAGGAGTTTGCTTACTGTTAAACTACGGTACACATTTACTAGTACCGCATGAAAGTCAGAAATTACCCTTTCATAATTTTTTTATTTATTTATAATGGCAGTGGGCCAAGAGGCCATAAAGCCGTAACACAGATTATAATATTATTTAATATCACCTATACGGCAATAATATAAATGACGAATGTTACATCGCATATACATTATCATTGTCACAGTACTTCGCATGTGTTATTAATTGCACGGTGACAATATTTCAGATATTGAGGATGTCAAACAAGGGGATTCAAACAATAGTGTCCACAGGATTTGTATGTCCTATCCTTGAGGAATCCGCATAACAACATGAAGACTCTGGCGTCGTTGGTCGCGTGGAGATGTGACACACTTGATGGTGGAAAGTAGCCACACCTCACCAGTTTTTGTATTAGGTTCGGGGAGCTGTTGTGTTCTTGCAGTTGAAGAAGATATGATCCACATCCTCTACGCTCGTCTCGTGACTTCCACATCAGGGGCTTTGAACGGTATTATTTTGTTCAGGTGTGCGGGGAATTAGCAATGATTGAAATTCGCCTGGAGATAACTTTTCTTGGGATCGTGAGTTGATGATGCCAATGCTGTGTTGGGACAACGGGATGTATCCGTCCATAGTTCCTCCTTTTGATCAAACAGGTCTCCTCCCACTACCTGTTCCATGATTCCCACGCTTGTTTTATCGAGGCTTCTTCGCTAGCCTGCTTCGCCAAGCAGTCTATCTGCTCGTTTCCTTCCAGCCCGAGGTGGGATTTCACCCACTAGAACGCTTCAATGTTCGTATGAAGCAATAAATGATGTCTCTGTTACTTAACAAAAACTTAGTTTACGATCTTTCGACAACACATTCCTCTTTCGTTTGGCGTCATATGACTTCAGTCTCCACTGGCTATTTATTGTACTCTAAAAGAATAGGTCGATGAATCATATTTGTTCCGACCTAGAAACGATTTCTTACTTTGGTACCAGCTTCATTATTTAAAGGAATATTACAATTTATTATAATCGACTAAGTAAGTCGTCCTGGCAGTGTAGGGGCTAACATGGTGGTCTTGTGTTGTGAAGTTCTCCGGTTCAAGTCCAGTCTATGGCGTCGGTTTAGATTTTTTAATTTAAATAACTGGATCAAGTAACGGGAAGGAATTAGGCCATGGCCCTTTTTGAAGCAACCATACCAATATCCGTTTGGAGTGATTAGGGGAACCATGGAAAACCCAAAATTGAATGGCCGGATGGGGAATAGAACCAGCGTCCTCCCGGATGCGAGGCCAGACCGTTACCGCTCAACACCACGCTTGCTTTCAATGAGTTATGTTTGTCTTGTTTTGTCCTCCCTATAGTGTTCCAGAATTACGTTAGCAAAGCCTAATGTAATAATAAGAACAATATATTTACAAATTAGAGCAGATTAAATTATCGCAATGACCGAAGACCGTATTTAATTTACAAAGAAATCAGCGGAGTCATAACACTAATGGGAATTTAATAAAAATTTCAGCTGTCTTGTTAGGAGAAGCAAAATTTTTAAGGCTCTAAACAATTTCTTTCTTGAAAAACGAATCCAAAACATTTATCTTGTTTTGGATTTACAATTGGCATACTTCCTGCAGACGGACAGAAGATTACAAGTGTTCCGGTATGCATACTGTCCGATTGGATAGATGTAACTGAAAAGGAGATATTCATTACCTTCAATTTTCTCTCTTACGGAGTTCGTGCTTGTTGTTACGCAAAGTAGCATGACTTTAACGTTCGTGCGCATGTGCTTACACCCTCACAACAATTACCGCAATCTGAACAATTTTCGCCTACCAGTGTACGAAAAGCTTAGAAATGTTTCGTGTACTGAAATGCCATTTCGTGCTCTCTCACTTGCTGGGCTGTCGGATCTAAGCCACAAGGCTACAAACATAGAAGCCCACGTCCCCGACTGTTGAGATGTGGACTTTCCCGATTTGTGCCTCTCTCCTCGCCCTTTACACACACTTCGGAGCCACATGTCGATGCTGCGAAGCCATAACTATCGGTTTTATTGACTCGGCGCGGCCTTCGCTCCAGCGACAAGTCGCTTCCAGAGACCTCTCGACCTTTCGTTTAACTTAAAGAGATTTCGAAACATATAGTTTGTTCTGGGCTCATATTGTCGAAGATAAACCGATTTATACCACCGTAATCTATACATATAATAAGATTACAAGTAAATTTATATCACAAGGAGTAAATGCTTTTTACACTGTTGCAGATACGAGTACAGAGACCAAAACCATAAATTTGGAACTTTTAACCATCTGCCTGTACATCACGCAAGAACTAAAGAAAGGATTTGAACGAAATTTACAAGCAGTTATAGATTATGGTAGGGGCTAATGTATACAGTACTTTTATCACAGAATGTTTCGTAGTTCCTGAATAAAACT